>VXBW01006290.1:3432912-3483912 GCA_013400375.1 Thinocorus orbignyianus | reverse complement strand
CATCCCTGGAAGTGTTTAAGGCCAGGTTGGATGGGGCTTTGAGCAACCTACTCTAGGAAGAGGTGTCCCTGCCCAGGGCAGGGGGTTGGAACTGGATGATGTTTAAGGTCCCTTCCAACTGTAACCATTCTATATTTCTACTTTGTAGCTTATTATCATCCATTTTGTTTCCTCTATCTTTACTATATTCTGTTGTGATCCAGATAATATGAATATTGTTTTGGAAATGTCCCATTGATTGATCTGGTAAGGAGAAAGAGCATGTGAAAATGCTTTGTAAAGCAGCATAAGTGAGCTTCAGTGGCAAGGAAAGGCCTTGGTTCTGCTCTGGCATCTGCCAAATCAAATAACCGAAACTCCTGCTTATTACAGTGTCCTGGTTTCCAGCAGGGACGGGGTTGATTCTCCCCTGTCTCTATCCAGCACAGCTATTCCACCCCATGTGCGCCAGGCCCAGGGGCAGCGGGGAGCTAGCCGGGAAGGGGAAGGGCCACAACCGGAAGTGGGCATGGTGATGTCACGGCATAGGCGTATATATGGATGGGCGGCGCCGGGGTGCGCCTCGGCGGCGTCGGTGGTGGTCGGGGCGGCGCGGGCTGCGGTCGGTATTGTACTGGTGTTTGTATCCTCCATCTGTGTTACTGTTTCCCTGCAATACCTGTTGTACTGGTAAACAGTTTTTATCTGAACCCACAAGTTTGCCTTTTCTTTCTCATCCTCTCCCCGCCGCTGGGGGTCGGCAGAGCAAACGGACTGCCACGTGGCGCTTTTGTTGCCGCCAAGGCCAAACCACAACGCACAGCATGAAAGAAATGGAATAGTACTGTTAGAATGTTATCATGGGAAAATGACTCCACCTCGCTGAAGCATGACTGTAATGGTGCAGAATTGTGCTGCAAAAGTGTACCAATCTTGTGGTATAATCACTAGAACGCATACTCTGTGGTGTCCTTTGTAAAGGCTTTATTACAGATCCTCTTTGTATTAACATACTGTCATGAGGCCAAAACTGGTGTTGTCTTTGTCTGGAGCATTATGGAGGAGAACCATACTTTCTCCTGCCCCTTTATCTAGGGCTTATAAATGAAAAAGCACTTGGTAGGATTTGTAGTCCTCATTAAATGATTGTGATCCTGGATTTATCTTGTCCTGTGGGTAAAAGCTGCTTGTCCTGTTCATTTCTTTGCAGAGCTGTTCAGCTGAAGTGCTCCCAGGACAGAGCAAATGGGCACAGCAGTAGAATCGCATTCTGGAGGGAATGAGACAAGCCTGTGGTAACTACTTTGCTGCTTGTCATAATAGCTAGCTGAGTACTGTGGGTAGGAATGTGGATGTCAGCCACTTGTGCATTTTCTGACCCAGAATCTTGCCAAGGGCCAGTCATTCACTGTTGAAATTAAAGCCCCTTTGACAGTGTCCTGATAAATGTTGTTTTAATGGCATCAATCCATCGATGCCTGTAGCTCCAGACGGCTTCTCCAGTCTCTTCTGTTTTAGTATCCCTAGTACTGGGTGCAACTCAACACAGTAAGGATGCATTGACTTCCCATTAGTTGAGAATACCAATCATATTTACTGATCAATCGTTGAACTTTGCTGGGGGAGCATTTTTAAGTTACACTCTCAATTATGCGTTTAACCCTTCACTTCATTAGCTTTGAGGAAAGGGCTTTGCTTTGCTCCTGGAAAATAAACATGACAGGGTGTGTATTTAGCTGCGGATTTTTAGGATGGTGGTCTCTGTGGCTTTAAACAAGTGAGTGGGGACAGTGGCAATGTAGCCCTGGGAGCCATTTCACCTGCAGTTCAGCATCCTGCTGCAAAATGTCAAGAGTGCTCACTGTTCTCTCTTGGAAACTGCATGGTTTTGGTGGCTTTCTTTCCTTAATGAAAAATAAAGACAGACTGTCTGCAGAACTATCATTTCTGCACACACACAAAGCAATGGAAGATTCTTTGTTTAGTATCTGCTTTGCAGTAGGCAGACTTGTCTGATTGCAGGGGCTTTTACACAGGGCAGCTCTCTGGGGAAAGTTTCCGGGATCATAATAGAAAAGGTAAGGAGGTATGGTGCTAATAGGGAATGAATGACTTTTGGGAAGGATTTCCTGGTTCCAGTGCTGCTCTGATGTTTTCACAACTAGCACCTGTACCAGCACAGGCCAGGGAAAGCAATGCCTTGGGCAATGGGCTGCAAGTAACGGACTGCAAGTGCCAGACCCTTGAGCTGGGTGGTGCAGGGTCAACTCGAATAAGGAGCGCACTGAATGTTTCTCTCCTGAGCAATATCATCTCTCTTGTAAGAGGGCATGGGGAGAACAGCTGTATATGTGAAAGAGAAAGGACATTTTTTCCATTGCTGGGACTTTGACTCTCACAAGTTAGAAGATAAAGTTAGTGTTTTATTTTTCCCTCTCTAGTCTGAACTTTACTGATGCCTGCATATAAACTCTTCAGACTCATAACGGTTTAACTTTTCAAAAGTAAATATAACCTCCTATAGATTCTTCTACCCTATTTATTTTCTGTGTGCTTCAAAACCAGCCCTTTTCTCTGCATCAGTGTATTCTGCCATCCTCAGCGCTTGGGGCACAAAATGTAATTTTTTTTTCCTTCAGAGTTGTCATATAGTTGTGATAAATACAACTTCTTTTAGGAGTAGTGAGAACAGAGACTGGGAGGAATGGAGAAGTATGTCATATATTTTAAAAAGCAATTCACCCACACCTACCTGAGAAGAAATAGGCAAGTCCTTTAGGAATGCTTCCTTTCCTCTCCTGCTCTGTAGTCTTCAGATGGGCATACAAGAAATTGATGATAATTCTTAGATAGTTTTCATCTATCTTCCCTTTTCCCTTTGACTGTGTTTGCCCACTCTGCTTACCCATGAGCTGATCTCTGTTACTGTCATAGCACTCTTCCCGTTTGCACTCATCTCTGTTTCTCCTTCCAGCTTCCTTTTGTCTTTTTCTCCAGACCTTCTTCCAGTTTTGCTTTCTGTCCCTTTCTACTTAAAAGTGGGTGCACACCAGGACCAACCAGGCACAGAGGAGCTTGCCAGGGAATTCAGCCTGGCAGCAGCCTTCCCGCTTGGCTTTCCCCATGGGAGAGTTGTTGCTGTGTCCCAAGAGAGAGGTGGCAGTAGCTGATGCTAAGGTCAGGGGACATCTCTCCTAAAACCTTCCTCGCAGAAACACCAGTAAAGCTGATTCTCTGTGGGTTTTTTTGCATTGTGTTCTTTTCTTGCCTCTTTTTTTGACCTTTTACTTGCTCTTTGATGGGTTTTCTTCTCATCCTAATAGAGTAAGGTTAGTGCAGGCAAATATGAAGCCAGAGATGAGTCTATTTACTGGTGACAATGTAAATTCTAAGTACATTTGTGTGAACACAAGAAATTGCTCTGTAGTTTGTTTCTTCACTTGCAGACAAGTCTTCTCCATGCTACTCAGTGAAACATGACAGATGGTTTTGGAGGTCTCCTTCACCCCTCAGAGATAGGGGGGCTGGCTTGCAGGGATGGCTGTTTAGCTGGGTCTGAAAACTATGGGTCAATGAAACAGGTTATGGTTGTTCTTTCCACCTGAAATTTGCCTTGTAACTGCTTTCTGAAGTTTCATCCAAAGAACACAGATGATGAGCAATTGAAACTTTTAGGCGTGCGGTGAAAATATGACTTAAGACTTATTCCAGTTAACCTTCCTTCAGTACTCTAGGAGGAAATCAGTGTTGGTAGAGATTGATGATGATACAGTCTGTGCTGGTTTAGTTTCCACGTGATCTGAATCAGTGTGAGCCAGATCAGGTACCTGAAAGCATTCTGCAACCTTTCTGCTCATCAAGACAGTGCCAGCAGAATATGCGCAGCGTATCATTTAGAGAAGACTGTTCTGCACAGCCTGCATTTTGGTGTGATAGCCAGGAGTAGTGCATTTTGCTACTTAGTTGTTCTCCGTGTTGGCTAAACAGTGCTAAGTTCAGGATGGATATCTGAGTATTGGTCAGTATGCGTGAGGTGTAGTCAATGGGAAAGCAATTTGGATACGTCCTTCTGGCCATGTATCACTTCCTCCATTCCCCACCTTGTCAAAGAATTTTTGTCCTTCACCTGCTTGCAAAGGGCTGCAATAACTGAGAAACTCCTCGTGAACCGGGAAAACTTCAGCCATTTCTTTAACTGTGCACAGAGAGTTGAAGTATCACAAAGTCTTCTGGAGGAGTGTTTTCATATGGAAGACTTTTAGCCTCAAAGCTGTAGGGTGAACGACACAAAGTTGCGTTCGCTTGTTTTCAGTACCAACAGAGCAGTTTTCCCCCATCTCTTTCCTGCAAGTCACCGAGCAGGAGTCGGACAAGCCTACTTGCTTCTGATGGGTACTGCTCTCCTGCAAGCTAATGGAAAGACAAGGGTGTGTTATGCCGGTAGGAGCAGCTCTCAGGGCAATCCCCCGTGAGAACAAGGTATTACTAATTTCAGTACCTGTTACAAATGTCTCTGTGCATCTAATGTCTATTTTATATATTTCTAACTTTTATTTCATGGCCTTTATCACCATGGTATCTTAGTACTGAAGAAGATTTTTGGCTTTGTAAGCTGCAGATACTGATTTTTCCTTTAACTGTTGCCTCTGATTTAAGGAAAAAGAGAAATATGTAATTTTAACCAGTGCAACTCATATCACATCCAGATTCAATATTAACGTACTAGATAGACATACGTCATATATTACCTTTTAATACCCTTATCAGTGCTTTTAATGCACTTTGTTCTGCAAGCTCAATATGTGAAGGATTTTTTAAAATAAGATGTTAAGTGGCATTTCATGTTGAATCTTAGCACTTTAATAGATGTCTGCTATCAATAGCAACGTCCTGGAGGCGCACATTGAAACCACACTGCTTACACTATTTCTTAAACTGGAACTATGCTCACGCTTCTAAGGTGGACATGATATTAATTAAGATAAGTCTTCAGGTGTCATATATGAGTCCAGATCTCTGTAAGTAGAAATGTCAGTGATGCTGGCGGTGAGCTGAGCGTGAGGTCTCGTCTTTGTTGCTCGTGTAACACTGTGCTCTGTCCTCGTGCGGAGAGTCTTTGTTTCAGTGTGTTCCTTGAGCAAATAAACTGTGTGGTATCCAAAGATTTGGAATGTTTAAAAAGTATTAATCAACATTTTTAATAGTTGCTATTCAGCTAATCACGCTCAAAATGGTAAATGGTTGTAAAGATGTCAAAGAGATACCCAGAACACCCACTGTTAGAGCTCTTCCTATTCTCATTAAAATAAGCTCTTATGGCCCAGCTAGTGTAATCATGTGATAAAATACTCAAATTAAGAGCGTTTAATAAAAATACATGGTGGGGAGCTTTGTTAAGGATCTTCTTAGTGTATTTTTGAATTCATGTTAAGGACATTAGAAATAATTTAATCCTTGCCTGATTATAAGAATGTTAGAAATAATGGAATCATTGCCTTATCACACGTGGACTAATTCAGAGCCTCATTATTTATTTGTCAGACATTAAGCATCAAATCAATTTGACTTGATACTTGAAAGCAGGAAATTTAAGATGAAAGTTGAAATGAAGATTGAGAAGTAAGATTAAACCTAAGAAGAGCAGAACAGTTTTCCTTGCTAGAGTCAGACCTGCAAACAGATAGATGGATAAAGTCAGTCTTAATCACAGAATCACAGAATCACCTAGGTTGGAAGGGACCTTTTGAGATCATCTAGTCCAACCAATCTAATGTATTACCAAGAGGTAGTGTATTGTGGAATGAATGGCTTATGGTTTTGGACAGAGCGCTCTTTTCACTGTCTCCACATCTTTCATTTTCGTGTGATTCCCTAGCTAGGGTTACTTTGAGATTTTCAAATAAGCAATTTTTTACATAAACTTCATTTAATGAAAATATTTTCCTTTTTAATAATTTATAAACTGAATACTGTTATACACGATCACCAGAATAAAATCCATTCTTCAGTATTTTTGTGAGTTTTTTGTGGAAAAATGGTTAGGGCTGTTTCAAAACTTCAAAGTTCGGTGGATTGCTCCCTTGTTTCTGTAGCAGTGTGCAGATGTGTGCCTATGTGGTTCTTCGCTCTTTCTACAGAAATACATTCTTTTGTGGATGAAAGCGGATTCAGAGAATGCAAATTCCAGGAGTTGGTTGCCAAACCAAACTGGGTAAGAATAAGAACGAAGATTAATTCTTTAATGGTGGATTCAATGGACTTGTATAAAATTCCCCCTAATAATATCTTAGAATAGAAAACTCGCTTCTCTGGACTTCAAGACTGCAGGGTCTTCTTTGGGTGTCAAGTTTTTCCTTGTACCAGAAGATGCATAGAGTTACATGGGTAGAGTAAGTCCCCTGCATATATTATGCTTGTGAAATTAATCTTATTTAATACATACTGTCAAACAACATTACTATAATTTATTTACATAACTTGAGGGATTTACTTCACATTAGTTTAACCTTGCAGAACATATAATGTGTATCTGTGCCACTGCCCTTTGTTTCCAAAGGGTTTGCTGAGCCTGGCTGAGGGAAGTGAGTGTTTCTCCTGTTGCTTGAAGCAACAGCAACGGGCCAAGTGTACCAGCAGAGAGGGGCCCTGGCGGGAGGCAGAGTGGCAGGACCTAGGCTTTTCATTTGATTTTTAGGCATTAGGGGTCAGGAAAGAGTTTTGTAGTTTCTTTCAGTTTTTGTCAAAATTATTTTTCAAGTGGGATGATGTTCACAGTGTGTAATTTTAAATGAAAACAGCCACAGAGGTTTCAAATTCAGCCCATCTGCCCAGCACAGTGTGGTACCTTGGCTTGAGATTCTGTCACGGGAGTACAGCTGATCCCTTATCTGTAGGAATCCTGTTTTCCACCTGCATACCCTTCCATGTCCGGATTGACCACTGAGATACTGTGAAATCCTGCTTGAAGCCTTCATCTTGTATTGCTTGTTTCTTTCTTCCCACACCCCCTTGGGGGTAGTGGCTAGTAGCAGTTTAAGGAAGTGGGAAATAAAATCCAGGCACAGGAGGTGTGCTAGGCTTTTAAAATTTGGTGATAGTAGCTGGCACAGAGGGAAGTGAAGATGAGCTTCTTCTAAGAATAATGGTTATACATCTAAGCAAGTCATAAATTCCTAATGGTACAGACTCTAGTAGGGGTTGTCTCTCTCTCTATTGCTAAGGACCAGCTCATGTTAGCGTTTGCTGTAGGACAGTCTGGAGAGGAGTCTACCTCCTAAACGCAGAAGAGGCACAGAGTGTCTCTGCTCATCATCCTTAGAGTTCCTGGTTTTAATCACTGTCAACACATCCTACCTGTGTTATTTGTGGGCTTGACACTGGAGTATTAGTGTCCTATTTAGTGTGTCCTCAGAATGCAAGTTTGTAGCAATGTCAGCAGTTTCTAACTAAAGATTTGATTCCAGAAAATTAAAGGGAACATTAACAATTGCAGCTTGGAAGTGGTCTTCAAACTCTGAGAATATCAATGCATGCATTTAAACTTATTACTGTGAAACCTGAAGTAAATCACTGCTGGAAAGTAGCTAAGTACTATCCAGCAGGCAATTCTTACATGTTTCTCGTTTGTTCTATTTATATCTTAAAAAATAAAACAACAACAACAACAAAAAAACCAACAACAACAACAACAAAAAAAAAAAAACACAAAAAAACCAAACAAAAAAACCACAAAAAAAAAACCAAAAGCCACTCATGCCTATAGTTTACCTGTTAGTTTCCCCTGCTGCTCCTTCATACTGCTTGTTGCATCTCTTCTTGAATTCTACCTTAGTTTAGGTTTTTAAATTTTCTGTTCCATATGGAAATTGGTACCAGATTGGGGAGGGGAGAGGGGCGGAATGGGACACCACACCGCACTATTTAGTGAATAAGTGGCATAATTGTCTCTACTTTAATTCTTAATTAAAAGGATTGGCTACTGCCTCTACAATCATGTAATTTTGTAACACTTTTTCAGCTGATTTTTTCTTAATGTCTTTACCGTAGCAACAGAAAGGTGTGGGGGCAGTCTAGCCAGAAGTGAGTTCTTCCACTGCTACTGATGGGCTGATGTAACTCTCCGGGATTTGGTGCCCATAGAATGGTCAGAGTTGGAAGGGACCTTAAAGATCATGGAGTTCCAACCCCCTGCCCTGGACAGGGACACCTCCCACGAGAGCAGGTTGCTCCAGGCCCCATCCAGCCTGGCCTTGTATGTAGCAGAGGGGCCCGGCTTTTCGGTAACCCGAGGTAGATTCTTAAGCATTAGGTGGTAGCGGTCTCGTATTCTCTTCCCCTTCAAAGACTGACTGTTGAGGACCCTTGGAGTGTCGTGTGGCATTTAAATTTCAGATAAAATATTAATTTTAAAAATTATATCATAGCTCCTTATTAGAATAATATTTGTTTTTATGAGGAATGGATTATTCTGCATAAATGAAATACTTAAATAAGGCTGTATTTTCAAAACATGAAGAAATATGAGACTGTCCTTTTCCTTTTGACTGCTGCTTTGGCAGTTTTTTCTTTCAGTTTTAAAAAAAGCCCTAGTGTTCTTTGTGCTGGTTTCTAGTTTGTGGGTAAGTATAGAGAGTCAGGACATCATCCGTGTCTTAGTGCGAAAGCTGCTTCGTGCTCCCTTTTCCTGAGGTTGTGAAAGCAGTCTGGCCTGAGTAAAGCTTGTATTTAATAGGTTTGAACCTTCACCATAAACTTAGCACTTCGTAAACTGTTCTTCAAGTAGTTATTTTCTATGAACACTGACAACATTTTAGAGGGGTTTTTTCCCAGTATGCTTGTGGGAGGTTTTTTGTTTTGGTTTTGCCCGTCTGATCTTTCCCTTGGAAACAGTATGTCCTAGCTCAGTTTCTGGATATCCTATGGTTAGAATAAAAGCATTTGAAGGGAAAATGCACTCCTTAAGGAAAGAAGGGAAACTTTCACATTGGACTGGTTGTGGCAGCAGGAAAGTAATTTAAATTGGTTTTGCTACTCCATTTTCTTATTATGCCTCACTTAATGCTGATCTGTTTGCTAAATCTTTCAGATTATCTTGAATTCTTTTTTCCTGTTTACCAGCTGAACATGTTTCTTTGTAAATAAAACATTCTTGCACTCATGTCAATGACTCTTGAATTTTCAGAGTGCCTATTAGAAGTTGCTTTCAGCTGAAGAGGTCACAACAATATCACAGATGCACAGATTGCTACCCGATTAATACAGTTATCAACATGCAGAAATTATTAGTTGAGTGTTTGCATTGAGTATAGCTTTTATTTTAATGCATAGTTTGAAAAGCGTATTTTTAGGAGGCAAGTTTGAATTGAAAATGTTCCCAAGGAATGATTTGGATCTTTTGTGCAGATCAAAGCAGCAAAAACCATTTAACAATTTGCCTGTCTTTGATGAAATCTAATGGCTTTTCTGCATTTCTCTAAATACAGTAACTTGACACAAGTCTATTACTTGTTTTTAATGCCGTAAAAGCCAGTGTTATGTTACTTAGTGTTCTTAAGACTTCTGCAATGAAGATTTTCATTATGTTACATATATAGGTAATTATGTTTGACAGTTTGGATGCACGCTTGAATTGGCAGCCACTCCAGCGTTCCCACCAATAAAAATATTAAGCATGTCTATTTAAAATGTTTCTTCTGTAATTTATTTTTTCATAAGCTTTCAGCTCTACCACAAAAGCCTCCTGTCTCCTTTGCAGCTAATTTTCTGCAGACTCCTTTACAATTTAGGGATAAAAACTCTTGTTGTGATGAGGCTGTCCTAAAAGAATGACCAAGTTCTGTTGGTATCAAGGCAAGGTTAGAATTAGACTGGAGCTTTCTGAAGAACTGTAAAACATATTAAGAAGTTTGACGTACCAAAGCACAGCATGGGCCTGATGCAAAACTGTTCTGAGTTTGGGCTCCCTGTAGCTCTGCTGATGGAGAACTGCTCTGCTCTGGTTCCTGCTCTCAGGTAGATGGTCATTCCACCAGCTTGGAAGGGTCATGGTTGAGCGGCTCAGGAGATACAGTTCTGCCTATAGGTTTCATCTGTTTAATTGTGCCATAAGGCAGAATGCAAAGCTATAAAACAAGCTCAGCATGAAAAAATGATATACAGTGAAATGAAGAATTTCTTGTTTCCCCTACACGCAGTAACACTAATGAATTAGCCACTCTAGGTCAATATTAATTTTTTTAATTGCCCCTTTTATTTGGGAACATAATTTGGTGGTCATCAATGAGTATCATCAGAGTACTAGAGAAAAGCTCTAATTTGTGCTCTTGCCCTGTATGAGTGTGTTGATAGGTATATCATATGTACTTCTATATACTTACATATACTTATGGGTGTAAATATGGCTGAATGTTCTGTACGGGAAGACTGAAAGAGTTAACTGCCATATATGAACCTCTTTCAGGGGAAAAGGGACAATAAAAAGTGGATGCAAACATTTAATCGTATATTTCTGGGATGGAGGAAGGTGTAAGTTCTGTGTCCCCATCAGGATATGCATATAAAGATAACACAGGTAATGATGCTGTAAATGTTACTGAACCGTTTTTTCTTGAGGGAATATTAATTTTTTTCCCTGAAGCAACAGTATACATCAAGCAACACACCTGTATTTGTGGCTTTGAGTCTTCTGGGGGTGAAGCAGCTGGTGATGAGGATGATGTGTGGACACAAAACAGTTACCTCATAACTGGATGAATAATCCTCCCCCAAAGTGAAGGAATGTTTTGGCAACATTTAAGCATAAGACTCAAGCAATCCCAGTCAGATAAATTTTGTCACTTAAAGAGAGTGAGAATGTATTCTATAGAGAATATTTTGATTTGGCCCACAGGATTATCTTTGTAGGAAAAAATGGATGTGCACCCCAAGGACAGTGAACCTTCGTATCACTCAGTGCCTTCAACCAAACTCCTAGTTCCTTAATTGCAATAAATACCCAGAAACTCTGAAGGAGTGATTTCAACTTGTCTAAAAAAATCTTCTGACTTATTTGCACCCTTTTTGTCTCTTGCTATATTCGGAGAGAATATGTGTTGACTTATAAGAATGTTTGACAGTACTTTGAATGTTAAATGTAAGAGGTCTTTTTAAAGCTAAGTTGTAAATCATGTGTTTGCCTCAGAAATCTGCCATTCAGAGTTACTTATTATAAGTTATGATGGTTCTATTGGGAATAGATGAAGAAAGATGGAATGCAACATTTGGATACTGGAGATGTCTCAAATACAGAATGCTGCAAATAAGGGAATTATAGAGGCTAGAAAACTATTCAGAATATGTGTTTGAATAATTAAGTCTTCTGTGTAGAGAGCTGTATTTCCTTAGATACTCTACTGATAGAAGTGGACGTAATCGCTCATTTATTAAATACATTTTCGGAGCCCTATCTAGTGCGTTGGCCAACAGGTCAAAAATGCTATGAGCTGTGCTTTCTATGTCTGACTGTCCAGGAATCCATATAATGCCAGACAAGGTGAGCTTGGCTATGGAAGCTTGACTATTACTTTGCTTTGCATGTGGTAGCGGGTGATGATCTGAATTATCAGCTGTCATGGTCTGTTCCTACAGTCAGAATGTCTGGAGAAGACCGAATACCAAAGGGAGCTGGGTACCAGGCGGCTCTTTCCAAGCATTTTTCTGACTCTTCAGTCCCACATCTTCACACTGTTCAGGGTATTCATCCTTCTGTGCCCTCTGGCATTGTCCTGACACATGGGCTAAAAGGACGTGCTGTTTATGTGTGTCACTGAAGCGCATGTTCCTAAATCACTTTTAGAAAAGGGGAAGAATGACTTTGCATAGAGTATTTTAAAATTCAGTGAGAAAAAGTTTCAGTGGCGAAACACATTCAGCCAGTTGCCACTTATTGCTGTGCTGTTAGATGAACCTACCTCTAGTCAAATTTGTGGAAGGCAACAATCTCATGATTTCTAATTCTATGAAATGTCAATAATGGAGTAATCTAATAAAGAGTCATTATCATAGTCTAGTATCATTGATGATCATCCTTTCCTCCCCGTTATAGCACATTTCAGCTCAATTTTGTAACAATTTCTAGCTTTAATATGAAATGTCAGCCATGTCTCCAGCATCCACCTTGTTTTTATGATTCACCAATCTTATTTTTATAAAGATCATTCCTGATGCTTTGTTCATTTGTAGACTTTGTACATTTAGGTGGTGATCAAAGTGGTGTAACAATAAGCTCTAGTTTCACATGGAGTATCTTGCATCTATTCAAGGTAATAATATCATTTGCTGATTAATTTGACAGTTTATTCAGTGCTCATTTTGTATCAAATAAATAATATCCAACAACCATTCAAACATTGATGACATTTTTGCTAAGCTCTATTGTTAAAGCTAGTGGAATAAAGCACTACAGCAAATTGAGTTTGTTTATGCAGGCATTGGGCTGAAATTTGGGGGGAAATAGTTGAAATGTGGAAACATAGTGTCGTCTTTTCTTGTTCATAGGAAAGAGTACTTCAGTCTTCTGGTTCATAGAAAAGTGGATCAGACAGATGGGGTTTTCAGGGGAATTGTTAAAGGGATTCTGTATGCCTGCCTGGAGCTGGGGTAAATGTTTCACTTTTCTTATTTCCAGTAGTGACGTTAAATTAGAAAACAAATGTTGAGGAATAGAAGTAAGGAAAATGTGCAAATGGTCCATGGTTGTGTGTTTCTCCTACTGCATGCAAACCAAAGTAAAATAACCCCCTAGAACATCTTGGTCTGACGCTGTAGTGTCAGTGGAAACGTTCCTTCAGGCACTGTTCTCCATCCTCGCTGCAGTTCTGAGGGTACAAAGTGTTGTCTGATGGCTGTGGAGGGTCTGCAACACACCTGGGCACAAGAAGCTCAGCTATATATATTGTTATATGACATGCAACAGTGCTGGAAGCCTATCAGATATCATACAAGTGCATACATGTGTTTACTTTGTATAAACAAATGATAGGGATTAATTTAGATGGTGTGCAGATTAAATATTTAAGTAGTATTAATTTAAGAACCTGGGACTGAAAGGCTATCTTTTTTTGTATAAGAAGAATGTAATTTTTTTTTTCTTGGAACTTACTGGCATTTATAAAAAGCACGTGCAATGCTTTTGTGATGAGGGTATTGTGTGTATGGGCTTCATATGAGTCTGTTCTTCAAATGGTCTACACACACAGCTTACCAGGAGTGGTGGCTGAAGGTGAGGTTTCTTTGGTACTAGATCAGGATGAATTTCCCTACAATGTGATTTCTGATGTCAGTATTGAGTTAAGGAGCCCTAGTCTTTCAGTCAAATGTAGTTTAAAGAAGCTGAAGTGTGGGATCAGGATTTAGTGTTTTCAAATACAGAGGCTCTGTGAGAGTCAGGACTCTGGACTGGAACTGTGTATTTTATATTAGCTTCATAGATGTTTCTTTTAAGCACCTAATGTAAAAGGGAGAGAAGAAATTAGAAATTTTTTTTCTTTTTTTTTTTTTTTTCCCCAGGAGATTCTTTTGTTCCTGCACAGTGTCCCAGAGATTTTCAAGCTATACCTCTTTTTGTGTAAAACAACTATGATTTGCTACAAGTCTGTTGTGTGAAGCTCACAGTGGTGACCTGCTGAGTGCGATTCCTTTGTTCACTCTGCAAATTGTGAATTGGCCACTGGGTTAATCTCTCAGCCTTTTCTCGACATGTTCTGGGACTTTCAATTATTTTCTCTAGCTGAAAATCAATACCAACATGTGCATGTCATGCTTTAGAGACATCTGAAACATTTGACTAATCAGTATTTTAAATAATCTGGGCAGGTGACATGCAGGAGTGTGGATCAAGGGAGAGATCTTGCTTACATTTTTAACTGGAACCTGTGAAGTGAGGTTTTATTATAGCAGCTTGTAGGAAGAAAAGAGAGAGAAGAGACCTGTGAAACCACTAATTTGCACTTTATGAATATTTATACGTGAAATACTTTCATGAGTATTTGGTGAAATTATACCATATCCACTAGCAAATGCAGCTGTAGGCAGCTGGTTCTGCATACAGACCTAAACCGTGATTTTCATACAAGTCTGGTTGGGACACAGGTGTGCTGGTTTTACTTCTCCGAGCAGTGTGGTTTATCTATTACAGCTTCTCTCGTTTTAGGAAATCCTTTGTCCTTTCCGTGGAAAACTAACTTGCCTGACCATTGCTGGTAGCGAAGCTGTAGAGATTGTGTGAAAGCCTGTGGTGAGAGAGACATGAGGTCTGTGAGGTGGCGGTGGTGATTCTCCAGGGAGTGGAGCACCAGGAGCAAACATGCAGAGAAGCAGTAGAGCACTGCTCGCAGGTAGACTTACTCGATAGTGTATGCTCGAGGTCAGGGAGCTCTCTGACAGGTCTGCCCACTAACATCAGCAAAGTAACACAGACAACCGACAAGGTACAACAATCACCAAGGCAAAGTTCCTGTAATTCATTCATTCTCACTGTATCTTGGGGCTCTGGTTTTGGAACCTGTTTGTGGGATCTGAGTGCCCAAGTTTTACTAACAGCAATGAGAAGCAAATAGCCATCCGCTGCGGGTGGCTGCATCACTGTAAACACATGCTTTACAGGTACACACATAATTTAGTCTATTCAGAAGTTGTGCAAAAAATCTGAAGCAGGGTTAGTGAAACAACTTGACTGTATTTTAAATGAGTACACCTGCCCATGTTTTCCCTCGGGTTTAGTTTCCCTGCTGAATACATAACACAAATACTACCAATGGATCAGAGACAAAATTCACATATAGTCCCGATGTGCCTTTTCTGGGGGAAAAAAATTTATATAATAGTTATTGGGGTAGGCACTTTGTGGAGGTGATGAGCTGTATATCTGTTTTGTGTATACATGTTTAGTGGATGAATGTGTATAGCAGTTCCAATTTTTCTTTTTGCCTTTTGAAATTTCTTGAGGTTTGTTTCTATTTCTAAGGATGAAAATTCTGCGTATTTCCACCTTGCCTTGTGCTTTATCTAGAGTTATTGAGCGTGGATAACATGCCTCACTTCAATAAAAAAAGTAGAATAATTGGTGTCAAGAAGAGGAGTGAGGAGGTTTAGAAGAGGCATTTTAACTTTTCCAACTTAAATAGACATATGGTTTCCATTTTAATTCTTTTTTTTGTATTATAATTTATTTAAAATAAAAGGACTAGGGATAAACCTGCAGTTCTGACACCTCAGGAGAAGTTATGCTATCAAAAGGAAATTAAGATTATAAAAATATAGGATGTAATGCATCAAATATGTGTATGCGTGTATATATCTATATGTGTCTTTAGAAGATTGTTAGTATTAACATAATCATCTATGTTTAAGGAGGAAGAATAGTCATTCTTTAGACGAAGATGTGCCCATGAACTGTCCCCTGGTACTTTTTCAGATCTTCTATGTTCTGGACAAATTCCACTCAGGTAGTTACATGCCTATAGTTAAAGATTCTTGAAGTTTCATTTTAATGTGATGCTCATTGTCGTTTCTCCCCTAAACTTTTGTGCAGTGTTGCTCTGTACTATTAAATAGCTGCACAGAACTTAAGTACATTCCATTCTTGTTTGTTGCTACATACACACACTAAAGTTTTCTGGGATGCAATGTAACATAGCAGTGCCACCACCATGGTACTTCTTTCAGCTGTGGGTTCCCATGGATTCTCAGCCTGCCGTTGTCCTGGTCACTCGCTTTGCACAGTGAACCTCTACAGGATGATTGTTGCACTATCTGGGCAAATGTTAGGAACCAGTGATGGTGTGTGGGAAGAGCCCTGGTGTGTGTCTCTCTCAAAGCCTCCAGAAAACGCAGAACAAAGCAGAAAGAGCAGCTAAAGAAAGTCTTGTGCCAGTAGGCTAATATATCTAACGGGGACTGATATTTACAACCCAGAAAGAGTGGCAAATCTGTGCAGTTTTTTAAATCAGGGCCAAATAGTAGTATCAGTCAAAATTAACAGTTTTTAACATGTTAAATGAATATTTGTATGGTTTCATAGTGTACCTCAGCAGACTTCCAGGCAATTTATCTCTAAATCTTGATAAACCTTTCTCACTGTATAAGCTATCTTAAAGCTGCTTTCCTATCCTTGTTTTCTACTTCAGTAGAGTTTCATCTTGGATAGTAAATAGGGTGTTGTCATGTGCATCGGGGAGAAAAATTTTGATTTCCTTCCTCATTAAATAAGCCAATGAAGAAACATAACCCCAATCAGTTACTGCATGGAGTTCAAAGGGTCTAGATGGTACGATGTAATTTTTATAGGTGTGTATTTTTTCTTACTAGACTTGCTCATCCTCAGTCATGTTGCTGGTACTTCTGTCTCCATGGTAACCAAAGAAAGCCCAGAGTGGACCAGTGAGACATTTTCTAGGTGCTGTACAAACACAGAGGAGTGCTGGACAAGTTCCATAGCACTTTTAGGGTACAGAAAGATAAATGATGAGTAAAAGGTACGATAAGGAGTTCAGTGAGGATTTGTTTGTATGTAATTTGTTAAAAGGTTTCCCAAGGGCAGTAGATACTTGAAAGTAAATTGGGCAGTTTTGGAGCAGGGGAGAGTAAGAGAAAGAGAGGGGACTGGATGAGGGGAAAGAAAGGCCTGAGAACTGAATGGATGGAAATAGACAAGAAAGAGAGGCTATGTCCATGGTTTGCGCGCAGACTGATAGAGCTGTGCTTCACTTTCTTGATCTGCTGGGAACTTCCTGGGCAATCTTCTGGTACTCCCATAGCCCATATTTCGGAGTATAGATCTGCTTAGTGCTTTGAGGCATAAATTCCATTTCCAAAAACATCCTAGTTAAAGAACACCTGCCTTGATTCAATGTGTTTTGAACTTGCTTGTGAAAATAGGACTGTTTAACGAAACACTTACTGTTGTATTGCGGAGCACATGGGCATTCAAATGCCTTTAAGAAAACCAACCAAACAAAACAACCTAACCAAAACCAGACTAATCTGTAAAATGGGGGGGGTAATTGTCTGTTTCACCAGGAGTGTCAGTCTAAATCCATGTGGAAAACAAAACATTTCAGATGTTGTTGTACAATATGCAGACATTGTAAAAGATGCAGTAATTGATAGAAAAGTAGCTGTAGTTAATGGATCAGTTGGAAATCATCCTTAACATCAGTCGCTCAGTGAGTATATTGCAATGATTCTGACCACAGAGCAGCGCTTTATGGAACAAAGGCTGTAGATAACCTGCTTATGATAGGAAGATAGGGAGAGATGAGGTCTGCAGTATGTCACTTAGCATTGTTGTCTTCTGATGTTTTGGGATTTGGGCCAGGGACTCAAATCTTCTCTCGTTCCTTACAAAAGTATTCCACAGAGAGCTGTAATAACATAACACATCCAAACACAACGCTCATACGTGCAAGGCTGGCTATCGTACTTAATTAGGTGTTTACAATCCATGTCATGTTTTTTGTTGAAAGTCTTTTCCAGAGCTTTTGAGGACTATGCCAGAACTGGAAGACATTAATGATACTTTTGATACTAATGACTTAGTATCAAAATGATAGATAAACTAATACTGGATATCTAAAATATGTATAAAAACACGCCCCAAAATCTTGACAGAAAGTCTTTCACAGCTCTGTATTTGTCAAAATATAGCACCGGTGCCCATAAAATTACATATATATGTGAATATTACATATATCAAAGGTCTAAACTTCTCACTTCTGCTGTTAGTGCTGTTGATAGAATTAATTTTTCAAGACTTCAATTTTAATTTGTTAGAACAGCAAAGTGGCAGTGCATTCTGCTTTTACAAGTCCTCACCATCTGCTAGAATAGCAACGAACCAGCAGTGTAATCTTACTGTGTTGACAACTAGCTTAGCTAGGACTATTTAGAAATTGGAGGATTGTTGAAATACATATTCTGCTTCCCCTGGGCAGCCTACAGAAATTCTTGCCATCACTTGTAATTTATTCAGTGTAAAGTCAGGACTGAGTTTAATGTTGGTGTTGCATGAATTGGCAGTGTTACACAGCGCTTCATCAGGGTCCTGGCAAAGGGGAGGAGGTTAGGTGGGTGGACGTTGGCTGGGCTGCAGTAAGTGCAGAAGGAAAAATGTCTGTTTCTTCAGTAAGATACTTGAAGGTATGTCATAGGTGACCAAAAGTGGTGTGACTGACTCCCTAACACGAAAGTTTCTCTCTAATGTAATATGGGGAGGAGGGGACCAATGCTAAACAATTGTCTGCCTAGAAAGATGCGTTGTGCACTCTGGAGGGAAAGAAATTAGTTAGAAGTTGTTTAATAAGTGCTTGAAAGGTAACTAGAACTCTGTGAAACAAGAGCCTGCAGCTTGAGGACCGGCCTATGAATGCAAAAGATAACTAGGTAGAGATAAGCAGGGTCTCTTGTAATTCATTTGGTAGTACATTCTTGGAGATTTCTTTCAAATACTCTGGAATTAAACCACTACAGAGGAAATGCAGGACTGAAAAGTTTCATTTTATCTAGTGATGTATAACCTTTGAATTTAAGTAAATACTGCTGTGACGGTAAATGTAAGTAAGACTACAGATACGTGGGGTATTGGTCTGGGTGAGGATTAACCATTCTTGCTCTATACTGTGCTAGAGTATCTCACTGTGAAGACAGATGCGCATTTCCCTTTGCATTTCATTGGAGTTTACGTACACCAAATCATCCCAATTCATGTCACAGAGGAAATTCCCATGCGCAAACAGCAAAATTCATCTGGTATTTAAAATCCTGAAGCTATTCTGTCAAAGTGAGAACAACCATAAGGTGCTATGGGTCAATAGCTTGGCACGCTGGCAACAGAAACAAGTGTTTACACCTCATCAGGACTTTAAAAATGGCTTGCTGTAGGGAAAGATGCATTTCAGGCTCAGAGTATGGATGCACAATGCAGAAAAAGTAATAAAATTCCTGATAGTATTCATGATTGTTCATATTTTTAAAAGAATTTCATCTGTTCACTTGTGAACCTCTTCTTTTTTCTGTTTGTTTTCTTAGCATAAATGTAATGATTAAAATTTTACTGCCCTGACCACCTCAGACAGCAAATGTTAAGCCCTTGCGTTTTAAACTCTTACATGAAATTCCAGCATTGTCTTCTATCTGTTTTTGAAGCAGGAGCTTGATTTATAATGATTGGGTTTTTTCCAATTAAGTAGAGGAAGGAGTGTCACCTACACTTTTGCTCTATAAACAGTAGATTGGACTTCAAAAATCTGTTATGTCAAGTTGTTGGGTAGTGCCAAATAAAACTAAACCAGTCAGTAGTTAAAGGAGCTTAAAATAAAGTGTTTGGCATCACTAAATAAGGCCCTTGGAAAAGAGACTGCTTGCTGAAGAACTAAATAAGGAATTAAGTTTTAACATTGCTTGTTGAGAATTGCCAGTGACCCAGTTGTGTCCTCCAAGCCTTAAAGCCACGAGAGAGTGCCAGTATGTTCACTTAATTTCATTAGCCCAGTATCAGTTGTCAGTAAGGCTTCACCATTCACTGATCCAAATGGCGGGGTATATGCACCTCACTGGAGAGCGTCAAGCCCCGACGACGCTGCTGATCATTAGGTAGTTAGTATTCAGTGAACACTGGCACACTTTTTGCTATACAGAGGGTGACAGATACCTGTTTGGCAGATGTCACTATATATTCTCTATAGCAGGACATTGCATTTCACTATTAAGCAGTGATTAAAATCTGGATACACATAGCTTGTTATGAAGCAGGTTACTTGATCTTTTCAAGCTTGTAGACGTAAAAAGAAAGAAAGAAAAAAAATACAATTATTGAGCTTCTCTACATTGGATAAAAGTACAAATGTTGGTATTTACTTTTCTGATTAGGAAGACATGATTGTGGTCAACGAAGATAAGAAATCTTAAAAAATTCTGTAACCCGATACATCTTTTCTGTGTGATCCAAGCTGTGCCATCCCCAGCTTGATGATGTTGTTTACCCGTATTTAACAGTATGTTGGAATGTAATTGTAACTATTTGCCATGACTGGCTGTTAGAATGAGAGACCATGCAATTTGCATCTCATATATCCAGAAATTAAAAATGAAGGACTGACCACTTGACACCATTGCAGTTCTTGAAATAAAGCCCACTGAGCTCAATTTGTTGTGACTGCTAAATGACTCTGCTCACCAATTTGAATACATGATGAAATTCCTATTAAAAAGGCACTATAATAATTGATGGCATAATGAAAATGCCAGAAACTGAATGGGATTACTGTTCTGTTAACCTCTTATTTCAGAATACAAGTTTAAAATGGACTTTTTGAAATGGACATGTGATATTTGTCCTAACCTCTGGAAAGGTACTGGTTTTGTTTGGTGGTTTCNCTTTTCTTTTCTTTTCTTTTCTTTTTCTTTTTTTTTTTTTTTTTTTTTTAAGATACTGGACAGTGATTAGAGGTGTGATAATTTCAGTCTTTCAACCAAACGCTGTATTCTCTGGATGGACTGTTTTTGTACTCAAGAGTGGCTGCTGTTTCCCCTCAGCTGTAAGAAAAGGAGAAATGAATGTTGGTAGTCAGGTAGTGATAAAAAGCATTGCGGGCAATCACAGGTGGGAACTGTTTCAGGAAGAAGCTCAGTGCCAGTATCTACAGTATAAGCCAATTCCACTCTTGAGTTCTATGAAGCCCTCACTTTTTTTCTTTCTATATAATGTTGATTAAGTGAGTGTCCTATGTCCTCAGTGTGTCTAATGCATTAAAAAGCATAGAATTTAATGCTGTAATTATAAAAACTTAAAGGAAGATGCTCATTGAATGTCCTTCAGAAAGGCTATCAGCTTTACCATTCCAAATATGTTCTATTATAGAGGCTGATGTCCTGACAATTTTTGTCGTGTGCATACACCTGGCTGAGAGTGGCTCTTGCACACTAGGGTTTGAATTAATTACCCCTATAGTTCTAAAGCATTCCTTTTTTTCTGTATGTCTTAGGCTTTCCTTTTTCTTAAAAGCATTGTTTTGACACTGAATCAAAAACTGGGGAAAGAGACAATACTGGGTTCATATTTGAAATAAGACAGATCAGAAAAAAGCTGCAGCAAAGTATGTCTTTAAACAATGGATATTGCAACTACTAATCAACTGGAATGTAATGAAAAGGAAGGAAAATAATTTTATGTTGTTGCTCAGAGTAATTAATTTAACTATTTTTGATGTTATCTATAAATTAACTTATTTTTCTTTACATGCAAATCTTTGACTGTCTTAGTTTTTAAGTACTTTACATGTGTATTGTCACAGAGGGAGTGTTTTCTTTATAAAATGAGAATATTTAATATTCATTAGTGATTACTGGAAGTGATTGGAATAGCTTAGGAGATACCAGTTGTTTTAAGGAGGCTATTTTCTTCTAATGATGGAATTGGGTTTTCAGTTACACACACGTAGCCGCTGGAACAAGATGTAATCTAGAAACAGGAATACACCTAATGAGAGGGAAAAAAAAAAAGAAAAAAAAAAGCAGCAAATGGTGAAGAAGAGCAAAGCAGAAGTGCAAAGGAGACAATGAAAGTCAGGGAAATGTCACCAGAAGACAGTGTAAAATAAATGAGGGCATCCTACTGAACAATGTGAGTTTTGAATCAGACTCATTCCTGCTGCACCGGCATATGGAAGTAGTGTGTGGCGGTGTGCTCTCCCTGGTTTCCCCCCTCCTCCTTCTTTCCCCCCTGGCTCCTGCTCAGGCCTTGACCACAGCAACATCGGTTGTGATNTCCTCTATGCAGTAAATACACAAGTGTACCTTGGCATCGAACCTCGTAAAACACTGTTACATTTACTATTAATTTTGTTAAATTTCTGTTTCACCTTAATAAATATTTCATTATTTCTCTCTTACAAGTGAAGACAGTCACTCTCTGCCCACGACATAGTGAAGCAGTATGATGGCTGGGGAGGGGGGTAACCCTGCTGTGCAACGGAGGTGAATTGTCCAGCTGCCAAGACCACCTACATCAGTAATGGATCTAACCCTACCAAAAGTGGCTACCATGGGGCTGTGACTTTGACACCATCTTCAAGTTGTAGTTGTATTGATTTGTCTCATGGCAGGAGATGTGAATAAATCTATTTAGAAAACTGGACACACGGGGCGATCTTCTCTAACTGTTGCCCAGTAGGTCATTTCCCAAAGGCCAGCAACTATTCTCGAGTTGTAACAAGAAAAAAAGTAATCTACTGTGTTCCTCAAAATTTCAGAGAACAGGTGCTGGATCAAAGCAAAGCAGTTACCTCAATAGGAATTCATACCTTTGTCTGAAATGGGACTTACTGCCGAAGTCAGTGAAAGATTCTTTTCATTGATTGGGTCCTTAAACCTCAACACTCAGGTGCTGGTAAATTTTGGAGTGTATTAAGCACTTAGATAAGCCTCTAGGTGTTCATAAATAAACAAGCTTCTAGGGAAATGAGCAGCTTAAGGTTTAGTGGTAATTCATGCCTACAGGATACCTGTGAGATGGAGCACAGCAGGAAGAAAAACCCCAACTTTTAAAGAGGTCAAACCTTTGGGTTTGATCCCTGGGAAGAATGCCACATTCTGGATGGTAGACATGCTTGGGCTTGGCAGGCTGTTATAATGAGCTTTCTGGGATTTTTCTGTCTCTGCTCAGTCAGTCCTCTGCAGTAACTGATAGCAGTCTTTTGTTTATAAGCACTGTTCTATAGGGTCCCCCCAGCCCTGCAAAGCTCCTGCTTTACTAACCAATAGCTAATGCAGAGTGAGGATGATTTAGGTTACTGCTTGCCCATAAGTAAACTTTGGTTCCTGCTATAAAAATAGTTTTGAACAAAGACTTTATTTGGTTTAGTTTGGTGTTCTGCTTAGGAGCAGTTGTTAAATGTGTTGTTCTCTCAAAGGGATCCAGAGTGCGTTGGGAGGGGATGAGATAGCTAGCTTTTATGATTTGGTTTTGGGTGTTCGGATTCATGGCTTTTTCATCTGGCTGGGTCACTAAAGGTTGTAATTAAACCCATCGGCACTTTGAAAGGATAATGTGATAAGCATTACATGTCATACATGAATATTTTTATTTCTTTTTTCTTAATTTGAGATTTTCAAGTCCTGGTATTGGTTTAAAAAGTAATTAAGAAAATGTAGATTTTATTTGACTGTTTTCTTCACCTCCCACTCATATGCTTAGAAGAGCAGGTAATAGGCTTTCTGCACTTCAGAAATGGCTTTTTATTCAGGTCAAAGTTAATCTTGCTGTAGTTAAAAATGGATTTTCAGACATGGAGCCCTCCCCATCATTGGCTGGGAGTCAGTGCTCATCTGGCAAAACTCACTCGCCACTTTTTCATCTTCTTTCTGCGGATCTCTTGAGGTCCTTTTCCTAGCTGTGAGCAGTGGCATGCCAATTTCAATTAACATTTCATTTAAAATAAATGTTGTCATCTGCTTAGTGCTGATGATTTTCCATTTCTAACAAGAATAACAGGAGAATGCAGTAGTATGGCTTTGTGTCCTTCATTGTGATGTTGCCGAGCCCTAGTGAGCGTGGTGAACCATTACCCATCTGTGATTTAAAGGTCAAGCCAAGGCCTGAAGACTGAATTCTCTGTCTGAAATAAGGACATTTTCTTTCCCGTAACAGATTAAAAGCCAAAGACCATTGCTGTTAAAATGATGAGCTGCTTTCTCATTGTGACCACCAGGCCAAGGCTTGCTTTCAAGGTTTTTGGAAGTGCTGTGCTTTTCACAGGTCTGTAGAGATACAGATTACATCTCTGTGAATACATTATGTTGTAAGATTGCTGATTTTACCAGAGGAGAAAGCAGCAAGAAAGTTTTGTGGAGTTATCCTAAATGGCATTTTTCTCTGCTTCAGGAAAAGAAATATCATTTTCAAAGTAATTGTGGGTTACTAAAAAATATGTTTTTCTCTGAAATACCTCATTTCACTCTTTTAACCCTTTAAAAATGAAGATACATACACATTTTAAACCAACTTTCTTTCAAAAATTTTGCTTGGGCGTTTCTGTTGTTTGCAGCACTTCTGGCACTTGTTGCCATGTGAAGTTGAAATTAAAAAAAAAGAAAAAGGTTAAGCCCCTCTTGTTTTCTGCTTTTCCCTCTCCTGCCCCACCATGAACACCTTTAATTTTTCCTGTAGTTGTTTGCTGGTTCTTTCTGTGAATCTTTAACCATACGTCAAACCCAGAGCTGTCTTAAATAGTTGTTCTGACAGTCCAAATAACTGCGTGTGCCCAAATGCTGAAACCTCAGAAAAAACAAGGCAGAAAAATAAACAACTTTTGGTACAAAACAGATAGGCACCAGGCTTCTTCCTGAGTGCTCTGTGAAAATAAAGCTCTAGTTCCTTTTTGGCCTGAGAAGTAAGTAATATGTCTGTAGGAGCGCAAGAGGGGAAAGCTAAGACTTTGTTCCACTTTTTAAAAAGATAAGGAAAAGGGAGGAGGAAGGCCACAGGCCAAAAATACATGGAGAGAAGGTTTCAGGCATGTGTTCTAGGCCAGATAATCACTGAATACTGGTTCTTGTCAGTTCATAACTTTTTGTAATTATTGGTGCTGCCAAAGCTGTATGGTGCTGCAGTTAGCATCCAGGCAGATCCAGAGTGCTGCATTATAAACAGGGAACCAGATATTTAAATATATTATTTGAATTGTTTCAGAAATAGAAGTCCTGATACCAAACAGGAACTCGGGAGCTGGTGTGTTGGATTATATTAGTATTCTACCCAGCCTTGGAACCTTTTAACAGATGTGGTTTCCTGATGCTTTGGAGAAGATTGCCAGAGCCTCCATAATAAGTAAAATAGAGCAAAAAAATTTGAAAATAAGACAAGGTGACTAGAACTGAATTCATCTGATTTGGTCCACACCTGCAGGTGGTCAAGGGGTATGTTTGTTGTTGGCTACTGAAAAGGCTCATAACAGCCTAAGAAAGTTTTGAAGTGGTAACTTAAAAAGATGTTAACTGCGGGTATTCAAGTGTTTTTCTTAAAGAAAGCACCTCTCTTCAGCTAAATCTTTAGGTCCTTATGAGGCCCTCATTGAACTTAATAAATAATTCTTGACACTTTGCTTAGTATTCTTTCTTTTTTTTCTTAAAAAAAAAAAATAGTCTCTATCTCTGTATTCATAATTCATGTTTTCTAAATTCCTTTTTAGCTACTTGAGGAAAAATTTATTTTATGTCACATTTGGAACAAGAAATGTAAATCACTGAAGAGTGAAGGCTGTTACTGTCACACAATAAAGACATATATTATTCAAACTGTAATACCAAAACTGAAGGAATTGATAGATGAGTCTTATATAGTCAACTACCAAGTAAACTAAAAATATCTTTTAAAAATAAACTTGGTTTTGAGTGGTTAATTCAAAATCAGATGAATTAGTTTGAGATACTCTGTGTAATTATTTTTACTGTTGGGATTCAAACTACCTACGTGTATTTTCTCCCTGAGACTGGAAAAGTCTTAGTGCGTTTACTTTTCCTTCTGTTAGGGTGATTTAAAATCTGAAAAAGGGACCAGTAGATCAATAATTTAGTGCAGTCAGATGAAAAGTGTCTTAACCTGTTGGTTCATTTGTGGGATATTATGCAGTCTTACATACTGAACTGCATTTAAATGGTATAATCCATATTCAAAATAGCTTCTAGTGGAAAGAAAAATGGGTCTTGTGGAGGAAACTAGTATCTGCATTGGCTCCTTTTATATTGTATAGTAAGGTTGGTCAGCATGAAAGGATATTTCAGGATTAGTCCTTATACAGAGCAGTAGGTGAATCCTCCTTATTGATGTTATGGCTACAATGTCAAGAGTTTTTCTTTCACATTATCTACTTAACCACAATAAAGAACTTAAAACCAAGAGTAATCTTAAATCATGTCTGCCATGCTGAAATTTATGGGAAAAACATCCCAAATAAGGCTGACTAAGCCTCCTAAAATAAATATTCTCAGTGAACGACCTTATGAATGATTTAGGAGGAGATCTAGAAAAACTCAGTGCTTTTACTGCAATAATATACCAGTGAGACTGTAATTAATTTACTATTTCTTGTGACCCTGAGAAGCAGCTAAACTTCTTGTCTCATATTTGCAGATGATGACTTTGGTACCCTTGGTACCCTTGCCAGCTAAGGTTGCTTGAATCTTCCTAAGATGCCTGAGTCTGAGTGCCCGTGTGTAGAAGTTTCTTTCTTCACTCTCTGCTGTGTTTTTAGGCAGTTGAGACCACTTGTGCTTGTCTCACAGAGACCAGGTAGTGATCACTTCTGTGATCCGTCAGGGAGTCTGTTCCAGATCTTCCTTCTTTTTCTCCCTGCAGTAACAGAACTAAAGAATTCCAAACCACTTAATTTTTTGTTTTCTAGAAACTAAGATGTTAAAAGTCACTGTTCTCATTTAAGTATCAGAATACAGTATTCTTAATAACAGACAGCCTGGTTCTTAAAGCTGTGTTCCTCTTGAATTTATTTATACAAGGAAAATGGGGAGATTCTCCTCTCTTCCTCTCCTCTCCATTCAAATTTCTGACATTTGTAGGAAATTTGGCATCACACTATTCATGTTTCAGAAACGGCCTTCTCCGTATCTGCCACTTGCCAAGCTCCGATTGTGGTGGTTTTTGAACAATTTGGTTTTCTTGTGAAGGGAAGAAGCAATAAGAATTGTTCTCACTGAGATTTTTGTAAGCCTTGTGTTTCTTTCAGTGTGTGATACTACATTTAACATGATATGTATTCTTAGTTTGGTCAACCATAATAACTGAATAGGTGACAAGGGTGTCGTACAAGCCTTTATCGATCTCTTCGGCATTAGCTTTTAAGATACTGTGTTAACTTTGATTACAGCTGTTAAATTCTCACTCCTCTTTAATCTCCTCTCTCTCAACTGGAGAAAATCTTTCTTAATTTTCAGAAAACTTCTATTTGGCCCAAAAGATGTAACTTGTAAAAAAATCACTGCATATACTGTATTTTCTCAGCATTAAGCTCAGAGATGAGCATGACTGAAAATCAATAATGTGCTTGGCCTGCAGCCTTGTCATTTATTGATTTACATGTCATTTGTCTTCATTGAAAATGCAATTATTGCTTAAATACAATACAGTATCTTGCTAATAGGATACAAATGTCACCACTGAGGAAAAAGGTCACACTTGCATGTAAATGATTGTCAACCCAAACTCATGCTTGTTGCTGCCATTATTTTGAAGAGGTTGTTATGAAACTGGAGACCTAGTCTTACTTCAGCTGACATTAATGGAAGCTCAGCTGTTGATTTAAGTGGCATCTGTTGTTCCAGTTCTCTGATCTGACATAGGTGCTTTGCGCTTCTTCGGTTTTACAAAATGCAGTCAAGGCAGATCACAAAGATTATGGAGGATGTATGGTCACTGCAGTAGCAGTGACTGTGCATTGATTCCATCATTGGTGTGTGCTTAGGAGAAGCTGCTGTGTCTTTCTCAAGATTGTGGTGGAAAGCTGAAATCTTAACTCACCTGCCTTTAATTCTCTGTCATCTGAGCAGTATGGGATACCCACAGAGGATTCTGCTCCTTGGAAGCTCCTGAGTGGCACAGAATTTTCAGTGTTGGCACCTTTCTTGTTTCTTTCTCCATCACTGCTATGACTGTGATGAGTAGGGCACCGTGGTGAGTGCTTGCTCCTCAGCTGAAGAAGCAAAGCAGGAGAGCCAACTGTGCATGGAAAAAAAAAAACAAGATAGAATTAGTTTAAATATACTTTTGCATGTATTGTTGGAAATCAGAGCCATAAACAGTTCTTCCAACTACATTTGAGAAAGTTATACTGAAAATACCACGAAAGAAACGTTGTTTTTCCACTTACTCTGAGTCTTTCATGGTGATTGCTCCATCTCAATCCATTTATTATAATTTATTACAGTATCTGATTTGGATAAGGAATCTCCCTGACGTGACACTACATGGCATTATACAGCAGAATACCTGGTGAGCTATAGAAAAGGAAAAAAGTTCTCATATTACCCCCTTTTTTTTTTTTTCTTTATAGCTTTGAAGATATTGAGGAAAATCTTCACATAGAAGAAGAGAGGAAAAAAATAGCAAGTCAAGAAAGATTCCTGAGTTTGCTGGAAGGGCTTAGTGCCCAAAACCCATCTATAGAAACAGTTTTTCATCTTTGTTATAGTAGGATGTGTAACAGGTAATGTGAGGGTTTTTATTTACCAAAATCTGAAAATGGTGACCAAATGCGAAGATTTGAGAATGTACCCGTGGAAAAGACTTTAGAAAAAGGTATCTGAAAGTTTTCTTGTCCATTTATCCCTGTGGTAACTTCCAGTACTGGTTTATTCTATTTTGAACAGCACAAACACTAGATTAAAACTAGGTAACTGCTTTTCAGATAGCCATTCCCCAGCAGAAAGTTCTACTGATACTGGTATTCCTTTACTGCTAGTGTTTGCTTTAGTTCAAGTCACGGAATTACTTTACGGTAGGAGCACAGCAGCAGTGAGCCGAATAAAGCCAGAACACTTAATTTAGCTCTAGCCGAGCACAGGCGTCTTTCTGCCTCTTGGAGCTTTGTACAAGTTTGTGAGCGATAATTTACTCCTTACTTTAAAAAATGCTTTGTACAGATTTAATATATATGAGATATATATCAAGGAAAAAAACTGTATTAGACAAGTACAATTCTCCAATTTTTCGACACTTAACATAAATAATTGCTGCACTATGAAGATTTAAATGGGGATTGCCACTTTTATAATTAATTCGTTTTTGTTTCATCCTCCAAACTAATTGAAAATGGGCTTTCAATGCAGAATGCTTTGAAATTGTGTGAAGAGATGGAATTGGAAATGAACTTAATTAACTACAAACTGTCCAAATCAATCAGTGTTTCGCAGTGCCTTTGTAATGTACAGAGTTCATAATTTACTTGGGATTTGCCATAATACATATGCCGTAATTGCCAAGTAATCATGCTAAGAGTGTACAAAATTTAGTATTGTGCTCTGATGCTCCGTTGGAATGAAATGTCTATACTTTCACACACCAAACTGGATTGGGGGCAAAAGGGTGCATTTTTCCATTAACCAAACAGAGGACTTCTATAAATTAGGGCATTTTTCCAAGTCTGGCAGGGCTTTCAAATGTTAATAGCTAGAGAGAAAAAATTACTTGAATTCAGTGTCTAAGCAATCTGGCATTTCAAATGGTGGTGTTCTTGCTGCGGCATCCATCATAGCTTCAGCATGGAAACCATAAGCTGATAAGATGATCTGGGAAAAGAAATCCCACGCCAAAATGCTTTGCAACTTTTCTGTAGGTTTCCAGAAAAATTTTGCAGAGTAAAGCTTCTGCAGCATCAAGGCTGTTGATTGACTCTGTGTATTATTTTCTAGTGGGGTTGAATCTTGTTACAGACCAAGAGGGAAAATTTTCCTGAGTTTGTATTTGTCCTTTTCTATCTTCTAGACAGACATGGTCTCAAAGGTGATATCTGTTGAATGGGGCTATCTGGTGGCCTTGTAGCAGTTGTGAGTGACGGTAGAAAGCTGTAACTTGGAAAGGTGTGGGGAAGATAACACTTTGTGAGTATGGGCTTAACCACTCATACTACAGATCCCACTTGCAAGATTGTGCCATGCTCCAAGTGGGATGAAAATTCTGCAAAGTGAGTATTGCCATGTGCTGTGGAAATTCTGCACTTAGCAGTTTTGCAAATCTGTGTAACTGGAGATATAATGCTCGTTAGTGATACAAGTCCAGGATCTAGTGGAGAGGAAGAATAAGAACACCATGTACTGCTATATCCTTGTCACATGTAAAGCCATTTTTATTGTGGTCCGTGGCTAATGCCTGCAGCTTTCTATGTTGTGGAGTTCTATGAAGTGTGTTACACTGACACTGTAGAGTTGTAGGTGATTTTTGTGTTTACTATTTGAAATTCTGAGGGTGAGAGGACTGCTAACCTAATTGAAAGATTTTTCGCAGGATTAATTTTATGGACTGTGTTAACAAAGGTTTGATTTCTTTGGCTTGTTTAAGATAATATGAATATTGTGATTTGCCCTTGTTTTCTGGGGACTAGAGGGTGTTGGGTTATTTGCTTTTGTCATTTTTTTACCCTCTTCGGCGTTGTAACAGAACCCTTTGGTAACAGCAGTGGCCACCTTGATTACGTTCTATTAAGAGGACTGTGTGAAAACAGACCTCAGTTTCACTTAGAAATATATGCAATGGAGAAAAATAAGAATAACGCACTCAGACTTGCTGGCTGCTCAGAGGAAGTAAATGCTTTCTAAACTATCAAATGACAATAGTCTGAGAACATAAACTGTCTTGTACTACAACAAAAATGCTACTTGCAAGGATAAAATATATCTGTGCACTCCATACCAGTACAACCTGTCAGGCCACATAATGATTGTGATATCTAATTTTTGTCCTCTTATTTTCCCTTTTCAAATTGTCATTCATATGTGGTAGTCCTGGAGTAGATATCTAAATCAAGAGGCTAGTTTCTTTAGAATCCCTCTGTACTCAAGATTCATGTAGAAAATTGGCAGTGCTCTTTAAGGTACGCTCTCTGGAGGAGTGTCTCCTCCCCTCTCTCCCTCTTTTATTTCCTGCGTTCCCCCTTTTCACCCTTTATTTCTCTCTGAAAAATGATATTACAAGGCTCACTGATGGTGTGGTGCATTGGTGGGTAGTCAGTTGCAGATGTGAAGTGTAAAGCTTGCCCTTCCTGACCAAAATCCCTGCTGTGTGACTCAGCGTCCCCTGTCAAGTGTGAGGAAAGGTACAGAAGAAAGTTAAGATGCTAATGAAGTATGGCCTGATTGATTAATGGGTAGGAGACTAGGCTGTGACCCACTAATGAAAGTGAGTGAAGAGCCAGACAAGGATGATGCTGTCAATCATATCATTTATTTCCACAGTAATCCAGCCTCCTTGAAAACAGAAACTAGCCTCTCTTCTTCCCTTCCTCCAACAATTCTCCAAAAGGTGTGCTTTCTGCTGATGTGTACTAAAGGAACCATGTTCCTTACAAGGATAATTCATAGTTGGGTTTATATCCCTTCTTTTTTATAGTAAAAAGTCTCTCGGGATGCAATTCTTGGGATGAAGTTTTTTCTCTTCTTCTTACTCGTTGGCATTTTCTTCTGGAATCACAAGAGGAGAAATGCTCTCTGCAAATGCAGAGATATGATATTCCATAGAACTTCTTGCTTATTCCATGGGATGACATGAAGAGTAACTGGTATCTCCATAGCAGATGTGCCTGACTTTTTTTTCTTTCTGATGAAAGGTGTTTAGGGAACTGCCAGGTACCACCTATTTAGAGAAGCGGTATGAAACTGGGCTTTAATGGAACTCCAGTCAGTGTTTCTTCCTGCCAGTGGCAGTTCTTTGCAGTGCTTGCATTGCTCTGGGCATGCTAACCTGGCCTTGAAAAATGCCCAGATGAACAAGCTGGCTTCTAGTGATACAATAATGAGTGCTTCTTATAGTCGAGCCAAAATCATTATGCCTGGGGTATTCCCTCCAGATGTTCCCCAAAATGTGCATGTACCTCTCTTGCCAGCTGACCGTATGTCAGGAGCATATCTTTAGCTCGGCCCAGCAGGGATTAGCTGGCAGGATGGAGTCAGCAAGAACTGGCTGTCTGGAGCAGTATGCAAGGAAAATGAGAAGTTAAATATCCAGTAAGTGTGATATAAAATGCTGTCCAGAGAGCAGAGGTCAGAAGAGCCAGCAGGCACAGACAGGGGATTGTGGGACTGCCAAAGAGAACTGACTGTTCAAAGTGTGTAATTCATAGTTATGTAGTAATCACTTTGCAAGCTGTCTGGACAGGGAGGCCAGTGACAGCTGAGTGGACACATACCTGGGATTGAGCCCAGCCGGCAGGCTCAGGCAAGTTTCCTGGGAAGCAAGTACCAACCACTTTTTGGATGGACGATAAGGTGGCACTTGCTGTGATGTGGGCAACAAGCTGTCCAGTTATTAGGAACTGCCAGCTGTCTTCACGTCAAGCGCAGCATTGCTGCCGTCACAAATACAGAAACCAGGCTTTGCCCCTGATACCAATAAGCCTGAAAGCATGAATATTTGGGATATTTAGTGGTATAAAGAAATGGACCCCTGTTTACTACAGCACTGAGCTAAGTACTTGGACAGGTGAGTGTTCGCTGACAGTCAGTGCTGCCAGTAAGCAGGCATTTTGATGAACAGGCAACTGAGCACTGCTGTGCGTGGAGAAGTCGCTATTGATTTGAATAATCCTATACCCGTAAAGCATTTCTTCATCACTTACTAAGAAACAAGAAGTAGTAAATAAAGAGTTTCATCAGAAGAAGGTTATTGCTGGAAATCCTTGTGTCTGTGAGTGTAATGTACGAAAACACAGACAAGGCTGCCTAAACAGAACGAAACAGAAAGCCAGCTAATGCCCATAAAGCTTCCAGACGCTGCTTTTTAGTCCTTGGAGCCCCAGAAACAGATGAAGGGCAATTCAATTGCTCTTAGTGATACTCCACTGAATACATGCTTTATTTCAGAAAGCCAACTGCTCTAAATGCCATTGACAAAGACAATAATAATGTACTAGTGTCGGTGTAAAACTGTACACCATTTTATGAATTTTGTGGCTTGTAAACATCAAATAGTTCATTTTGATATATGAAGGAAAGCTGACTGGGCTTAGCAGTCATGTGAAGTGTCTTCCTTAGATTTATTTTTCATTCTAGTTTGTTGGTGCAATACAACTTCAAAGAATAATAACAGCTGCGTTTTTTAATGGGCAAAGCTGTGCAAAAATATCTTTGAAATTAAAATAAATGTTGCTCTGAAATCTTACATGTTTCATACTGAGTTCATGTCTAAGAAACCTGCAGGATGAAACACTGTGGTTGCGAATGGTTTTGTATTTGTTACCATGTTGTGTGCACACGTGTGCAAAAATAATGTATATAGTTTTCAATACAAAGGTAACTTAAATGATCTGTAATGCAGTGTAGCTGGATGCCTGTACTTTCAGAAACATAACGGCAGTAATAATCAGCATCCTCAGTAGGTTACAATCTCTTACGAAGTGCTTTTTCTGAATCAGTACAGATATGGATGCTACAGAGTCTGTAGACATTGCAACTCGTATCATTCCTGCTGCACCACTGACTGCAAACAACTACTTTTGCAGTTTTCACATCAGCAGAATTGACCTCTGACCACAACATATTCCTTTAGGAAGTCTTACCTTTTTGGCCCTTTGCATCAGAATGCTAAGTCAAACCAGAGAGATACCTAATCTATACTCTGTCTCTGAAAGCAGACAGTAATATAGGGTTTGCCGGCAGGTTTTTTTTTAAGAGAAAATGTGTAAGGAATATGGCAGCGTTCTCAGTTTTGGTTCTTGGCAGTACGTTATGAGCTGGAGATTGTATGTATTCAGATCATCGTGTTTAGTATCTGCAAAAACATAGGTGTTATTCTTAAATTGTAGTCCCTTTTTGAACACATTAACACTTTGAGCTTCTGCAACAACCCAGGACAGCAAGTTCCACGGTTTAATGTGATTTTTTTCGCCTCTTTTGTTTTACCTAGCTACTGCTTCATTTCTGACTGTGCCCCGTGTTCTGTATTGTGAAAAAGTTGTATGTTTCTGCATTAATTTTCTTCAAACTGTATGTGATATTATACATTTCTGTCAGATTCCTTCCATTGTTCTCCCCTTTATTTAAATCATTTGGAGCAGGGATAGAATGAATCTCAGTCTCCTAGTGCTCAGTCCAAACCATACTGAAACTTTTGGGTGGAGATATATTGGAGTCAAATCAGGGAATCTTTGAGTAGCATTATTTTGATTCTTGGTATTTGCAATGCTTCTTTTGTTTGGATTGATGGAATAAAAAGCACAGAGAAGAAAAAGAGAAAGTGAAAGACTATTTCTCTACAATGTAGTACCATGCAGATCATTTTGGAGTGGGAAAGTTATTTCACAAAACCAAGACAGACATTATCAATAAAATTCAGGCAAATGCACGTTTACACCCCACAGACTTCATAACAGCATCCAGATGGCACAGGTTCACAGTTATCTTTCAGAAAAATTATTCTAAGTATTTCGACGATATTTTAAAAACCCCATCAAATAGTGATTTTTGGATTGAAATAATCTTTTGACTGCAAGTATGGGAGGTATTTAAGCAACAGAGGGATATATTAATTCATTCCAGTAGAAACTAAGTCTCAGGTATAACTCTGTGCTTCCTAAGGAAATTAGGGGGATGACCCTAGCAGGTACTGTTAGGAACATACATGAGGATAAACAGGAAGGAAGTAAATCAAGTAATTTAAACGAAAAAAGCAATAGAAAAGTGAGGAAAAATTGGTGTCATGTGATTCCCTGCATCTTAACTAAGAATTTAAAAGTATTTCAGGAGCAAACATCACAAACTGCAGACAAGAAAATTGTGGGGATGGTAAACAATGATTTTGTATGTTTCTTACAATATCAATGAAATGCGTGATGACAGCCTCATTCAGAAGGGAGACTGGAAGTACCGAAGATGAGATATTCATCTGGTAGACTGTGCGAAAAAAATTAAAATATACAGTTCTTTATAAATTGTTCTTGGTTGGCTTTATAATCAAGAGATTAATTGCTAAGTAATGGTAGACTTGTGGATTGACTGTAAGTTTAAATCTCAGGCATCTAGCTAGAATGACGGTCTTTGCTGGTTTTGCTGTGTTGGTAACTGTGGAGGATGTATTTAATTTTTTAATATTATTTGTTAAGAAAACATATTGGTCTAGGAAAATATGGATTGTCACTTCTTAAGAGTGAAAACCTCTCTGTAGAAAACAAATTCAAGATGGATAATGATGGGTAACTTCCCTCCCACTACTTGAGCTCAGTCATGTTGGTGGCAACAGTTGTGAGAGGTTCCAACCGAGCTCAGCCCTTTGTTGTGGGAGGTGCTGTGCAAAGGCAGCAAGAGACAATCTCTGCTTCAAAATATTTACGGCCTGTATAGTCAGTATAGATCAAAGGAGCGAGGTGTGGTGATGAAGTAGCTTGTTTCAGGTTAAACAGCAAAGATTTTATCTTATTTAAAAATAGAAGCATGAATGCTAATTAGCAGTGTGAAAGGAGCAGTCACTTGTCCAGTGAGCAGTGGGTGATCAGCAGGTGCGTGGAGAGGCAGGGGGTGACTGGTGAGGAGAAAATTGAACTCATGGACTCTGCTGTCAGCTGGTTTTCTGTCGGCACGCACTGCTTGCTCCAGAGGAGCTGAGTCTCTGTTAAGTAGGGGCAGTTTATTGGCTATAGGCTGTTGAGTTGATTCTGTGCCAATTAGCTGCTGTGGAAAAGGATTTGTCTAGTTTTAATAGTTCATGTACCCTACAGAAACGTGCACTCTGAAAATTAACTGGGAGAGAGGCCTAGACCCCTAAGAAAAAGTTCTTGTAACTGGATTTTAAGGGTTTAATATATTCCAATGTAAAAATTGAAAGTTACTCACAGACCTCACAAAGAACCAGTAATTTGCCAAAAGTTAGCAATCACTTCACAGGGATTAATTTCCTTAAATCTGTTGCTACCAAAGTGCTGGTGGTAGGTATTTTGGTCTCTCCACTGGGTCAGTAATACTCTCTAAACTGGCAAGCGCTGAAGCCTTCAATGATTGTGCAGTAGTTCCCAAGTGGTGGGAATGATTTGCTCGTGAAAGGTCAGTGTATGATAGTGGGTGAAATTCTGCCCTCCTGGTGATGGTGGCTGGCTGTGTCCTGATAAAGGTGCATAGAGAACCTGTAGCACTGAGCTGAATTGTGTTGATACTACAGTTCTGAGAACACAGGCAGCTAAGAGAATTGATTATGTGAGTTATTTCCCCCTGATTTTTGGGTGGCTCAGAAGCATGTGAAGGTAGAAACTAGATCCTACATATCATAGAAGCCAAGAATTTGCACCAATAAATACTCATAAAATGGATGAGTCTCTGTGGTTTTCATGAACCAAATCACTTGAGGGACTTTTAGGATGTCAGAATACTGACTCAGCATCACTAGGCCAGGATGAGATGTTTCAGCTTGTTTTGCAGCAGTACCTTGTGGGCTGGTGTCAGGCAGAGGGAAATTAAGCCTTCCATTGCCACTATGTTCCCATGTGACACTTGTTATGGAAAGAGTCAAAAGAACAATATAGCTGTTGTTGTGTTGTTTGGGGTTTGTTGTGTTTGTGTTTTCTTTTGCCAAGAGTATATATTAACAGAGTAAGCCCAGTCAGAAATTAATTTTCAGCAGTTCCTTCTGTGTGGCCTCCATAGTACTCAAAGATGTAGAAATTTCTGTCACCTTTCAGACTTTGGCTGGCAATGCAGTAGCTATCTACAGCATATAGTTACTTTTTACATATCATCCTTGAACAAATGAAAAGCACCAAGGAATGCCTCACTCTGTTGTCTTCTGTTAATCTGTGAGAAAAGCAGCTTATTTTAAGACGAGGCTAAGACTCAAAATTGCAATGAAGTTTTGCTTTTGAAATCTTCACACAGGAAAATATAGCTAGCACCCGTTCTGTCTATTTGAATTAGCAGGAGAGTTATCCTAGTTGAGAAGCTCAGTAGTTGCTCCAGAAAAAGCTATAAACAGTGTAGTGCTTGATCTAGGTTTTTGCAAAGTTTTTAGTTTAATCTGATGTGGTAGTTTAGACTATAAAAAGGAGTAAAGTTTTAATAAGCTTTGATTACCACAAATAGACCCTCTTCGTCAAAGAGAGGGATTTTTTTAAACAATAAACAGGACTTACCAGTCAACTCCATTTGAAGAATTTTATTTCTAGTCAGTGCTAAGTATTATCAGGTTGTTGTTGAACCGGAGAAAATTCCAATGAAATTTTGTATTTGCAACAGACTGGGGGGAATAAAATATGAAGTCGTCACTCATCATCACACCGTGCTTATTTATCTCACCGGCACTTCACACAGACTCTTTGCTGAGAAAAAAATATCCAGAGATTATATTTCTCTGGAAGGGCAATACAGTCATTCTTTCCTATAAAAATTAAACCAAATATTATTGCTGTAGGTTTTACTGCTATGTGTACCGTTACATTATTTTGTGGGCCTATAGTAGAACTAAAGTAGCAAACTAGTTCTGCTTAGAAAGGGAGCATACCTCTTACAGCTTCAGGATAGCATCAGTATCTCTGAATGGAAACAAGAGTTAATATAATCTCAATCATTTAAAAAACCCAGTAAGGAATCTTTGTTGAGTTCACTCTTTTGCAGAAGTTGAATTTCAGTGCACTTACAAAGAATCAATGTTTATGGTAAAAGCCTCTTGACTGATCATATGGTGAGCTTTTTGATTAAAATAATAAAACTATAATGTTACATGATTTCAAGTTCAAAGCTCAGACAGGGCAGAGAGTGCATCTTGGGCATTGCCACTTAAGAGCCACGTCAACCCACAGAGTAGGATGCTATTGACTTGTTAGGGTAGATGTAAGAGGTATGTTACATCTGTGATATGTGATGTAACATGATCACATGATACATGATCACTGTGACATGCGTACATCTTTAGAATGTGGGTTTGACTATCCTGATTTTACAAATAGCATGTTTTTCTCATTTGTGAGTTCAGCATTACTGGACATACAATTTATGAAAGTGAAAGCACTGAGAACTTCAGAGTTCTCTATGAGCAAATCTCAGTACTATGTACTGTAAACCAGTACATCTTCTGAATATGACAGTTAAACTGTTGTTTCAGATTCTAGATCACACTATTTTAATCTCTCTCTATTCTCATATTCTTCTTTAAATTATAAATTGCCCAAGTGGCACGGACTAAGCCAAGGGAACTTTTGGAATGTATTTAATATGGTTTTATTAGCTTTACTGCAGGCTCAGCATATGATTTGGTGTGTTGGAGACATACCTGTATTCAGTGATGCCTCCCTCAGGATTCATTCTCTTTTAATGAACAGTGAGAGACAGCAGCAGTGTGTGATGTACATTTTAGCGTGGTTGATGAGTTTCTTCAGTTAAAAAGTACGTGTCATTGTTCTTTACTCATACTGCAGGCTTCTCGGAGGTCCTAGCCCCATTGCACCAGGCAATGCAAAAATACAGATATTATCTATATTTTTTAGCTGCTTTTACTGAGAGTAAGAGGCAAAGGCAAGCCTTGAAAGCAGTGTGTCAGAATCCTTCCTCCTCAGCTGCAGTTAACATTCTGGCAGGTGGCATTGGCTGATAAATGATTGATGATGGTGCGTTTAACCATTTACTGGCATTCTAGGAAGTGTAACATTGTTGGGCTTTTTGATGACTTTTTCTTCATGATGTTGTTTTGCTTCTTTTTAAATTTGATACTCAGTAAATTCACTAAATCAAGCCTTAGAAAAAAAAACAACCCACGTGATGAAGGACAGTGAGTGAATCTGAGCTCTAAAATTCTTAATTTGTTTAATAATAAGTTCAGATTTGAATGTCATTATTGGAAGTTTGCCCCACTTGATACGATGTTTATGAGTAGTGCACTACTGTGTGTAGTAATTGACTAACTTCAGTTTAGTCAATTCTAACAGTCAAGTGTGTTTGTTTAAGCATATACTCAAGTATCTCCAATGTCAATTTTTGCTCCTGTTGGAAGAAATTAAGAAGACCTTTCTGTAACAGAAATGCTAACTGAGTGCTTACATGATTTTACAAAAACTCTGAATTTTCCACCAGCCATCGTTGTGAGAAACACTGAAAGTGAAGGACCTATTAAAACATCTTTACTTTGTTTTAATGGTAAAATAAGCTGTTGTTTTTAAACACACTGAATGTAATTCAGTAAGTGAAGAAGAGATATCTCAGAAGAATATGAATGAATCACCATAGTGGTTAGTTTTTAAAAAGAAGTGGGGTGAAATAGCATTTTTATGCAGTAGGCAGGATAATTATGTCTATTTAAGTAAATGTGTAGATCTGTGATGGTGGTTTTTTTAGGTCTTTCTGAGTAACGATTCAAATTCATCAGTTGCTATGGCTCAGAGTTCCTGAATACAGATCATCTTCAGGAACTATAGTAAATAAACTCTGTAAGACAGGGTTTCATTAAAAAGATTTTTAAGTTTTCAGTTTTGTGTTGCTTTTTTCAACCAGCTGTTTATAACGTAAAATTTAGCTTGAAATGAATTATTTCCAAGTCATATAACATTCTGAGTAATACTAAAATTGTATTGACTGTTGGAACAAAACATTTATAGTCCTCTGCCTTCTAACTATTGAAATCCACTAAGATTATCAGCTATGATAAATTATGTTGTTGAAGAGCTTGACTCTGACTATTACAAATTTCATGTAAAAACCTTTAATTCTGTTATCTGTTTCTTCCACTTGGTGGATGAAGAGAGGACTCAACATCCAAACGTTCATACAAACTGAGAGTCTTTCCACAATAGCTTAAAAGCAAAACTTTCTAAGATTAACCACTCAGAAAAGGTTAAAAGTGATGTTAGCTGCGTCCTCCCCCATTTCAATGGAGGCATGCTGTGCCATGGAGACACAAAAAGAAGAACTGCTAAATTACAATAGTGCTTCTAATGCATTTAGCATTTTTAATAGGAGCTCCTATCATAAGAAGACACTCTAAACCTCTGCTTTTGAATGGATCTCTCCTTATTTTTTGCATTTTCTGAGCTTCATATTTAAAGGTTTACTACCTGCATTTGTCAGACTTTCCTGATGTACTTTTAATAATCATCCTAATAACTAATTAAAAGTTATCTGAAATGTAATCTTTGTCTCCTTTGCTGTAAGAATGAACCTAATTTCATAACCAGAGCCAATGTTGTTTTTTGAAAAAAACACCAAAACCCACTCATAGAGAAGGCTGTAATTCTTGTGCAGATATAGCTACAGGAAGGTGACTATAGCGGGTCAGGGCAGAGTGAAAAAGTCAGGGACTGATGGATGTAATCTTACTTGCTGTTATCTGTGCCTCAGTTCGTTGATGACTTGCATGGAGACAGGTTTTCTCAATTGTTACTCTAAAGGTCTGTGTACTTTTTTTACAGTAAACCCTCTATTTTATCCTTTCCAGATAGCCCTATGTACCCAGAGAGCAGCAGTACTTGCTCTCAGTGTGCCTGTGCTTTCTCATTTCACTGATAAAGTTGGATGTCTTGGTTTTTTTCCAATGATAAGGTAGACTGTTTCCTTGAGATAATATTTTTGTTGGAACACAGTAGTGTATTTTTAGTACCTTCAAGAATTAAATTCATTGGTGTGCATCTTTGACTATGACTCTTAAAATAGTTGTAACTTGCCTATCGCAGCCAAAACCTTGATACCCCAAATATTGATTGATTCTTGTTGATGTTTACTCCCTTATTAGAATTTCAAGAAAAAAAAAACACCGAACTTTCTTGCATTTTTGCTGTATGTTTCTAGATAAGTGGAAACACTTTAATACTTGTTTCCTGTACCAAGGTACTGGATTCTGGCAAAACTAATCATTTGAGAACTCCAAGCATCTTTTGCAGTAAACTCTTTTTATGGTATAGCAGATCCTGGTTTTTAAACCAAATCAATGGCCACTAAGAAACTTTCCTCAAAAACCAGAAATAATTAAATTGAGCAGGTAGGAATGCAAGTTCACATATACGGCCACAGATATAAGGCTGGAAATGTACTTCAAGCAGACATTGACTACAGATACTTCATTTACATTCACTTGAATGTGTTTTCAGCCCTTGGGACAATGTGTAATAAAACGTACCTGTGCCATGCGCAACACTAAGAGATTAGTGCAGTTAGTCTCCTAATAATTTGCTTGTCCCGCTGAACATTTTGGGGATGTCTCCTTCACTGTCAAGAATTGATTCCAGTAATCATAACCTACCAGCTGGCATGTCAAAGAAACAATCAAACTTGGCACTTATGCTATTACACTACCAATACAACCCACTCATTGTCCTACAAAAGCTAAGGCATCATTTTAATTATCAATACTGTTATTTTTTCTTCAGTTAAGAGATTGATTCCTTTAACATTGCTGCATGGAAGAAATAAACTTCTTGCAGATCAATAGCGCAGCACTCTTTCTTTTCTTGCCTCAGACAATCCTGGTAAATGCAGTTTTAGATAGCTTATCTTACTGACTCAACAGCTTAAGTAGAAAGAGCAGAAACCTCTGTATTTAACGTTTTTCTCCTTTAGCATCTTCTGAATTTACACTGTCTACTTACCATTAAACTGCCTTAAAATTCTTCAATAATCATCAGTTTGGCCATTAAATTTTGCTGCTATAATTTTTCTGTTGACATTGTATTCTAGTTGTTTAAAAAGCAGCATCGTAACACCTCAAATCCACAGGTCAAATTAATTGAAAAGTTGGATGGAGCACTGAAAGCTATTAATGGAAAATTGATCCTGAATGATAAAACTCATTACCTAGGAATGCGTAACTGGAGTATTACCTCAGCATAGGCCTCTCTATGTCCTCTGTAGGAGTAAAATTACCCAACTTACAATGAATTTTTATTTATATAGAAGGATTTAGAAGGATTTTTAGAGGATGTTGCAGTATACTTGTATGCAAACTGTCAAAGAATCTTCTCAATTTTTGAAGAAGAAAACCCATCCAGAATTTTCTTTAAGTATGAATTCATTGCATAAACCCTGGAGTAAAACCGATTGAGCAGTCAGTTCGGGTCCTCACTGGTGCAAGGCTGCTGTCTGTCTGGATGGAAGGGACCTCCTAGGAGAAGCCTCAGCATGGCTTGGAGGAGCCATCCACACTTTGAAATCTCAGGATAACTGCATAGTTCTGGGGTCTCAGTTGTGTGAGCAAGTTGCTTTTCTGCTGTGCTTCTCTGTCAGCATTTCTGCTCTGTGTGATTTTGTGTGTGTACCTTAACCTCATCCTAGATGCAATTGAAAAGCCTTTTTGTGTTTGGCGTGTCACTCAGAAGATGTGTCATTGAACGCTATTACATCTACAGGTGCCCAATCAGAACCAGTGTGTAACTGGGGTTGCTTTGTCTTAAACACTCAGGCTAACAAAGGAGGAACCATTACAGCCTATTACGTGTGAAAGGAACTTTCCCTGAATTCACTAAGTGGTGCCATTTGTTTAAGAACTCTGCCAAAGTGCCCTAAGTGGGTTCTTAGTGCTGCCCTGTGGACTCTGGATGGCTCCCCTGCTGTGCCCCTTTGCTTAAACTGCTTTCAGGAAATCTCAAATATTCATTTCCATTAGGTTATTAGCATCTTTTGTGTCTCTCACCTCTGTTGCAATCCTTTATCCCTGGTTTACTGGGAAAGTGAAGCACCATCCTACTAAAGATGGGTCTATGTGGGATTATTTAATTTTACATTTATACAGAACTTTTTTTAAAAAAGTGTTCTGTATGCCTGGGAATTAAAACTTACTGATGCTGGTAAAAATAATAGCACCTCTAGTGGTATTATGAATGGCAAGTATATGTAGTGATAATGCCCTGATGTAAATGATGTACAGCAACCGGCATACCTCTTACCTCTCTGACATAAAAATCATGCCGATAGAGTTCAAAAATAGAAGACAGGAATTGCAGTGAGCTGCTTACCAGAGGTTCAGACTCTGCAACCAACATGCCCTAGGCACACATGAAAAATGTAGCCTCTCTGCCTCTTTTTGCCCAGTAGGGTCATGTCCAAATCCTTTCACCTTTAAATCACATTGCCTCTTGCTTTACTATTGCATCTTGCCCTTGTTCCTAGTTTGTTGCTGCCTTAGAGGCTTCTGTTGTTCCAGAGACTAGCGAGGAACATTTATTAAGAGAGATTTATTTGCAAAGGTCAGACTCTACATTACCTCAGCATTAGGTTCAGTCTGCAGAATAATGATTTCATTTAGAACACTGAGGTTCTCCAGACTTATCACTTATTTTAAAATATGACTTTGATGAATCAAACATATGTCAAAGTCTGGTAAATAAGTGAATCTCCATTCTGCTGAGGGCTTCTGAAAAAGCTTCTGGAAGCTTTAATGTTTTGTTCATTCATTTACACAAAATTTTTATTTTAATAAAACTCCCTGCATATTGTTGATATGCATCAACATAGCACATCTTCCTGAAATAAACTTTTAGCTCCAAATTAGAATTCAGCTTGCTTTGCATTTCCTGTTTTAGGAAGAGAAAAGATTAAAAACATACAAGAGACAGAAAATGGAAGAAATTACTAATTTCTTTAACTGTGTCTGTTAGTCTAATCATGTATGGATAATACCAACGAGCTTTCTTTCTTCGTCTCAGTCTATAAATCAGTATCTGTTCATTTGTGTTACGATTCATTAGTGCTTCCCCATCCAAGTATATATTCCAAGTATAGCTTCTTTTTTAATACTTACACTATGGCAAAAATACAACTATTGTAAAAGTCCAGGTTTTGAAGACTGATTTAAATCTTGGCTTCATTAAGAAAGGATCTCATTCTACCTATTATAGGGCTTTGTGTGTACAGGAGTAAGTAAAGTATATATTTAACGATAAAGCACATAGAAACTGTAGCCCTATGTAGTTGCAACTGGAAATTGACATACATATGCCAGATGCAGTATGAACACAGATCAAAAAAGAGACTATACAGGCATCTCGTTTAAGTGTTTGACAGGATGCAGCAGATCTTGATGTATAGGAACGTATGAAGCAGCATTAGCTGTCTATGGTCTTATAAAACAAGTGGCTTGTGCTTTGTTACAACTTCTGTGGGAATCATAGCATGGTTTAAAGAGGCATTTGAAGATGTACAATTGAATGATTTGGTGGATATTTATGGGACCTCTTCCCAGTGTGAGAGCAGCAGGGGAGAAAGTGATTGTTTAAAATGTAACAAGCAGAGGAGAGATGCTGGGGTCATGTGCTAACCTGAGGCAGGGATTGACCTCCTAATACTCGGTGAGAGCCACGTAAGATAGACACAGGCTAAGAAGGGCTTTGAACATGAAGATAAGCAGTTAATTTTTGAGGTAACAGAAAAGGAGGAGGAAGTGCCTAAAGAAAGGGCACATAGGAAAAGCAGTTAAGTTAGGAAAATTATGTTTTCAGAGACTAGTAGGAAAGGTTGAGTAATTACATGTGTATCCTGCGTGTCATGCAGAAAAGAAAGATATGAGGATCCAAGGAGAGACAGGATAGGAATGCTGAGAAGATTGTAGGTACTTAGTTGATTTCTTTTATGGGAGAGATATGGAAAGATGTTAGGGACGAGAGTTTAAGAACTCTCTCCTAGTTATATAGATAGTTGAATGGAAGTAGCATTATGTAGATCCATGAGGATCTACAGATGAGCTCACTTTTAGTCTGAACAGAGAGAGGTCTGGAGAAGAATGACAAGATGTTGTAGGAGCCCGAGTTGTTTTTGCAGAGGAAACATTTGAGACAATCTGGGACAGAAGAAGGGCAGAATGATGAAAGTCTCCTACCAAATGTTGCAGAAAGGGCGAGGATATGAAAGATTAGAGGTATGAAGAATAAATATCACAAGAGATCAATCCAAAAACTGAAGGACAGCTGGGATGTCAGAAAGAATAATGCTTTATGTATTTGATTTTATTAATTTTTCTCCTTTTTTCCATCAACTTATTTTACACAGCATTGTCAACTCTTTTTCAGCATTTCTTCCTGCTTAAAATTGCAGCTGATGCCTGTTTTTAATCAGTTACTTAAGACATACTATTCCCAAGTTTTCCTTATTTTCTGGTGGGTTTTTTTTTTTTTTCCCCTCTTTTGTCACTGCATCCCTTCTTTCATGTGTTCTTAGTCTGTATTTCTTTTGACACCAAATCCAAGTTTATTTTACTCATTTCAGAGCTCTTCAGCACACTGGCTTCCTTTGTCTACCCATGTGTATTTCGGTCATACTTTGCTTCCCTCTTCTTTGGTAATATCTGTATTTTATCACACATCTTGAAGACTTCATTCTTACTGTCTCTTGAGCATGGAGCATCCTTCCAAGGCTGATGTATAATTTAATCTCTTCTTTTCTACTGCTATTAGATATAAGCAGCACAGAAATTACCAACTGAAAATATCTTACCGCCTTCACATTTGTAGCAATTACAGGATGCCCTAGATGGGATGTCTCCTTCCTTCCCATCTCAGGCTACTAAAGTGCAAGTTAAGTAACAGTGGCAGAACTATTAAAATTTCTGCATCAAACGCTTACTTCTTCACTACCTTAAACCACGTAAGTCTCATTTATGTCTGTTCAAAGTGAATGCAAAATCATAATGTAAAACGACTATTCAGGATTGAAGTTGATGGAAAAATCAGGCATGAAACTAAAAAAGAAAAAAAGTCAGCTGCCCTTACCATTAGCACTTAACAGAATCTGTCATATTGTCAGTGACCGAAGGAAACATTTTAATGAAAAGATCAGGGAGATGCAAGTAGTATGTGAATGATAATTGAAAATTGCTTGTTTTGAGACTGACCCTTTAAAACTTTAATAAACACAATACTGTTTTTTCTTGTCCAGTTCGGATTTTATCTCTCTCCCATTACAGTGGTGTTTGTGCATCTGTTTTGCTTAAAACCTGCGAAATTATGTACGGAGATTAAATAGACTTCAGCACACCTGCATTATTTACAGTATTTTATGCTTAGATCAACTCTAGCACAAAAAGTGACTTGCCAAAAGCAACATAGAGATCAATGACTGAGCTTAAAAGTAAAATTCAGGAAGCCTCATTGCCAGCTTCCTCTCTAACCACTAGACACTAGTTACTCCATAAATATGTGATCAAAAGATTGTTCTAGTGCCTGCCTCTACTTGGGGGAAAAAAAAAAAAAAAAAAAAAAAAAACAAACAAACAAACAAACCTGAAAAAATCAGTCTCCTTGAACCATTTAATAACACTGAGGTGACAATTTTTTAATTGTAAGTCAAAATGAATGAGCATGTTACTTGCGATCTGTGTCATATCTGTTTCCATTCCTGAAACATGACCTGTCACAAGTGAAATATTTAGTGGACAGTACAATGAAATCACTTGTTATTTATGGGGACCTATGAACTCTGATCAAGGAGAACTGTTGTCTAAGCTGGCACTAAAATGAACGTGAAGCCTGAGCCTGCCAGCTCAGGCTTGTACTGCCACCTACTATTTCACCGTGACACGTCTGAGCACTACCTGAGTTTAGCTTCTTCATTCTCTTCTTTTGTCCTCTACTTGTAGTGTCTCCTTGCAAGCAAGAAAATCAGCCTGGGATCGGGATCAGAAAATAAGGGGCACATGTGCATATGAACAGTTTTCTATCAGAAAATTCAGTCAAAGTTCTTTTAATCAAAACATTGATCTTTCAGATACATATCACAAAACTTAGAGCAAACCTGGGTGCTGTTGCACCTTTTCAGGTGTTTTGAAAAGCCTCTCAGCAAAAAGTGGTTGGGAAGAGAGGCAGCATAGATGCCAAGAAGCAGTTCTAAACATAATAAACTTGATAGTTTTTGTTTCTCTCCTTCTGTGAGTTCAGCCCTTTGGGAAGACAATTACACAGATTTGGGCAATGCCAACTAATAAAGTGAAAATCACCTTAAAGGGTATGCTATAAATGCAACAATTAGAGATTAATCTCTTGCAGTCAAAAATAGGTCGGAATTTATTTTTATTTAAGGGGGCTGTAAAACTGCAGAATGTTGGTGTTTAGGGGGGAAAAAACGTGCTGAATTCCTTCTTGTTTAGGTGACGGAACATTTGATTGTAGATTGCAGTGAACAATGTTAGCAATGAAGTCATGCAGATTCTAAGCTGTTTTTCAGCTTGGTTTGTTGCTGAATGCAAGCAGAAGAGACACTGATACCTGCTCTTGCTATTTTGAGGCCGTTATTTTGGGTTTTAATCACAGCCAACACTATCAGCAGGTTCTAAAATACCTGTCAGCTCAGTGCACTAGTCTGTTCACTAGGATGTCTCCTGACAATTTTTAATTTATTGACCTTCACAGTTGCGAGGTCCAGTGTAAGTAAGGACTGGACCCTCTCTCTCAGCTTTTTTATTGTGTTGTATTTTTTAAAAATATGAGAGGCGATTCTTTTTCTCCTTTGCCATAATTTGTCATTTAAATCTTACATGATTTTTTCAATGAAGACTTTTCCAAACCTTTTTCTTTCCAATCTAAAATTGTGTTGGCATAACAAAGTGATCTCCTGTCAGTGACTTCATCCAGGATACATCTGCTCTCGTCATTCCTCGACATGGTGTTAATTAGATTTCTCTGAAGCTTATCTTGCAGCAGATGTTTTAGGCTTACCCTTTACCATGTATCCAAGAGGTCAGAGACAAACTTTCCTGGGAAGAGAACTGTTTCTTGCGTCTTGGAGGTGCAGTCTGTTGCCATTTTAAGTGTTCAGCTTTTCACAATGAAACACCATCCCCAGTTTAATTGCAACATCAAGCAATTCATGTCCAGCCATTAATAATATAGAGCAGTGATATCGTAGGGCTCTCAGTGTTTGATGGGAACAATATAGATTTATCTTCCTTTGGGGTTTTTTTTTTCTTTTTTTTCTGTGTAGCAGTAAAAATTTGGGTGCTACGAAATGTTGATTACGGCCAAGAAATAAAATGTTGGTGGCACTGGGGCAGCATTTTCACTGCTGCCAAAGTGAATATTTCAAACTGTTAATATGTTCCCCAGATTTTGTGTACTATTTTGAACAGACTTTCTTTAGGCTGAGGCTGGTGCAGCTCAACCCCTGCTGCTGCTTCTCTTCCTCTAGCATAGCGGGGTGCCAAACTCACCCTGTTATGTAAAAATAAATAAAAACAGATAGAAAATGCTACTGATGAGTTAAAGAAACGTGAGTAAGCATCCTGCAATCAAATCTTTCTTCTCTCCTGTCTTCAGCTCCCACATACCCAAGCGTGTCTCCGAGGTCTCCTCAGGGCCCGCAGCTCTGAGGGAGGCCCATCTGTGTCTTCCCGCTGCCCAGCACCTCGGGATGATGCCCCGGTCCCTGTCTCTCCTGCCCTCCTTCAGGCTGTGCACACCCCAGCTGCTGCCGGGTGGGGAGCTGAGGGCAGGCCCGGCGGGGTCTTGGGGTAGGTGTTCTGTGAGGGTGGTGAGGCACTGGAACGGGTCACCCACAGAACCTCTGGCTGCCCCATCCCTGGAGGGGTTCAAGGCCAGGCTGGATGGGGCTTGGAGCAACCTGGTGTGGTGGGAGATGTCCCTGCCCAGGGCAGGGGGTTGGAACTGGATGATCTTGAAGGTCCCTTCCAACTCTAACCATTCTATGATTCTATGATCCTATGAAGCCGGCTCCATCTTGAGGGTGTGGTGGGTGCCCACTATGAGGGCGGTGGGTGTTGTGCTGTGGAGAAACGGCCGGCTGGGGCTTCAGGGTTCCCGCCGCTCCCAAAATGTAACCCTTTTCTGAGGGAGGCGGTGGTGAGAGGCCTGCTCAGGTGGAGACAGAGATGAGAAGACCGAGGTCCTGTGGCTGCAGCGGGAGCAAGGCCCGCTGCAGGCAGCTCCCCTCAGCAGCATGTGGGAGATGGCACATCGTGTTACCGCCATCTTGAAGGTTGTGACAATACTAACATTTTCTGCAAATTAACGAGCAGTTGACTGTTAAGTGTCCTTTAAAGTTGTAAATTGTTATAAAATGAGATGAGGTAGTAAAAGAGGGTTGTTGTAGGTGCGGTGAGTCTCTAAGGAGGTGAGGAGATGAAGGAGAGTCAGAGTTCCCCGCTTCCCTTGTTGGGCTGTGGTGAGGGAGGAGGGGTGCTGCTTTGTGTACCATTAAGTCTTCCCAGGGTGTGGTAGGTGGCACCAGCTCCACCACAGATCTCTTTTTGGCTGCTTTGGCATTGCCAGCACCCCTTTCTTGCAGCCAAGCAGGGAGAGCAAGGAAGCTCTGTCAAGAAAACCATTCCTGCCTGACTCTGCAGATGGCCAGGGTGGTTTGTGGTCATATGTCCTTTAGGCCAGATTCTGTACTACTGAATAAACTCTTTACTGGATAACAAAATGTGGACCTTTATGTGGTCCTGAGCTCATGTGGCACAGCCTTGCTGCGTATGCCTTATGTAGTGCTTGGCCCAGGCTCATTTCCATTGGATCTGGTCGGGGCATCATCCCGGGGATGGATTTTTGGCTAAACCTGCTTTCCTTTGCATTGACCCTCTCCCTGTTCCTAGTGGTCATGTTTTCAGTAGCTGGAATATAACCATTGATTTTGCCCTAGATAAATCTTTTCCTTTCTGTTCCAGTGATTATCATGGAGTCTCTGATAGTGTATTGCTGAGGGACTTTATTAGCTAGGTATCTGAATTATTGCTGTTCTTCGGGCCTTGCTTAGTGACTGGATTTAGAATATAATCTCTGATAAGGTTGGGTTGGGAGTTTTCATGTAATGAGTCATAAATTTACTTGTGATCACTTTTCCATGTCTTGGTTTTTTTTTGTTTTGTTTTTTTTTGGTGCTGTGATGGTTGAGACCTAGCAAATCCATGTTGTCTAGTGGTCTTTGTGTGTACTGATTTGCTATGTTGCATGTTTTCCTCTTAGGATATCTGAAAGTTTCTCCTTCCTTTCCTTATGTTCAGAGTTCTTCCTTTGCTTTTGAAGGTGGTGGGTAAGAGTTGTTCCTCAGACAGCAGGTTACCTCTATTCTATTAAACAGTTACCTTTCTATTTTATAATTCTAACATAGTGTATTGATGTTGGCTCAGGAGCTTATCAGACTTACATTCACTCTGTCTGCAACAAGGGCCTCTGGAAATATTTGTTGTTGGTGTAAACAGCGTGTGTGTCTGTGTGTGTTACCTTTTTCTCTGTGTGCGTTACCTTTTTCTCTGTGTGCTTACTTTTGTATTAACTGCTTTTATGTTTGACTATTTGAATATTAGGACTTCACATTTTTTGTGTGAATGCATGTAGTTATATGTGAGTGGGCATGAATGACAATGCATGAATTTTAGCTAAGGATGTGTTTGATGTATTAGTTCTCCACCGAAGAAACAGAACCAGAATAATGTGACCAAATTAATGGCATTAATAAACTGTGTAACAAATACTTGAATAGGTAATTCAAGCAACGGTTACGAATACACAGAATGCATACATAAACAGTTCCCTGAACCCTTCTTCTTAACAAAAGAAGAAAACATGGATACGTCTGCTTAATCCTAAAACAGTAAAAGAAAATGTTTTGGCAGGTTAAAATGACCCAGAAAAATGGGTGAAATTTGTCACAGAAGCACTTTGTTATCACCAGTTCTTGTCATATGAAAGAAAATTAAAGCTTTAAAGTCCAGTTTATTTAGTTTTTTAAAAGCTGTTTGGTTCTTTTCCAGAAGAAGCAGTTCTGTATTAACTTCTTCAAGAGCTTAAAAAGACCTTCCTCTTGCATCAGAGAAAAGGTAAGAAAATCACTGTCTTACAAATTCTGCCTTATTTTTAATCTCCTCCTAACATAGCCTAGTATGGGCTTCTCCTCAGGAATTTTGTGTTCAGACTGAAAACGTAGTATAGCTGTTGTGGTTTGGCCTTGACGGCAACACCTGATGAAGTGGAAAATTTTACAGTAAAACAATTGTAATTATTGAGACTGTTGAGACTGTTCTCCTAGCGCTGCTCTCCTCGTATATTGATAAGTCAGTAAAAGATAAAGGTAGAACCTTGTGTGGGATGTGAACCAGGCCAGAAAACAATTCCTAGCTGGCCAGGACCAGCTCTGCAGTTTGGTCGAGTTCCAGAGAAGATTTGAGCCTGCAAAGGGTGGCAAAGGTTACTGGCAGCGACGAAGAAGATCTCCTTACTTCATCCCTGAGACCCCCAACGACCACTACCAGGAGGCACTGCGCAGACGCATGGAGGTAGAGAACTCATTTTAATACAAAGCGGGGAGGCGGGGAACTGATTTTAATACAAAGTGGGGATAGTTTATGCATATGTATAAGTGAGTACTATAAAT
>VXBW01006290.1:3401409-3432815 GCA_013400375.1 Thinocorus orbignyianus | reverse complement strand
CCCATTGGCTCTGACACCCCACAGCGGTTGGAAGAGGATGGGAAGGGAAAGGCAGACTCGTGGGTTGGGACACAAACTGTTGACCAGAACAACAGGTATTACAGGGAAACAGCAACACGATGGAGGATACAAACACCAGTACGATCCCAGCCGCCGCCGCCGAGCCACACCCAGGCGCTGCCCGCCCAGAGATAGGCTGCCACTGCGCCTTCACCACACCCACTTCCGGTTGTGACCCCTCCCCTTCCGGCTAGCTCCCTGCTGCCCCCTGGGCCTGGTGCACATGGAGTGGGATAGCTGTGCCTGCTAGAGCCAGGATAGAGTCAACCCTGTCCCTGCTGGGAACCAGGATAGTAGCGCATGTGCTTAATACATGTGTAACGGACCTCCTGTTCAAGATTTTAGTCAATTAAATTTGAGGAGCTTACTGCAATACATAGTGCTAGTTCTCTGTTGAGGAATTTGGAAAAAGAGTAATTCTCCACATTGTCGGTTTGTTCTGGGCAGTACTGGAGCTGGTTGATGTTTTCTGCAGTCTCGTCCTTGTTTCAGTGCAGCAGTACAGAAACCCAGTGGGTAGATACAGTCATAAATTGCATGTTGTCTGACGGTGCTCCCTCCAGACAGTTGTTCAGCACTGGAGGATCCTGCTAACTGAAGAGTAAACGATGTAGAGTACTGGCAGATAGAGCCCCTGCTTCACTGCTATAGTGAAGATTCAGCTGCTTCTTTTCATGTTTGGTAAAGCAGTGCTGGGAACAGTGTTGTGACACATTTATAGGATTAGGGACAGAGGGCAGCATTCTTCCAGAAGAGAGTTAATTTGCACCAGACATGTTACAATTTTATTCTTTAATATATAAAAATATTGCTATGCTTAATATGTAACTATGAGATTATTTCACCATTTTCTGCCTTTCTTCATAAAGTACCTGAGACCAAGTGGTGGCTTTTATTTCTAGAGAAGGCAGTCGTGTTCTGAGTAATGTCTCAAACCCACATCTTTTTGGTGCGACATCTGTTGGCTATAACTTCTGTTTGCTGGAAGAGTGCAGAGAAAGAAAAAGAAACAAATGGGGATCAGGAGGAAGGGAAAAGCCAGCAATGAACACCTTTCTATTTACACTTAACCACGTCACAAAATTGCCAGTCCTAACATCATGCTATGGCATTCTACTGCTGCAGACATTTCTTCTTCTTTTCTTTCATGATAATGAAAATGAAATATTATTTCACCTTGAAAGCTTTACTTCTGCGATGGGATTTTCAACCATAGTGCATTTGTCCAGAAACCACCAAACCTTGAGACGAATGAAAGGTTTGACAGCTGTACATTGATAAGCTCTAGTGCCCTGTTTTCCTGTGTTCCTACCTGTCTTGTGTTGTATGAGCAAACTATACCAGAAATGTAATTATTGCACATTTATAATGTGGTCCACTCAGAATCATGAATAATGGATTACAAATTAAAAATAAATTGTTGGAGGGCCTTAAAAAATATAGTTATTAAAAAACAAAACAAAACAAAACAACTAAAAAAAAAAAAAAAAAAACCAACTCCAAAACAAAAAAAACCCACAATTAAAAATCTACTATGAGTCAATGTAGCAGTCTTCTTGAACCATCTCAAATTAGCTCAAGAAATTATTTTTTTACTGGCTCTCTGTGTCTTGGAAGAAGGGAAAAATTCCTAAAATATACTTTCCTTCCAACTAGCTGTTACAGCAGCCCCTACAGCAGAAAACACAACTTTAAAGAAGTCTAGTGTGCTGTATAATTTATAGCATATGGGTTGCCTACAGTATGTACTAAATCTTCTGCATGACTTACTTATTAGTGATATAAAGTTTTTGATTTTTTTTTCAAAGTAGTAGTATTCCTTTTGATTTGTTAAAATGTAAGGTTTGAAAGCGAGTGTTACTGGTGTCATCTCATACAGTGTAAACTATACAGATACATTGTCATGTTAGAGTGGCAAAGTCAACAGAAATGATGAAATCACAGCTCCTTGCATGCAGCAATTATGTCACAATGAATATGAAACATACAGGTACTTCTGAAGCTTCTTAGCATAAAAATATCAGTTTTATTTCAACGTCAGTAGTGACACTTGTCTTTTCCCACCACTTCACTTTTGGAAAAGTATGCTCTCCCAAGAGTGTAATAGTGTTTTGACTGATATTAAGTAAGTAAACAAGTAAACCAAAGTAAGGCAATGCAGATATTGGGCAAGGTCAGTTTCAGCTAAACAGTTCAAACTCAGCAAAACTCTAAGCGTCAGTCCACAGTCTTGTGTGAGAAAACCCTAAGTATACGTTGAGCATGGCATTGACTCTGTATGTACTGTAGGAGGTGTAGGTTAATGATGGAGGTGGATCAGTCACACAACTCACAGATAAGCTGCTGCTTTCTGCAAGGCTCTATGCTCTTCAGTGACAAACCTAGAATTATGCCTGATTGCAACAAATTGGCATGCGCAAAAGCCCCTTATTTGGCACTGAAAGAAAAATGTGGACACAGTGTTTCTCAATAGAAGATGACAAGATTCCTGCAAGGGCTTAAATGAAGTTACATGAGAACTTGCAGAGTACTGTCCATTTTGAGAAAAAAAACTAAAATCCCTGTTTTGTTATTTTTCATAAAGGACTGTAATGGTAATTGCTTGAGGGATCATCAGTCGCTCGGTAATGGAGAAGTAGGTAGATAGGTAACTCCTAGCTTAGATGAGTAAAAAAGAAGTTTGCAACAAAAGAAGTGCAAATGCTGTAGAGAGATGCTATAGAAAATTCATTAAGAGCTGTTGAAGAAGTTTCTGTGTCAGAGTTTGAAAAATAGTTGTGGCTTTCTGCACTGTCACCAATAGGATAGTTGGAGGGACTGGTACGGCTTTGTAAACACTTCTGTGTGCTCAGCAGCTTTGTGCCTAGAAGTTTAACTTTGGACTACAGAATTATGTCCTAGGAAATAGATGTATAGATTCAGCAGTGAATTCTAATCACAACAGATCAGTTGTATAGAGAGGTTCTGTTCAGATATTTCTTTAATTTCCTGATGACTATCCTCTCTTCTCAAAAGTACGATTACAATATTATATAATACAAGTGGCTGATGATCACTGTGCTTAACATGTTACAACTTCAGTATGTTTATTTTTCACTCCTCACTACTTTGGAACTTAATGTAAATCTCATTTAAGACTTTATGTGGCATTACACTAGTGAGAACAAGAGAAGAGAAAGAAGGAATAGTCCAAAGAAACTCTGGATACTCTGGTGGACTGTGTATAGTAAAGTCTAGATTAGTTCTGTTTGTGAGGCATGGGTGTTGTCATTATCATAGACAAAAGGGTTGGTTTTTGTTTTTTTTTTTAAAGTTCACTGCTTCAGACCCATTCACTTTCCTAGTGTGTACTCATAAGTGCTGAAAATTTATGCAAATATTCCGAGATGAAGGCACATTCAGTGAAGAGTTCGTTCTGTTGTTTGGGTGTATTCACATTACACAACCCCAAAACTATTAGACTATAGCTGTGCAAGGAGTGAGGGATTGGTTTTGGAAGGGAATTACAGAAGAGAGCCATTGTATGTCATGACAGATCTATGCTGCAAAATGTCCAGAGGGAGCATTTCTTTAATGTAGTGTTGAGAATTGGAAGTTAATTATTGTTAAGTCAGTATGCGACCTTCACTGAAGGCTTGAAGACTGAGCTGAGCACAGATGCTTTATATGTTTAGTTGTGTTGGGGTTTGTTTGTTTGTTTATTTTTACAATAAGGGTGTAAAAATAATTGAAATCACTTGAGACCTCAAATTCTAGTAAGTTTCAAGGTGGCTTTCATTCCTAAATCTCTTCAGTCATCTCTCACTTGTCAGAAGAGGTAGCTACACTTCGCAGTTTCCTAAATGCAACATTGTGCATGTAAAACAGAGATATTTGCTGGGGGAGGGGAGGGGGGGGGAAGGTGCTTTTTCACGCAGTGTTAAAAACAATTCAAAACTCTTCACAGAAGGATAATAAAAGCCACTAAGGGAACATTGGCATGGTGATACCATTGGAAGCTGCTGCTTCACAGATTGCTCAGTACCTGGGTTAAAATCAGATCAACCTCTAAATAGTATGAGAAGTACGTTACCTAATACGATTCAGAATAAGCAATTTTCATATTGATGGCTTTATTGCTATATTAATGAAAACCTGATTTGCCACTGTAATGGAAATATCACTTAAATTACACCAGAATTGCTAATGCAGAAGCAGGTTGATAACGAAGTAAAGCAATTGTGTGCAAATGATATTCCTGTTGTGTTAATAATGATTTCTGTATTAGCAACTGTTGTATTATATTAGCAAGAAGTGAACTAACCCATTGATGTTATAGAATCATAGAGTGATTTGGGTTGGAAGGAACCTTAGAGATCATCTAGCTAGGTTATTTATGTACTAGAACTTGTCTGGTGTATTAGAAAATTTCGGAGAGCTTCAGTAGGGATGTTGATGTCCAAAGGGTAGATAGAAGACTGGTGTCCGTTTTGACTTCTAAATATGTTACAGTTTGGAATTTCAGCTTCTTCCTAGCTTAGCTTACTAATACATGAACAAAATTAATCTCTTGAGTTGCACATCTAGATATCCTAAAGGCCTATAGGATTTGAGTGTTTCTGTCCTTTAGTCATTACTTCAAAAATCCCACCCAGACACAGGTATCATTTGTTTCCGTCTTTCCTTAGAAATGGTGTCAATAATGAAAGAAATAAGAACATGTTCTTCTACTTGAAATTTTCTCTGTAATTTGAAACTATTACTCATACAGCAGTGGTGAAAAGCACTGGAAGCAGGCTTGTATAGAACTTACAAAAATATATAGAACTTGGCAAACTTTCCAGAGGTAAAAACAAAAGCTTACCGAAAAAATCTAAGTCCCAAGTAAACAGACAAAGAAGGTTAAACTGTGCCTTGAGAAAGCGTAAGTTTTGCATGTAGGAAGTCTAAAAGAATTAAAGCACTGCAATCTCATACAGAAATGCCATCTTTTGTGCATGTTATAAAAAGAACACAAACACTATAAAGAGTAAACATTGAATAAGCTTGCTGGCCTTTTGAAGAAATATTTGCTTAATTATTTTAGCACTTGATATTTTGTGAATGCTTTCCAAAATGGTATGGTTTTGTTTTTCTGAGAGGCCACTAAGTATGAAATATCAAAAGTGACTTCTACAAGAGAAACTCCTTTCAGGGAGTGCATAAAACCAGTCTTTGGGAAAGTAAGTTGACTTTTATGGTTTTTATGAAGCTAGATGGGGAACTTTGTCCACCTAGATTCACTACTCCTGTTTAGTAGTAGTATTACAGGAGCTCAGTTTTGCATTTAGGAAAATTCACAAGCATTTTACACTAAGTGTGATCTATTCTTGTTTTCTTAGAATGTTAGTGATGGACATTTCAAATGAGCAATATATGTGACTGAACTGTATGAAAATTAACCTAAGTCATAGAGCAGAAGTTCCCCAGGTTAAGGACAAGAGGAAGATGTTCTGTACAATGCTATGCTATTCTGCCCTATCCTTACACAGATGGGGAAGATGAACATCTCAGTGAAACATAAAGTATGAATATTTAATTGTTAGCATAAATAAATATAGGGAAAAATCATGCTGTAAGTAGGAGAGAAACTGAGTGTTGCTGCTGCAGAGTAGAATTTATTTGGGGAATAAGATATACATGGAAGCAGGAAAGCTTTGCTTTGGTGCTAGAATGCAGCTGTTATACAGTTATCGCTCAGAGATTTATCATAGGAGCTCAGGTTGACCTACGTATTGAAAATGCTAATGTTTGTATGTGTTAATGTTTTTAACTTATTAAATCAAATATTTATGGTATACTATAGCAGATTGGCTAACGACATTACCTTTTCCTTCTCTCCTCATTGCAACTTGTTTATACAGAACAGATTGCTGTTGTGATTTTGAAGATATGTGATTCACTTCTTCAAATACAAGTAAATATTCATTTCAGAGTATGAACGTATTTTTTACTTTTAAGGTGAATCTTACTCACATCTTGTATTGTGGTGTTCCACTTCCTCGTAGTGTAGCTTTACTCAATTTCTAAGAGAAAAAGCAGATGAATTCTTGCCTAACTAAAATCCCTGTTCTTGAACACTAGAAATTCAATATGCCTCAAAACAGATGTAGGTGTCATGTCTTCCCATATTATTATTATGATGCTTGCTTTGTTGATTGCCTGTTGTATTCTGTACCTCAGTCTGTATTGCAGCTTTGAGGTCTCCTTGGAGTACATCTGCTCGTTGGGCTAGGATATTTCAGAGATAAATCTCTGTTTAATGACGACATTTCAATTTCATCTTGCTGTTCAAACATACAATACACTGAAGTTGTTGGGTTTGTTTTGGGGTTTTGGTTTGGTTTTTTGTTGTTGTTTGTGGGGGGTTTTGTTGTTTTTTTTTTTTCCTTCAGTGCTGCCTTTTTAAGCTTCTTGTAGAAACCAGATCCCATGAAGACTAATGTGTATCTGAGTAGCTTGGTTTAAGATTGTGGGACTATGTACAAAGTGAGCAGGTGTACAGAGCTGGACGCTTTCAGATGCACTGCCTAAATTATTTTAAAGTCATTGGGAAATCCCTCAATCATAAGTCTCACTGAAAATCACAGTACCAAAGAAAAGGGAACCTGAAGATGTTGGGATTTCATCATGTTAGTATTCTGAGCTGGGCATATAAATGGACGTCTGGCCTCTCTTAAAGTGATTGGAGAAGTCCTTGGCATTGCTCTTAAGGTAGGCAGCAGCAGCTCTTTTTTCTATCTGTTTTTCATCATAATGTGTGTAGAGGTCCAGCAGAAGATGCATGCTCTAACAAAATTCTCGTGTTACAGAAATGTTAACTGTTTTCTTCTCTGTTTCCTTTAGAATTCAATGAGAATCAGGTACTTAATTCTTTTAGGCACATCATAAAACCCTAGTGTCAAGTTCAGGGGCCTTTCTATATGTAGGGGCATATTTCATCATTGTGTCTCTAACATGTCAGGCTACGTATGAGATAAATAAATAGAAGTGAGTGTATCTTATGCTACTTGCATCTTTAACTGTTGCAAATAATTTCTCAGTAGCTTGGCACTGAATGTGACTTCTATATGCTCTGCAACATTGTTTTCAGGATCAGGAGTGATATTTTTTCCCAATGTTACTATGAAACCTTAGAAGTTAATTACTTGATATAGTTGGATTATTTTTGCTTATCTTTATTCAACTGGGATTACATACAATTCGAATGTAGCACCATGGTATGAGTCCACTTCAGATACAGTCAATTATATAAGTCTATCAACAGCTATTTTATTATGGGAGCAACAGAGACAGAAGGCTTGTGTCCTGTGATGAATGTAGATTAGAATGAGGTCACCCTGACATACATAATTAGTTTCAGAATTTTAAATTAATAGGTAGTGTGCCCCTAAGGCATCCATACATTCAGGCTGAGGCTGCAGGATATCTGGTCCAGCTCCTGCCTGCTTTTGTCAGCAATGACATGCCTTAATGCACTGCTTGTATAATGGCATAAGATATTATGGCAAAGCTAAATCACTGTAAAAACAAAATTTGCATAATACTTTGGTCATCCTACATGTATTTCCCTTTGAAAACATTAGCACTTTTAAATCATTATGCAGATCTCTAGTAGATGGTTGGCTCAACCCGGTATGTCTTCAAGTGCTTTATGAGAGCTAAGCAGATGCTTAAACAAATTTCTGCAGGCAGTTAATTGAGAACATCTAGAGGTGTATGAAATAGCTAACCTATTTATATGAACAGTACTAGCTTAAAATGACTAAACTAAAGGTGAACTGAAAGGCATTAGCTGCCAAGACCTGAATCATATCATAGAATCCGTACTTCTACCCTAAACTGGAGCAATCCAAAGCTGAGAATTGCATTTCCAAGGAATTTGACTGATAGCTCCATCTCTCAAAATGGATCAATCTTTTATGGGTTCTGTACACCAGTGGCAAGAGGTTGTTACAGATGGGACCACAAATACTTTTCTTTCCTGATCTATAGGCTTAAGCACGAAACCTGAGTTTCTTGAACTTTTTGAGATGCACTGAGTTTCAGTTTACTTAGAATTGATTTATAAATTTAAATTGAGTTATAAATTTCAGTTAGAATTTCTATCTTGGAACGTCCGAGTAGCATGTGAAATCTAAAAGTGTTTGACCATTTTTGATTAATCTAATGTAGATTACTTTTTAGTTTATTCAACTGTCAAATTGGTGGAAAAAAATAAAACAATTGACTTTTTCTCAAAAATGGAAACAGTGCACCTATGCATTTCAAGAAATCAAAATCAATTTTATTAGTATCAGTGAGAGGAAACACAGGAGGACAGGAATATTTTCAATAGTATGGGGTTTTTCGGTATTTTTGTTCACTTTTGAAATCAAAGATTTAATCTGTCATCCTTAAGAAATATCTCAACAGATATCTCTGTATGCTGCAGCAAGCTTTAGTTTGAGGTGCAAAATATAAGTAGCTTTATAATGATGGTTTTTAAGGTATTATTAAAAACTGTGTTGGTCTTATATGAGAGATTCTATTCTAAAATATCAAAACTCCAGAAATCTGCAGATGAAGAAAACCACGCAGTGTTAGTTTACTGCTTTTCGATTTCCCTTAAAATGGCATTACTTGTCAGTCAGTGGCTCTTATTCAAGTAAATGGAATGTGTGACAGACAGATCCACAAGCATTCAGCCTTTTTTCCTTGGTTGTATTTTTTTTTTTCTTTAGAGATAATGCTGTTGAAATAGGATGTCACCAAGTAATGGTTTCCTGCTGCCACATAAATGCCATAGTAAAACCAATTATTTTATAATTATCTGGTTTATGGAAAATAAATAATGGAGCAATCCCAAAATGTTTATTTCCAAAGCAGAAGACGTTGATCCTGTGACAGCCCTCTGTTATGATGTATTTACTTCCCTTATTATGCCAAATGATTGATTGGTTGCAAATTGGATCATTTTGTCTTATGGGAACTGATGTAGTTGAGTGATTTTTCACACAATACTGACTTTGTTGAATTCCTGTCTGTCCTTCTCTGTGGACAATTCAGACTACCTTTCTTGTTTACAAAATGTATTAAAAAGCACTTGATTTCCTGTCCAGCTGTGGCTATTTCTCTTGATTTTTTTTCCAGAGCTAACTGTTTTTGCGTTCTTCATACCTTCTCCCTGCTTTCACATAGATTGTCAGTGAGAGGAGTACAGAGGTTCCTCTTTTGCTGTTAAGTCCCCTTTCTTTAAAATTCTACTTTTAAATCTTTCTGCTTAGTTGCAATGGTATTATACAGGGCTCACACCGAAAAATAGTCTTCATCCCTAGTAGATAGTCAATTCCATAGATGAGAGCATGTGAGAGGACCACAAAAGAGGATAGGCGAACAAGGAAATATATTTATTTATTCCTTATTCAGAAAACATGAAAAATACATAATCAGGACACAAGTAGAAGTACCTGGCAAATGTTCCTGTAAAAAACGACTGGAACTGCAGAAACATATGTACTAGTTTCACTTTATGTGTTTTGAAAAGATATATAACAGCAGAACTCTGGAGATATTAATGTGAATTTAGATAAATCTTTATGTAATCTTCTCCTGAAGATTGTTTCTGAAAACTTCAGTAATTTGCTCTATAAACAGCACTTTTTTTTTTTAATTCTTTGCTATAAAGTAAGAATATGTAGAGACAACTAAGGCACTTCTTCCAAAGTGGGATAGAATGAGGAAATATAATTGAAATTTCTTGTCAGACTTTCACAGATTCAAATAGCTTTTATTTTTTTGTGTGTGTTAGAACTAGTCCTCTTTACTTACCTTTTCCTTCTTTTCTCCCAGAAATCTCAAGTTTGATTCTGCTTTTCTCTTGCCTTTACTTAATCCAGGCAGTCTTTTGGGCTCCCCTGAGCTTTTTCGAGTTTATATCTTTGAGAGTAGCATATAAAGCCTTATCTTGTTGAGATTTTACATAATGGATGAAAAGTCAGAGAATAACAGAGCATGGGAGAGAGGGGAAAAGCAAAGAGTGCGAAGTTAAAACATTATAAATTTACAAGGATAAATAACGTCCATTTCCCGACATTGTGTTTCTGTTCTGCTTGTCAGAGACTTAGAATTCTCAGCTCTATTAAATATATAGATATACATAAAAAGTGTGACACAGGAACATTTTTTTTTTTTTTAAATGATAAAAAATTCTGAATTGTAATAGCTCTTGTTAATATATCAGTGATATTGCAGTAATAGGAAAAAAAAAGGCTGTATTTTTCAGCATCACTGCTGTAGGTATGTATTTTTAATTTCAGTCACAGTTTCCTGCTGTTCCAAATGTTCCATATAATCTACAGGGATCTGGGGAATTAATTAGGTACATTTCATTTCTCCTCTAACTAATCCCCTCCATTCTCTTACTTTAGCGAGCTGAACACACCAACGACTGATAAGCCACAAGGGCCTTATTTACTTTACAGAAGGTTCTGAAAATCCCAGTGAGATGTTGGCCTGTGCTTAAATTTTCTCCACTTAGTCCTTGGGATAGTGACATTTGAATGTGACCCTTGAAACCAAAAGTATTATTGCACTTGGAAAAAGCAAGTGAGAGTAGATTAATAAGAAGCACAACTATAGCAGTTTAACAATAAACCTTTTCTATAGCCAAGTATTTTCTGCTTAAAGGGCCTCAGAGAAATACAGTTTAAGACAAGCAGTATGAACTCTGCCCACAGCAATTCCAAAAATAATAATTACAGTGGAATATCTTCACTTTTTCTGGATGTGGTTACGGTTGTTTAAAATGACTTGTTTTCAGTCTGGTTTTAAACCACTCTTTAGTATCAGATTATCTTTTATTATCAGAGAATTGAAAAAATTATGTATCTGTACTGTGTTTCTGATAATCTTGAGCCTGTGTCTGGATGTGAGTTTTGTTGCAGCAGCTCTTTCTTTTGAGCATACAAAAAGGGTTAGCAGCAGGCTCTCATTTCGTTCTGCTTGGTGAACTCGTAATGCCATGGAAGAAAGTGAGGTTTTTTTCAGTGGACACTAAAGGGAGGCAGTGGCACATACTCATTTTGTCAGATTCACCTGGGGCAGTTGCTTCATGGTTGTAAACTGAAACTGTTCGACTTGAGTGAGTTCTAGCTGGCTGAATAATCACATTGATTTTACGGAGTGTTGATTTGCTGTGTATGTATTCTAATCATTTCAGGAAAGGGATTATTGAGGAACTATGTGTATGGAGCCTGTAAATTCCTTCTGAGATTTTTCTTTTTTAATGTCTGTTTTTTGCAGTTTTGGAAGCCTACCAAAGAAAGAAAAAAGGCAAAATATTTTTCTCTTTTTTTCCCATTACTGGTGCTAAGAACAAGCATGCAGTGCATCCCAGCTTTTCTTGATTGTTCCACAGCTGTAGGGACTAGGCCAGATGACTCAAAGACCCATCTGACCTCGTCTTGGACACCTCCAGGGATAGGGCATCCACAAATTCTCTGAGCAACCTGTGTGCCAATGTCTCACCTCTCTCACAGTACAGAATTTCTTCCTGAGATCTCACCTAAATCTCCCCTCTTTCAGTTTAAAACTGCTATCCCTTGTCCTATGGCCCCACTCCCTGATAAAAAAACCCTCCCCATCTCTCCTGTAGCCCCCTTCAGGTACTGCAAGGCTGCTATAATGTCTCCCTAGAACAATCCCAACTCTCTCAGCCTGTCTTCATAAAAGGTGGGTTCCAGCCCTAAAATCGTCTTCATGGCCCTCAACTGGACTCCCTTTAGCAGATCTTAGTCCTTCTTATGTTGGGAAGAACACGGCAAGGGGGTTGAAACTAGGTGATCTTTGAAGGGTTTGCGTTGGAAGATACCTCAATGATTCTATGATCTATTGTGTCACTCATTAGGGCAAAATCCCAGCTTTCTGCACCACTCAAAATAAATAATGACTTCAAACATACATCTACCTGAATGTGGGGAGTGTGAATAAAAACTTCAAAAGTTTTTCTTGGAATGCAGTACTGAAAACTACATTCCCAGGAGTTCATCTAAGCCATTTCTTCCCAAGATTTACCACTACAATTGTGTAATGCTAGGAGACTCTTAACAGCTCTGAAACATTAATAATTTGCTTTCCTCATTACAGTGAAACATGATGCTTTTTAAAAAGTGAAATCTTCACATTAGTTTGTTATAGGAGACACAAAGATTTATCTTTTCATAGTTTCTCATTTTACATATCCAGAATAGTTTACCTGATAAATGTGTAGTATCTGTAATGTACTTACAGTGTTTATGATGGTTCTGAAGCTTGTGTGAGGCTTCTTTACCAAAATTTGACTGTCATTCTTCGGAAGTCAATTGACAGGTTCTCCAAAAGTGAAACAAAGAGCCTGTATAACATCTCTTCTCTGTATTGATCTTTCCATAGAGCCCAGAGAAGCATTTTTATCCTCTGCCTCATTAATGTGGCACAGTTAGACATTTATCTGGAGAGAGTAATGATGTCATCTTGTGCTATAAAACCACCTCTTCAATTTTCCACATTTGAAACCATAGCTTTCCATTGCCTTTTCTTACCTTTAGCTAATTATGACTTGCTAATTTCCTTTGTGTTATTAGTTAATTAGAATGCTTAAGTGTACACTCATCTTTGTTAAGGCTGTGCCTAGATATTAGGCAACTGTAAAAGTGCTGAGAGTTAGGTCAATTAGCATTTGGTAGGCTAAGATCCAAATATTTCTGGTGTTTTATGGTGCTCTCAGTAATGTTCTGTAAAGGTCACTTTAATTCAAGAAAGCAGTCAGACATCTTTGAAAAAGTGTACTACTGTACTGGAGTATTTCCAGATTTGTGGAAAACTACAAAACACGTAGCATTTGAGATCCTTCCGAGACTCAGAGAACAGTGTTTGCTCGGTAATCCAGGGTTGGCAACTGCTTTTGAAAGTCTCTGCTCATCATTCCAGTTGAAGTGCTATGGCTAAAAAGCAGGAGCATACATGTTATGCAAGCTGGCAAAGGTACGTAAGACATCAGTGAGAGGCAATACTGGTGACGTGTTCACAGACATGTAAAGGAAAAATCACCTGTCTAATCTTGATGGAATTTTGCTGCGAAGTTACCTAAATCTCCACTGAAAACTCTAGTCTTAATTTCTCCTCTTCTACCAAGAGATTGTTACACAGAAATACATGCAGCTCTGAGTAAGGGATTTGTTTTTCACATTGTAACCAAGGGCATTGTTAGCATGTCAGAAGGTGTCTGACACAAGAACAATAGAAAGAGAAGAAACTGTCAGCAGTGTTGTGACCATATTGATTACATGCAGCTTATCTTCTCTTTATATTCTCTTCTGTCTAAAACAATGCTGTTCTTTTTCCTATTTGTTTGAGGAAGAGGTTATTCAGCAGTTATACAGTGAAAGCCTGATACTCAGAATACACCCTCATTTTAGCTGTAATAATGTAGTACTCTGAGGATAAAACACACCTTCTTGAACAGTACTGTCATCTAATGGCCTATTTTAGAAATCACTATCTTTTGGAGAAAGAGTCTATTTAATTTCAGTGGCTTTGCATCAAATCTTTATTTTTCAGAATGAAACATATGGATGCCCAGAGAGCTAGCAACATACTTGCGCATCATCGATGTTTGTTTGCTTAATTGTCAAAACAGGCTTTTTATATGAAGGTCTGATATTTTTAAAGATATTGATAGTGCTGATTGAAATTCTTTAGGTTTATTATTGGTAAAATGCACTTATTATTTAGAAGTTCTTTTCTTTTGATAAATCTATTTGCATAGAAGATTGAACAACTCTTCCTTCTTCCTATAGTACATAATGAAATACAACTGACAGGAATCCCCAAACCCTGAGACCTCTCAGTGTCAGTCAGTAATTTACAGTTTCAAGCTCTTGATCTTCACAGCAAGACCCGATAATTATTGTCTTGGGTTTAGACTTAGAAATTGGGCTTTTACACTCAGAATTGTCTGGCTATGAACTTTGAACTTAGACTGTTGGCATTCCAACTTACAAGATTCATCCATGTTATTTAAAATAGAATTTGAGTGGGAGTTGTTTAAAATTATGTTTTGGAATGTCTCTTCAGCAGGAATTTTTGCTGCTTCAGAACCAATACAGTAAAAGTGGGTTTCGGATTTCTGACTTTCTTTTTGAGTGGGAATTCTAGAATCCTATTTTGAAAAATAGAAAGATCCACTTATTTTCCAGACTGGGCTGATGAAGCCACTCATGTTCTCACTAGGTTTGCCTGTGCAAGGACATACATTCTGTAAATGTTCATAATTTTCAAATCAGAGTGAAACTCAAAATTAAGTGTAAATAAATGAATTCAGTGATCAAGATGACACTCATGGGACAGTTAGAAGTAAGAAATTAAGCTTGCTTAAATGAAGGTGAGGTTTGAAGGCCACGAGAAGACTCCTTGAGGTCTCTTTTCCATTTCTGTAATATTTATGTAGTACTACTAGCAAGTTGTGTCTCTGTTGTTAGTAATGTTCTTTGCCTGGATACACATCTCCGTATAATTCTGTGGTTCTTGAGTACTTCACCGCATCTTTATTCTGACTTTGAATATTTTATTTTCTCATCTTGGAAATTTTAACAATCCAAGTTTTTACACTTCCAAAATCCCAAATTACAAACAATATGATCACGAAACACATTTTAAAGAGTTGTATGGCTCACTAAGTCCTCTAAGAATGTCTAACATGCTAACTAAAATATGAGAAACTTAAAAAACCTGTATGTTTAATTCTTCAGAGTTATAACAGAGATAGCAACCTCTCATGAAGCATTTCCTAAAGATTAACGATCAAATGAAGCTAATGGCCCAAGACTGTATTTTGGGACATCAACTCCTCCCAAGTGGTCATTAATCCCAGGGAAGCCTCCTGCCTGAATCATCATTGCTTAATTATACCATTAGGATATGCATCTTGATTGCGGTGTTACAAAAGGGAGAAGGTGATCAAATGACTACAAGGTTCAGCAGTGTAAGAGTAAAATGATTCCAGTATATGTCATGGGTTTAACCATAACAGCACTGAAATAATGTTATGCTCCTGTGTGAGCCTATATTCCTTGAGTGAAGCATGAAGAAAACAGTCTGACCAAAGCATGGAATACAAAAGTCAATAGATTTCTGCACCGTAACTCTGAATCAAAATGTGCAATTAAAATGTGTATTTGATTCCAACCCTAAAATGGGTCCTGTAATGATTTTTTGAGATGGTATTATAATTCTATCCAGTGACATTTTTTCAGATTTATGTCCTGTGTAATCAGAAGTGATTGCAGAAGATTTATCTTAAAAATCAAGCTTCACAGATGGGATTACGGAATTTCTTTCAAGGGAGTGTCACCTCCATCAAACAAGAGCAGAAATTTGGGAATGAAACTCAGAACTTCTTTCTTTTAAAAAATAAACAATGAAGTGCTTCCTTTTCATAGATGCAGAAATCTTTTTGTGAGCAAACCATACCGATTTTACTGCTTCTAATTTTCATACAGTGGCATAAAATAGGCAATGTTTCATTTTATTGTAACCTGCCTAGGCATGTTTTCCATCCCTAAGTCTGTTAAGACTGCTGTAAGTATAGGTGTTTAAACAGCTGACAGACAACTGCAAGCTCTTGGTTAGTCTAGGGCTAAAGTGTGTCTATAGCCAGCTCGTGCATAATGTAGATGAAGGCTGAAAGGTGGCTGATACAGAAGCTTGTGTGATAATCAAGATGTTGCTTTATGTGAATAAATCTTCAGCTCAGTTTCGAGTAAGGAGAAATCACAAGCAGTTAAGTAAAAGCAGTTGCTGACAAGAGAATAATGAATCTACATATAAACCGTTAATCAAATTGCATCAACCCAGGGGTGTTTGCAAATCAAAAAAGCTTGAAAGGTGCAGGGAAGAGTATGATCACATCTTTGCTTCAAATGATAAGAAACACTCTGGTTGCGTTTTAGGATTTTTATGTAAAATATGCATTTATAGCCTTTATAATTTAAAAGCTTTCCGTTATCCTTGTCTGAATCGGAAAAGTTTGCCTTGTTTGTTTTTTTGGATTTCTTTGTTTGGTTGATTTTTGGTTTTTGTTTTTGTTTTAAACTTGTAGCTTATTCTGTCTTCACTATAACTTTTCAGGTCTGTAGAAGTCTTGTTTTGATAATCCACTGTATTTTTAATTAGATCTTAATGTGTCAAGTGATGATGCTCGCTATCTTCATAGTGGAATTTTGAGTAAAACTGTGTTTGGTTGAAACTAATATATTGCCAAAGTAAGCTGAAACTCAGCCCCCAAAATATTTTATCTGCTTTCTCAGCAAGAAATTTAATTTTTCCCCCTTGTCTTTGGAAGTTATACATCATTTTGTTCTTCCAAAAATAAAACACACTCTCACGGAAGACATCACGTCAGATTGAGCAGTCAATCACAGTGTATTTTTAACGTAAAAAAATTTGAAAGTTTAAGTTTTGTCACCTCATTTGACATGTTAAAACATTTTTTTTTTTTAATTTGTCATCTGAATTTATATCTCTTTTGGTAAAATACCTTGCCCAACCGTACTTCACATTACGGTCAGCTTAACAGTATTTAATTTCTATTCTTTAGTTTGACCATCTGTTAATTTTGGACAGTATTTCATATGTATCTCACAAAGGTATTGTGAAGTCTTTTTCATCCAGATTTTACAGCCCGTCCTTGGGGCCAAGTAACCAGAATCAGTCAAGTACATGGAACAAATAGAAATGGTTTTCCACTTTAATGCTAATAATATGGTATTTACATATGGAGCAGTATTGTGTAGTATATCAGTGGTCTGTTCTACATATGCTGTTTTGAAAAAAGGGCTACTTGCACAGTTTAATAGTAAATTTTGTGAACTTACATACACAGTCTAGCAGTGGCAATTTGGATTTTTTAATTTTATTTTCCTTTTTCCCATGGAAGGTTTCATTAGCATGTGGAGTTGGTTATATTGGTAATACTACTTAGAAATGGACTGGCCTTTCTCAGATGCTAGTGTCTTACAGAATTACTTCAGTTTTGTGAATTTTTGAATAATAGCTACTATAGCTCTGTTTGCTTTGTTTTTCAAAGATTACGATGGTGATTCATGTTAAAAATTAAAAGAAAGTGGGTTTTTTATGCGATTCCGAATTGGCAATATTTTTCATTCTATCACGAAGGTTCAAAATTACAGCATCAAAGAAAAAATAAGGTTAAAGAGGACCTTTAGAGAGCACCTAGTCTAACCTCCTGTTCAGAGCAGAGTCAGCTTCTAAGTGCACAGAGCCTTTTCCAGTTGAATTTCGAGACACTTCAGAAATGGAGAATCTGGACGGTCTTGCAAATGCTTAGCCATCCTTATTTTGGTGGTGTGGTTTTTTGTTGGTTTTTTTCCCCCCTTAATATCCAATTGGAATTTTCCTGCCTTATTGCAGCATGACACTTACCCTTTATCTTTTGCTGTGGACCTGGAGGTTCTTCTCTTCTGTAAGCATCTTACCCTCTTCTGGTACTCAGTTTCTCAGTGTATTTCTTGTACTGGGAGACCAAAAATGGGACACAGTACTCCAAGTGTGGCCTTCTGAGTGCTCAGAAGAGGGGAACCATCACTCTCATCAACACTCTAAAGTTTGTTAGTGCAGAGAATCAGTTTTCTTAGAGCTGCTTTTTGTTTGTTTGGTTGGTTGGTTGGTTTTTTTACCATATTACTTCAACTAATGTATTTCTATTACAGTGTTTAATAAATTTAAAAAACATACAGACACACAGGCAATTAAATTTGAGCTGTATACTGACTTTCTGAATAAAACAACAATGCAGTTATGCAAATTCAGTGAAGGATAAGAGGATTTTTTTTTCCTTTACAAATACAGAAATTTCGTTTTCTGTCATCTAGAATTGGCCATCCCTAGACTGAAAAATAGAGGAGGATGATAATGAAAGAAATAAGAAACTTCTTAAATTTATTTGAAGTCATACATTTCTCATTTTGTAGGAAACCATTTTCTCAAATGAATGGTTTATCATTGATTTCTTTGTAAATACTGTACTTGAATTACCCTTTCTGCAGTAACATATTGGAAAAACCTTACAATTTATTCAATATCTCAGTAGATCTGCAAACTATGTATTCTGCTTAATGGAACAGCATCAAGTATTACCCATCCGCACTGTATTTCAGCCATTGATTTTTTTTTGAAACTAAAACAATATTCTGAATTTGATTTGCGTTTGGAAAGTAGCTCACACCTTCACAGTGATGCTTGCAATTGCTGTACTTAAATTAGACTTTACTGTATGGTTTTTTGTGGCAAGGTGGTTACCAAGCTGTTGTGTTTAGGATTAATTGATGGAATTCTTTGACACAATATATCAGTAATTCTGAAGTATGAAGAACTTGAGAAAAGGGTAAACATGATGTAGTATTCTACAGTTATATTTAGTAGATTAAAGGTAAGTAACTACTGGCAGTAACACTTACATTGAAATTCCCTGTGGTGTTAGGTGTTTCTGTAACTGTGATCTATATATTGTTTTATCCCTTCACCCTAAATACCACAATGGGAGACAAAATCCAGGACTAGATAGAACATTGTTTGGATTCTACCCAGCAGCCATACCAATATTTCAATATATAAACAGTTACTTGAAGTAGAGTATTTTTTTCTTAGAGTGGCTAGTGCAGTAGTTTTCAAATTAGGCTCTGACTCAATGTTGGCATTCAAGTTAATTCATTTTTTTCTTACGACAATCTTAATCCCTTTTTTCCCAATAGCTCATTTTTCACATTTTCAGCACTGGTAGAAGACTACAATATGTTAAAAATCAAGACACGTCAAATTATGTCGATTAGATAGTACAATACTTGATAGCATGACACAAATTTCATTTATGTATCTTACACCATTATTTAGTAGAGAGTAGGGTTAAATTGTTAATTCAAGAGAGGTGGCATCTCAGCTGGGGTAGAACTCCTTACAGCTATGCTGTTATTATGCCAGCTGGAATACTAGATCTGCACATGGCCTGTTTTTCTGATTGCCCAGTGACTTCTTTTATGACCTTTATCAGGGCACTTCTGTCTAATTTCTCCATCAGTTAATTCCAGCATGTTAGTTTTCTGATGTGTTTGAATGTAAAGAATAGACTTGTTCAAGTGTTCCAGTATAATCTGGAGCAAGATAGGAAATAGTTGTCAGTACTCCTGTGATCTGAAGCGTAATTTATTAGCACACAGAAACTAACTTAAACCCTGAATGTACAACAGTACATTGTGTTAAAAAAAACCACCACCACCCACCCCACACCCCTCCACCCCCTAATAGTGTTAATTTAAACTTCTGCAGTACATATTTTCAACTACTTTTTTATAGATTAGTGAATTTCTATCTTTCTGGATTTACAGGGCGGGGTGGGGAAGAAAACTCAGGTTCTGAAATTAAATATCTGGCTGGAAGTTTTTGGTTTTCTCTTTTTCAGTGCACTTGAGTAACCACTTCCCATCAAGATAGTGAGTAATAAGTTTATGCCCACGCTCCGCAGAGTTCTCCAGCTGGTTAGATTAACCTTTCATACGTTCTAGGTAGCTGAATGGACAGTAAAGACTAAATAATTTTTCAGTTGCTTAGCCACCTGGCAAAGAAGCATGAAGAAATGCTACCATTAGTTTCTTAACAAGTTAAAGTGTTGATCGTTATTTTAATCATATTCAAATTAAATGATTGAAAAAGACCAGCCATTTTAGAACTTTGCATGTAGTTCAGAAATAATTCTAATAATGGGAATAAAAGAGTAAAAGATGTATCATTTCTGAATGTGGTTCATCTGTTTCCAGCTGCAGGTTTCCTGTAGGCATTCCACAGGAACATGTATGTGTCTCAAAAGGCGTGTTAAAACTGACAAAAGGAAAAAATTAAGAGATTGATATTGAATGGTCAGGATTATAATTGAGCCTTCAGTTCTACTTTGCTTTTATAGTTATTGTTAGTACATAAATCATGTTGCATTTCTTCTTCTTAGTGTAATGCTTTCCACATTTCCATTTCCATTTAAACCACATTCAGAGCTATTAATGATTTGTTATTATCCAGTACTGTATCAATTAATGGACCCAACATGCAAAGAAGAGGATGTAAATCAATCCTCCATAGACAGTGGCATTGCAGACTGATTTCCTTATTCCCTGAAGCCGTCGCAGAGGAGTGATTTCTGGTTATGAGGTGGAGTGATTGAGAAAGAGAAAGTAACACATTTAATGGAATCCTTCAGCTTTAAAAAAGGACCAATCCACGTCCTTTATTTTAATGGAAGTTGAATCAGATTTGTTTGATGCATATTTGATTTTCGTGTTCTAAATATTTCTTAGGAATGTAAGAAATTCACTATCTAGTTGCTTTTCTGAAATGCATACCAAAAATCAGCTGTAGACAGACTCTAAATCTTATAAATTGCTAATACCATTCGTATTTCTTTGTTTCCTGTGTCCCCACACTGAATTGACTGCCAACCAAGCATCAAAGACTTCTAGCTAGTTTGAAGTCAGTTTGGTACTTTCATAGAATCATAGAATGGTTCGAGTTGGAAGGGACCTTAAAGATCATCAAGTTGCAACCCCCTTGCCCTGGGCAGGGACACCTCCCACTAGAGCAGGTTGCTCCAAACCCCATCCAGCCTGGCCTTAAGTATACTTCCCGGGATGGGACATCCACAACTTCCCTGGGCAACCTGTTCCAGTGCCTCACCACCCTCACAGCAAAGAATTTCTTCCTGAGATCTAATCTAAATCTCCCCTCTTCTGATTTAAAACCATTACCCCTCATCGTATCACTACACTTACTGACAAAGAGTCCCTCTCCAGCTCTCCTGGAGCTCCCTTCAGATACTGAAAGGCTGATCTAAGGTCTCCCCGGAGCCTTCTCTTCTCCAGGCTGAACAGCCCCGGCTCTCTCAGTCTGTCCTCATAGGAGAGGTGCTCCATCTCTCTAATCATCTTGGAGGCCCTCCGCTGGACCTGTTCCAACAGTTCCATGTCCTTTCTATGTTGAGGACTCCAGAACTGGATGCAGTACTCCAGGTGGGGTCTCGCAAGCGCAGAATAGAGGGGGAAAATCACANAACCCATGACTCTCCAATTTGGAGACTGGGATGTCATGCGGGACAGTGTCAAATGCTTTGCTCTAGGTCCAGGTAGATGACGTCCATTGCTCTGCCTTTGTCCACCAAGTCTGTGGCAGTATCATAGAAGGCCATCAAGTTTGTCAGGCAGGATTTGCCATGTTGGCTTCACCAAGGATAACCAAGGCTTTTGAGATAATGCATACTATAGCTTTAAAGGGTTAGGTAGAATAGCTAATGAGTATCAATCTTAATGATTCAGTAAGTGACGCTGGTGACATTATTTGGAAAAATACTTGCATGTACAGTGCGTTTCAAATCTGAGCAAACAAAATGTTGGCAAGATGGGAAAATCAAGGAAAGAAAAGTGATTTGCCCAAGAAATACAAGTGATTTGTTTATGCAGTGAATCACTGAGCAGTCACTGTCCTTTTGACTGATGTTTGTGGATGTTTCCGTCTCTCTGGTATTAACCAACACCCCCATCTCAGAGAGAACAGTGTAATGGAGGTTGCCTCTCCTTGAAAGTTACTTTCCAGATCTTTATCATTATTAATACGTAGCATACCCAGTGGTGAGATTCCGATGTTTTTAAGAGTCCTGTGCCAATAAAGTTGGCAGAAACTTCAGGTTTTTGTAAGAGTTGTTGTAAAAATCACTCCTGCGTGTTAGAAGACGCATCATTCATTCATGAGAACAAAAGACGAATATGAAGCTGTTCCATGTACTGTGAGGGAGTTCTTCACCTGGGAATTGTGTTTAAGTACTGCATATTCTGGTATAAAATGCTATGTGATGTTTTGATGTACAATAGGGCAAGTAAGAGACACTCATGCTTTATGCATACAAGCATACATAAACACATACATGTTCATATATACTTATCAGCTCTCTGCTTGTATTATGTGTTAAGATGACTGCAATGTAGGACTTTAGAAGCTTTCTGTATTGCAGACTTAGTTTCTTTTTCTTTCTTTTTTTTTTAAAAAAAAAAAACAAAACAAAACAACAAACAGTTTCTGAATCCTAGGTATAGTATAGTACGTTTATTGAGTGTAGGTATAAATACATGCATGTCCAGACACATTGGCTTTTCTGTGCATCAGTTAGGAGGGTAACCCACACCAAAGAATTAATAGACTGCTTTACAAATAAAATAAAGTAAAGGATTGGGCATAGAACATCGCTCTGGAATTGAAAGGATGGAGACAGGAAATTTGATGTATCTCGCACTGAATCCTTCCTATGAAGGCACCTGTTATTTAAGCACAGAAATTCTGATTTTTCCAATATTAGGTTGTTTTATTTCACATTATATTTGGAGTTGGCTAAAAGAAGAGTTGAACAACTGTCAATGAAAACAAATATTTACTTTTACTAAAGAGTGAATATGAATGAGCAAGGTTCTGAGTCAAGTGTGTGAAACCATACTATTTACGCAGCGATGTCCATACTTGTTCTTAAATACTGGTTGATGCTAATATCAATATATGTGTATTACATTTTATTGTTATTATATCCTGATGCAGAATTCTTAGGATATAACAGATCAGTTGTTATAAGATTGTTGTGATTGGAAAGCTATCTGTTTCCATTCCTTCTTCAATAGCTTGTTTTTCTTGTTGAAACAAAAGGGGCAGGAGTGACAGTCATCTTCCTATTGCCTCATAGAAGAGGTGTTTTAAGTAATATAGTAAAGATCTTTTATTTGCCTGATTTTGAATGTAATGAAGAGCTAGCATGTGGTACTGTGTAATGTGTTGTAATGTACTGGCACTCATGCTTCATAAAACCTGTTGCAAATCCCAACCAACATTCTTAAACAGAATTTCTTTCAGATCTGATAAAATTTTAAGAACTAGAATTCAGTGAGGTTTACTTTAATCTCATTGAGAGAAATGAGCTCCAAGTGGCTAATGCTTTCTTATATTTGCACGCTCATTCATCCGTGTCTGGTTTTAATAGGAGTATCTCTGCCTTATGAGGGTTATTTTAAGAAGCACAAGGCCAAGATATTTTATAGAGGTAGGCTAGGCAATGTGTAGCTCAGTAGTGTATGTTCAGTTAGTTTCTGTGCAAACAAATTTCAGTTTCAGTCAGAACAGCACCTAACAGAACAAAACAGTATGTCAGTATCTATTCTCATTATACGTTACATACCTTCTGAGAGCTGGAAGCTGCATGGCTTGCATTGTAGCAGTTGTGTGCTGAATGTGAGATAAAGTCTAATGTCCACCAGGAGATGAATTGGACCAGTTTAACTTAAGACATTGCAAAATAATCTAATGATTTCCTTCTACTATGCACAAGGCTGGATTCCAGTTCAGGCACAGAGCTAGCTCAGCATTTTACATTTTAATAACTATTTTTTTCTATGTCTTTCACATGGACATGAGAGGGCAGATTTTATTTATTAAGGTGCACTGGCAGATTTCAGACTTAGGACAAAACATCATCCAAAATATGCAGAGTTTTGATGGAATAAATAATTACCTGTGACAGCATAAACAACATATGGAGAAAACAATAAAAATCCCTCATGTTCATACCCGTTCTCATATAAACCAAGAATAACTGTAAGGAATCCACTGGAACTCCATCAGTGAAAGTTAGTGAATGGAGGAGGGGAATCAGCTTATATGAGTTCAGTGCCTGTTAATATTGTAATCAAATGCTGGATATATTCCAACTATTAGATTGGGAGTGATGCAAGTGAATGTTCAGCAACAGTCAGATGACATTCTTTACAGGAAAAATCTAGAAATAAAGAACTTCCCCCTCACCCCCCATTTGCTGTTCATGGTCTCTGCCCTTTGCTAGAAGCATAAAGTTCCCTGTATTAATTATGTATCTAAATCTTCCTTAATGTTGTGCTTGTGAATTTCTACTATTATCCTTCACCATTGTAAGAGTGAAGTAGCATATTTTCATTAACTAATTTGCCATATTAATGTTTTTTTTTCTTGTATTGAAAGATCAATTCCTTTCATTTTAAGAAAATGAATTAATTTGTTTTTCCCTGAGTTTGTTTTAAGTCCTAAGGCTTCCAGTTTTATAATATGATGAAGTACCTGCTCCAAAACACCCTGAGTATGTTAATTAAAAAATACTATGGGGAGGTAAAGGATTACTGTTAAGGTTCAGTTGATTTCATCTGGGACAGTCCACAGACATGAATACCTGTAATCTTCTGTAAGTAAATGCATGTGCATACAGTCAACTTGGCAATCATGTAGAGAACTTATTGAGTATTATAGAGAAAATACATTATTCAGCATTTTCTGTAGTAACTGTTCTCAAGATGTTGTTTCTGGCAACAAAAGAAAGCCATTCTTTTTAAATAAAGAACTGTATTTTACATACAGATACTTTTCTAACCTTGTCAGCTCTATATGTGGATAGAGGAAGGTAGGGCAGATGTTCTGTTACCAATAGTTCATTCCAGGCATGAATAACCTGAGTAATGCTGGTTCAGTGCAAGACTGAATGCTAGCGCACAAAGTAAAAAAAAAACCAAACCTAGTAATTATTTTTCTTTCTAGAATCTAGATAGGAAACACATTGAGTTGAAAAAAGCATCCTGCAATAATCAACGGAAGTGATATTAAGGCTAATGTTTATTTAAATTTTCTTCCTTCTTGTCTTTTCAGCCAAAGGACATTTAGAAATTGAAATCAGCCCTACTTTTTACCATCGTTTTTCTCCTAATTTCTGTGCACATAACATTATTTCAATGATGTGTTGTATACTGTGGGTAACATGGGTGACAACTACAGCTGTTTAAGTTCTTGCTTGTATTTTAGTTGTGAGCTCAAATGACTCTCTGATATCCTGAGCCTGAGTTTATTACTTAGATCTGCAGCATTACAATCCAGGGCAACCTAAATCTCTGCCTACCATGCTGTCTTACCCACTCCCATGGTGAGATGCTGACGGAGAAATTGGCTTTGTAAACTGCAAGCCTTGCCAGGAGATGGCAAGCAAACTGACCTATAAAGAAGATTAAAGATTTTCACTGGAAGGCTGTTGTCTGAAGATCGGGTCTGAACCTATTGGATCACTTTATTTAAGCCACTGAACTGTGGTAATTAGACTTATGGGGAAAGAACATTCATATTTTAAAAGACTGAATTGCTGATTCTGCTTTGTCTTCTACAGTATGCACCACTGAGTTCCTTCTCTGGTTCAGCTATGTGCCTGATGGCTTTTAGTGATAGTCTGCTTGTATAATTTCAAGGCAAATAGTAGTGGCGTAGATAATAGGAGAAGGTACTCCATCTTGCACGTTGCCTTTCAGGAAAAGAGCTTTATTAAACATAGCGTGATGTCAGGTACCTCTGTATGAAATACTGGCTTTTAGCAAATGCTGTTGATAGTGTGTAGTCAAGCAATTGTCCAGAACTTCTGTTTGTCACTGCTTAGGGCGGGGAATAAAGCAAAATGTGAACTTTTGTTGCTCCTTTCCTCTTCTTTTTCTCTAACATAGTCATTTTCATCTGATCTAGGAACTATTTTTTAATGGTGCTTATCTTAGTTTACCAAAACAAATCATTATCACCTAACCTGCCTAGATTGCTTCCTAAGGTTTTCTAAGAATTGCCTCTACTTGAGAATTAGTCTTTTGGGCCCGGTAGCTTCTTTGTAAGATCATAATTATGGCATAGCATGTGTAAGACTTTTGAAAAATGTCAAACTTCTACAGGCTCCCCGAAAAAGTTCATATTATTTACTGCTCTCCACTCTCCTTAAAGCCATGACCAGCACTCGAGAGCCCAACCTTATTTTGGAAAAAGGAGTAGGCTCTCTCTGTTCATAATGAAGAACACCAGGGCATGACTTGTACCTGTTTTCTGAGAAGGCAGTTGTTAATGCAGATCAGCTTGTAACGTCAGTCAGGTAAAATATCTTGCCTAAACATAATATTCCCCTCATACCCTATTTGGAGGTGCAAAATATTTGCTAAATCACTACCTGCGGAGGCATCTCCAGTCCTAATTAATCTGAGCTTTGGAAGCATTTAATTTTGATCTGCCTTGCAGGTCAGGAATCACACTGATAAATGTAATTTATGCTGCTGTGAAGGAAGTCCCCTGTAGGTGGAACTTTAGGCTGCAGAAGGGAATATTATTCTGTCTGCTAGATTTCAGAGGGGAGGAGAGAATGAATGCCTTTGCTTTTGACTGTACTTTTGGGAATTTTATTTTCGATGCTTTTAAGAGGGTGGAAAAAGAATTTCTATTTGCTCCTCCTAAAAGAAATGCTGCACTTAAGAAATCATTTCAGACTAATTAGAGCAGGGCTTGAATTTACCATACATGTAGCCATTTAACTATGGGCAACTACAGTGACTTGTTCAGTACTGGTTCTGGATGTAGGGGAGGAGGGACTCTGTGTGTGTGCGCATTTGTTATCTAGAAATTACTTATTTCTTGTATATTTGCTGATTTTTTTTCTCAAATTCCCTAAGTTTGAGACCGAGGAAGATATGATGTAAAGAGATTACAAGGTTTTGTCCACTAGTATGAAAGTGGCTAGTACAGATCAGTTGGAGTGAAGGGTTCGTAAGTACACATCGGGCAAGTACAGGTATTTAATATAGAGGCTGCTCGGTTAAGTACTGCTCAGAACACACTTGCTCTGCAGCTCGGTGCCAGAATATGAGTAGGGGAGTGTAAGAAGGGGAAGAAGTGAGGACTTGTTACGGACTTGATGTGAATGGGCAAAGAGTCACTGTACAAAGTGGTCTCGGTCCCTCCTGATTGTGCAGATATTGGGACTTTCTAATAGTGGGGTATTCTGCTACTTTCTCCTCTTGCTTCTTTCCACATACAAGAAGTCCTCACAGAACATTTCTCTGTGATTATCCACACGGTCAGGCCATACCTGCAGAGGAAACAGCTTGATCTGTAACATCAAATTTCATTTGTAGAGATCTTATTAGACTTCAGTTTCTGCATAGAGATGAGCAATGTCGTGTAAAGCTGTTGTAAAATGTGTGTGCTGTGAATATTTGCTCTTTTGAATGAGGAAATGCCTTCTGGGAAAAGTTAGTTTTCTAACAATCTTAATGTAAATTTTTCAGTATCAAAAAATTCTAAGTCCTTGAAACAAAGGTTAAAAGATGAGACACTTTAAATAATTCTTTGAATTACGGTAATTCAAAGCCCTTACGTAATAAGTGTCTATGAAAAATCACAAAGAGAAAGACTCTGCCGAGCTCAGAATTTGGTCCTCTGACTTCAGTGTTCTTAAATGCATGGCCTTTGGGGGTAGTAGTGGCTCTTAAAATGCATGAGACACCAGTCCTTTTACTTCAACCTTTCTAATCCTTCCAGAACCATGTTATGCTGCACTGTCTCATTTGCCATTTAACTTGATAGAGATTCGTGCCTCCCATTTGGACATGAAACAGCACAATAGGTATGATGTCTTCAGGGAATGATGGCTATGACAGAAGGCTTGTCCAATTAAGTGAAAGAATTTTTAAACAAGATAGTAACATGCAGAAAGCTTACCTTTTTTATTGTATAGATTTTGTGGGGATTATATTGACAGATTTCTATGTGCATTTTTTTCTATGTGAAATTTTTAAAGACCAGTTTTAAAATATTACATACAAAGCAATGAAAGGCAATTGCTAATGCTTCTGAGATGTATAAAAGTAGCAGAGCTTTCCATTGGTAGTGCACTTAACGACGAAGAGCACATGTTTTACCTAAGTTGCAAAGTATTGATTGTGTTTCACTTCAGCTGTGTGGCTGGTAATGTTACTGGGCCAGAAGATAGTGAGCTTGGTCCCAGCTGCAGACAATAGGCAGGCAGATTCTCTGTGAGGAAGTTTAACTAATCTCTTTTATACTATGCACTCAGACTGTTACAGATCTAGTGAAAGGAACATAGGCAGTGGAGAAGGAGAGTACATAGTTCCACCCCAGTTCTTATATAATATTTATTACCATAATTTCTTAATGTTTTCTAATTGTATTGGTCAATTTGAGAAGGTCATGCTGTTGCCTTCTTTTTTCTCCTATTCTGCTGGCACTTGAAAGTAATGTATACTTTCTACTGGATTGCAATGGGAAGAATTTGTCAAAGATGTAGTGTTTACATGTAGATAATGACTCTCCCCATCTTCAGTATTACCTTTTGGAAAGAAACTAGCCATTTGTTTCTCCTGTGGCTGATAACACCAACATTAGCCAGGTGACAGACACTATCCTACTAAAAAGAAAACCTGAAAACAAAGTCACAATCTGTCTAGTGAGAGAATTTGGTGGCTATTCCACAGGTGTGTCCTTTGTGTAAGGGGCATGGAAAGGGTCATGCAGTGGATTTCAGCAACCTCACTCAGTTTGGCCTGAAAGGAGATTCACCATTTTCCTTTACTATACTGTGTTATCTTAGGTTTCTCTGCATTTTCAATTCTATATGTCTTATAATCAGTTAAATAAAATACATTCCAAATTTCCACAAAACTTTGACAGCACCCTCAGATGTTTTCATGAATATGTATTTAAAGGTAGCAAAACTGATTCAATAAGCTTAAAAATTCCTAGCTTTGTTGTGCCTGTGTATGTTCATTGCTTTACTGTTTTTTCTCACAGAAGCAATTTCTCGGTAGATGTTCATAAGTTCATACAGAAGTTTGTTCATTGGAAGTTCAGTGCTCCACAGCCCACTGTCCTCATCGAATAAGTCACTAAGACATTGAGAAAGAATGTTAAATTTCAACCATATGGAGCAATAAAAGATATCATCAACTTCAGCATTCAATTGGGATCCATTTCATCTAGAGGGATAAATGTTAATTTCCAGTCCCACGTCTAAACAAAGTAGATACTGTGAGGACAGTTGTGGACTAAAGGTATGCCATGGCCTTTCAAACTGTAAGCCCCAGAGGACCAAAGTCAGCTGAAAAACATGAAATACAGAGCTAGGTTATTTAAATAGAAATATTCTGTTAATGGGAGTGTCTAGAATTTTCCTCTCTTTTGACAAAATGAAAAACATTTCTCTTCAGAGAAATCTTGTGTGTCATAGGACACTCAGTAGAAGCTAGAGGATTTCAGCAGAAAGCAATGCTAAGAGACTCACATTAGTGCAGCAGCTGTGCCCATTTGTTAAAAAGAGGACTGAATGAGTCAGAGCTCTTACTGCATCCAGTCATTTTATCCAGTGTTCAGCAAATCAGCTGACTAATGACTGCAGTATTTGTAAGATGGAAATAATTTTATTAATTTAAACTTCACAAAATGGAGCTGAGGGATGAGTGAGAAAATAGTGCAAAAAATTCACAGTTGATTCTGACAACTGGCATTGACAAGACAAGCTGACACTTAAGATAACAGTAAACTTAGAAATGTGGGCAGAAAAATACGTGGGATGAAGCACATGTTATTTAAGGAGGATCGGATTACATTTTTTTCTTGATTTTTTTATGGCTTTATGTATAGCACATTTATGTGTAAAATGACATAGATCCTATTTGCCCTTTATTGGTTACACTTATTTGGATAAACTTAGAAGAATTGGTTTGTCACTTTCCCTGGAGGTTCACAACCTGAATTACTGAGAAGATGAATGATAGGTAGGCAAGTGCCTGTGGAGGAAACAGAAAACAATTCAAGAACTCCCAACTCATCTTCCTTTGTCAGAAAAGAAATATTTATTTCAGAAAATAAGCTATAACTATATTTTTGTTTGATAGTTAAATCTCTGGCTTTTCAAGCTCAAGTGAGGCAAGATTATTCACTTGTATAATTAAAGCATATGGACATTGGCATAATGTGTCCTTTGAGCTGACAGGCAGTGCCTACGATTAGGAGTTAGCACTGGGCTGCATGTAAAATTAATGCAAGTAATCTTGAATGCTTGGCTTTTTTTTTGTCCTTACCCACTTCTTAGAAATGCCTCAAACTGACACTAATTTGAGAGTTTCAGCTCCCAAAGCCCCTTTGGATAGTAAGGGTAGAACGTGAGAAATTTTCCTGGGTGTCAATAACCTTTGCCTCTCTTCAGGTTACAAAAGATGATTGATGGGAATAGCAGTTCTGCTGTCTGCTACCGCTGAATGTGAACTGAAAATTAGAGTGACAGGCAAGGGATACTTTCTTTCTAACAGTTAAAAACAGCAATAGCAAGCAGGATACAAAGAGGATGTGATGAACTTGCTGAATTATATATATATATATACACATATATAAAATTCAGATTAAAATAAATATTGTAAACTTAGAATGTCAAAAGAATCTGCTAAACAAAATCATTTATTTCTTCTTTTCTTGCATATGTGTGTATAAACTCTCCTGGTGAATTGAAGAAAACAGTTTCAAGTCAGATACAGCTCACAGAAGTGAAAAACGTGCTGTTTGCCCTCTCTATTACGTTAATCTAGTAGTAGGGTTTGTCCCTGTTCCTGAACAGCACAAATGGAGTTGATCTGCAGCTGACTGGGAATGCTACATTTGAGGAAGGAGAGTGTGACTGTTTTAAAGAGAATTTTAGCAGCAGCTTCTATACGGGGCCTTTTATGAACAGGTGCTTCACTCTTAAGGTTCTTTGATTACACCTCTGTTGGTAGCACTTAACAGCAGCCATGAGAAATTATGGGACATCAGATTGAATAGCAGTAAATATGTTGGGTTGATAATTGACAGTAAGGATTTAGTTGAGATCCACAAATTGTTCAGGAGATAAAATAAACATTAGACTGTGTCTGCTGATTTCCATTTTGGGCATCTATCTCGGTGTCTTAAATTTAGATGACTGCATTAAAGAAAATACGCTTCTTTCTCTTTTTTAAAAGGAGGTGAGAAGTTTGCGTGTGTGAAATGTGTAGCGATATAATTTGCAATCAGGGTTATTGCCCCCAGCTATGAAGGAACATTAGTACATCTTCTCTATGACCTATCAGTTGGTCAGGCGAGATATCAGTCTTCTGCTGGGCTTTCAGTGTTCAGTGTCTGCATTGCACTTGATCTATTACATTAGGAAATGCACTGGAGTGAATTTTTGAGATCACAGGCACAGCTGGTGATGAGCAAAGACTCTGAGATTCTGCTCTTTCATATATTGAAATAATATTTCAGGCTGGTTTGTAAGTTATTTGTGGGATCAGTATTTTGCTTTGAAGATTATCTGGTTGTCCTGGTTTCCGGTAGGGACGGGGTTAATTCTCCCCTGGCGCTGGGAGGGGACAGCA
>VXBW01006290.1:3173934-3401382 GCA_013400375.1 Thinocorus orbignyianus | reverse complement strand
ATGTGCACCAGGCCCAGGGGCAGCAGGGAGCAGCAGGGAGCTGGCCGGGGGGGGGAGGGACAACAGGAAAGTGGGGGGGGGGGTGGGGGGCGGGGTCGGGATATAAATGTCGGAGCGGCCGGGCCGGGGGCGCGCGGGCGGCGGTGGACGGTACAGTATTCGTGTGCTCCCCGTCGGTGTTATTGTTTCCCTGTAATACTTGTTGTTCTGTTAAACAGTTTTCTTTTGTCCCAACCCACGAATCTGCCTGTTGTTTTCCCTTCCAATCCTCTCCTACTGCCGTGGGAAATTGGAGCGAGCGGGCTGCCACGTGGCTCTTTGTTGCTGCCGAGGCCAAACCACGACACCGGTGGATTTTGAATGTCTCACTAAGTTATTTGGATGATGCTCTGCTTTAATTTAGAAGGGTTTTATGTAGTTGTTCTCTCTGTTGTGGTGTTGGTGCTCAGGTCCAAGCTGGTGCTCTATGAAGAATTCATTGCTGAGTGACTGACTCCCTGTTTTTCTTGCAAGTGCTTGAAACAACCTGTTTCTTTCTGGTTTATTCTAGAAGCTTCTGTTCAACACACACTTTTCCTGTATTATAGTAGCCACAGACCTTCAAAAAAAGACATGATAAAGGCAGCCCTGATTCTGTCTGAAAGTGTTCACCAGCCAGTAAAACTAGTCAGGTACAAAAGGAAATACGTGAAGCATGTGCTGAAAGACAACAGGAGCAGAGGTACTGCGCATGTGCAGATGACTGGAATACTTCCTACTCTTTATGAAAAACTTCCTAAAAACCATAAAAGAATCCTTACTTAGCTCAGTGGGCAAAAATCAGTTGGGCATTCTGCTCTACCTCATCTGTTATGTAGTGGTTATACCAAAATGGCAATATGTCCAGCTGAAAAAGAGTTGCAAATGTAGTAATTGAAAGTTGAATAATACCTAGGCAGCAGAGAAAATAATTACATATTCAGAATACTTGAATTGATGAAAATTATGTCAAATTCTCTACTGTATGAAATGTCTCTTCATGTCCTTGGGAAATATGAGACGAAAGAAAGCTAATACAGGATAGACTGCATACTGCAGGCTTTAGAATGAAAGAGCCAACTTAAATCCAGTAAAAGTTTCATCTGATTAATGAGTCAGACTCCAGTATTTGTCCTGAAGTAATTAGTATGAGATTACATTCATCTATCTGCACTTGTAAACTGAACATTGCAATTACAAGGAAGGGTGTGCACTCTGCCTTATGTTTATGCAAAGTTATGTTCCGGGGACATCACTGCTGTCTTTCAGTCAAGGCTTAAAAAATTCCTAAGTGTCTGAACTAGCACTATACATCTTTTTTCAGGAACTTTAAAATTCCACAGTAACGTGCTACTTCTTTTACAGACCCCTGTTTCAGAAGTTCTTGCAGTATATTTTTTTTTCTCCTTGAAGTTCCAATTTGTGTCTCATGTCGTATTTGTTGCCTACTGTTCAAACCAGCGCCAAAATCAGATTTACTAGTTTTCTCAGAGTCTTTTAAATGGTGTTTATCGTATTTATCCCCAAAGCATCTGATTGCTTCACAGACATTAATGAATTTAGAATCAAAAAGCAGCTTTGAGTTGAATGGTATTACTGTCTGTCTTTCCAGTTGGGAAAGGAGGTACAGAGAGATTAAAGCCAGAAATTACTATGGGTGTTCTGTTTCAGGCATTTATCACTTTTCTTCTGTCCACTTAGAATATTTCGCGTTACGTAGCAATCTGTGCATTTAGAACTCGGCTCCCATCACCTTTGGTGTATCTGTGATTACCAGTGTGCACAGTAGTTAAGTACTGAACTGTTTCCTTGGAGGGCAGAAACTCTTCATATAAATTGTGCAGTCTCTGTTTGAACAGATCACTTCCACCAACATTGTGTAAAGTGTCAAAAAAGGTAAAAGGTCTCAGTTCCTCAGGGTAGTACCCATCTTTTTTGGGCAAGACACCATCCCCTTTTACCTGCAGTCTCCATCTTTTTTATTACATGCTCTCCAGTTTTTGCAAAAAAAAAAACAAAACAAAAAAAACCCCAACAAACAACCAAAACCCATTAAGCATATCTTCTCTACTAAAAAAAGCCGTAATAAGGGACAAAATCAGTGGTAATGGAAAGGTGTTCACATAGATTTATAGAAGGAAATCATGCCTTATAAATACATTAGGGTTTTCTGAAGCAGCCAAAAGGCATATGGCTAGGAATGTCTTGACTGGTGTACCATATGCAGCTTTCTCCAAAGCTTATGATAAGATATCTTACTATGTGCTTCAAAATCAAACTGTAATGTCAAAGGAGATGTTGCTCCTACAGAGTAATGTCAGGTTGGAAACAGAAAGGCAAGGCTAGGGAGACACAAGGAAGGTTTCAGATGGAGTTTTGTGAAACTTTTTAAAGGATTTTCTGTTCTACATATTCAGGAAACAAATAGAAAGGTGGTAAAGTTCAGAAATTATAAAAATAACACGCAGTAACACCAAAACTAGAGCTTATTGCAGTGAGTCATCCTGCAAAACATGGCAGAAAAATTTCAGTGTTGCTAATTCTGAAATGGTACCTGTATGTAACTTCAGAAATGCTATAGTTTTTACTAAATTGTTGAGAGAGATCTTGGGCAGTTATGATTTATTCTGCAAAAGTGCCCAACTCATTCCAACAATGACTGAAAAAGACAGACACATTTTTAGTAGGTGTTGTCCAATTTGGCAAGGACACTTTAGACCTGGGAAAGAAATGGAGAAGAATAATGAGATGACAAGAAGGCCGGAATGAATTCCCCGTGTGGAAAAGTTAAATGGACTAGAACTTAGAAAAGGAACAACTGAAACAAGCACACAATAAAGGTCTCTAAATGAATGCAAATAAGGAGTGATTATTCATCACCTCTTCTATCAGAAGAGGCAGTGGGCAACCCTGAAACTCCCATAAAGCAAACTTAGCCCAAAATGCTGTTTTTTTTCATGCCATGCATAATTCAAGTGTGTAACTCGGGATTTTTAGGCTATCAAAAGTGTAAAAAGAGCAATAGGCAATTAGAGTAAATCATGGACCCATCAAGGGCTATTAGACACAATGATGCAGATGCAAACTCTAGCTCAGGAAGTCAGGACATTATGCTGGCAGGAGTGTCATCTGTGTATGCTGGTTTTATACTTTTTCCACACTTACACTGTTCTCCGTGCTGAGACAGGATACCAGATAACACATTTGTCTGACCTAATAAATCTGTTCTTATTTTCTAGCAGCCATCCTGACTGAACCCCAAAGCTGCTTTGTCCTGGACACTCAATAAGGCAGGAAAAATTTGAAGACTATAACATTTAGCTGTGCATTTGCACAAGCCAATGTTGACGTATTTTCAAGAAAATACGGAGAAATTACAGCAATGCGTTTCACTAGTAGTTTCCAACAGCAAGGGACAGACCTTTTGCCAGGACTATTGCTTTCTGCTTTTGTTCTCAAAGTCCATCTGACTTCCTTCTTCTACCTCCTTTTGTCAAAGCTGATGTAATCCTTCAGTTTTTATGTCCTCAGTTTGGTTCCCTTGTACATCAGTTTTTCTTTAACTCCTTAGATACTTAACTCAAAAGCTCCAGATTCTGCTCACTTGCACATCCCATCTTCCTTACCAGCTCTACACTCCATTCCACATGGTTGTTCTTCCCACTTTCCAAGTCCAGCCATTAGGGGTTCACATCTGATTTCTCTTTATTTCCTGAAGTCCTTTATTTCCTGAAATCCTACTAGGGGTGTAATTTTTCTGATAAATTCCCTGAGGGGGAGGCTCCTGTAAATAAATGTGATTCCAAACAGCTAAAGTTAGAAAATATTATAAACAGCTGAAAACAAGGCAATTAAAAGTTTTTGCTTTTATGATTGGGAATATAGTTTCTGTTACATATGTATGTGTGACAGATGTTGTGGCCAGAATACTAGGAATATACAGCTGTTGCGCAGCTCATGGAGAACAAAAGGCTGGAGTTATTTCTGATATATTTGTTGCAGCTAAGTAGGGGCTGGAGTCAGCCTTACCTCTTGATACTTCCTCTCTTCTGATCAGGAAATATTTGGAAGAGTCAGCTGCTTCTCTGACTGTGATTCCGCCTTCTGCCCATAAAGGGTAGAGCTATACTTTTTGAGAGGGTGACTCAAAGTCTAAAGAACTAAACTAAGAGAGAGAGAACAGACTCCTGAGTCTTGTTCCCTGCATCATGTCACCTCTGCTATTCAGAGATAAGACCGGAGAGGATGGTGAGGACTGCTCTCTGATGCCATCCGATCATCTTACATCAAAGTAAGACACAGAAACAAAGTAAGATTGAACACCAACCACAAAGATACCATGCTGCACATGCTGTGCTGGAGGAGCTTTTTATTTCAGTCCATGTGAGTGTTTTTCAGAACCATCTGCACAAGGGAAGTGGTGTCAGTTTTTTCCCCACCCACAGCATTCTTTATGCACCTTAGGCTTGTACAGTTATTGGCTGTGTTACAACCCAGGTTCTCAGGGGACTTTGTCTTCAGTAGTCCAATATGGCATGGTTTTTGCTGTATATAGTGCATTTCAGTAAAGCTGACAAAAGTAAAGATGTTTAGCTCTCCTTCTGCTATGTTCTTTCACTAGACGAATGTATTTCCATACACCCACCATTATCTGCTCCAAAACATTTCATTTGTAATGAATGAAAAAAAAACCCACGCTTTTCCTACTGCTATTGCTGTCTGGAGCCAAGTTGTTTTATAGACTTGGACTGGGCACGCTTTAGGTATTGCTGCTTCTCCCCTATTCAGTGTGAGAAATAAGCAGCGGCACACTGGAAGGGTAGCCCTCCTATAGCTGTGTTCCCTGGCTTCTAGTGGCCTCTAAATAGGGAAATGGAGGCTCTGCAGGGAGAGAAAAGGGCATTCCTCCTTTCTTCATATGCATTTTTAGGGCATATTCAAGTCTTTTATAAATTAAATGAACTTATGAAATCATCTGTAGTCAGGAAAAGTGACTCCAAACCTTTTTATTGTGGGGAGAAAAAAGCAGGGAACATGTTTGTAGGATTCTTCTGGTTAGAAGGCCTCAGGTTAAAAGTGTCATGACTTTCCTGAATCTGTGTCACTGAACAAACGACTCAATGTATAGCAGAGCATCAGGACCAGTCTGTAATTTATCCATCCTTGTATCCTACTGTTAATCCACATCAGTAGCTTGAATTAAAAAGAATCATATAGCTGAGAATAATAGAAGATGAAAAAGGAAATGGTTTAAATTCTGCCTGTTCCTTTCTAAAGGATATTGCTTTGAAACCTGACATTCTAAGGCTCCAGATGCTTGAAGGTCCCCTTGTAATCAGGAGGAAAATTCCTGACTGCATACCCCACATCAATTATTTCTTAAGAAAAGATTGGTTAACTCATCAAATACTGCAATTTGGACATTTCTGCATGGATAAAATGTGACTGTCTAAAACTTTGTTTAGAAAAATCAATTTCATTGTCAGACAATAGCGTCTACTGGGGAAGAGAAAAAGCTGATGAGAAGGGTAAGGACATAGTTTTTTTGTAACAACCTAAAAAAGAAGCAGGTTAACTTACTTCAAGTTGAAATTAACTATGTAAATAGAACAAAATGCAAACATTATGTGTTCATTCTTCGGTCTCTGTCTCCTTTCTGTGAGGAGGACAGCTATGGGGTAGCTCTGGTTCTTCAGTATATTGACTTCTTCCTGAAAGCAGAAGCTGGCTGAACCTTTGGGGACACTGATGCTATTTTGGTGTGGAGCTCCATCACAGGTCCCGGGCTACAGTGAGACCACAACAGAGTGCAGGACAGTCATGATCATGCAGTCTGGCGTTCTCTGTACCAAGCTGTAAGTCTCAAATCAAACATTTCTGATACCATTTAAAACTGATTTCTCTGGAAGTCTAAAGTCCATTGGACTTTAGCAATTCTCTTATATTTAAATATTTCCATTTGTGAATATTCGGACCTGTGGTGGGGGTTTGCTCTGGGCATCAGTGTAACAACCACAGAATCTCTTGCCCTCTTGAACTTGCTGTACCGCAAAGTTCTTCCCAGGAAGACAAAACAGAAAGAGAGTTAGAGAAACATGTATGCTAAAAAATCCCTCTGCAATTTACTTACCTGTACATAGAAATAATTGACTTTTTCTGGTTGAAAAGTTTAAATTGAGCCTAGGACGGTGAAAGAATTTTGATAAATTATTTGCCAGCTAGCTTGGACATGACAAATTGTTTGCTAGACACCCAAGATTAGCTGCTTTGATACCCACCCTTTGCTAAATTGAGGAACAGATTTCAGTATATTCTACTGGTGATAAAATAGGGAAGCTGTATAGCAGGTACAAGAAACCAATCAAAGTCTGAGACCAGGGATGGACCGTCCAAATGACTGGATTCATCTCCTGGGTAATGGGTAGAGCTGGCAGACTGATTGGACACAAGTAGCAGTGAAATCCAGGTGGAAAAAACAAGTTAACCTGCTATCATTTGCTTTCCATTAATGTGGCATGGTTTGATTTATTACATCACCTAAAGAGCAGAGCTATTCAGAAGTGGATAACTCTAAAGTTTAATGGCCAGATTAACTAATGCTGATGCACAGAGGTTTAAATTAAACCATCTTAGGCCACTGCCGATGCCACAGGAAGGATGCCTTTCAGACCTGTTCTCTGCTTAGATTATGTCCAGACACCTTTGAATTTCACTTTCTAAATGCTGTTAAGGGGATATGTTAAATTGCCTCAGACATGGTTAGACATTTTTATCTTAAAGTGTTTATTTTTCTTTTGATCTAGACAAGCATCATAGATGGCGTGGAAATCTAGTTCCATGAAAACATTGAATATTTTGCCTTTGTTTGCTGAAGGATTTCTCATGTACTCTTCCAATAGATGGGATATTGTGGCTGATTTTCTTCCTTTTTCAATGTATACACTTCTGATTCTGAATTATCCTTAATTTTAGATGTGGCCAAGTTACTTGAAGTCTGGAGCTGACAGTTAATCTCCATCTCTGTCTTGTTTTACAAACAAGGGGAAATGTTTAATTTGTTATTTTTAGACTATTTTGCATATTCTGTTTTCTTGTTCTCTTTGCGGATATTTGAGTACAAGCCTCTTGAATTTCTTTTTTTTTTATTTCTGTTATGAAATAGTGTAAGTCCACAAAACTTGCTACAACACTCTCTTGGGTGCTGTTATCTGAGCTAATACATGGATGATTAGGTAGTAATGAAATAATGATGTATAATGAATACATTTAGCATTTCACGCATGTGAAGGATCCCTGTAGTTCAAAGGCAGAATTGATCTTGATTTTCTGTCTTTTACACTCTATGAATAACCAAGCTGTTTCAAAGTTACCTGACTACCTAGGTAATTGTAGAAATTTACTGGTATAGTCTTTGTCCGCTGACTCATTCTCCTTTTTTCTATCCAATGCATTGGTCTTTATTAAAAGGGAGCATCACAAAACAAAATGACAACTTTCTGTCTTTTTTTTTTTCAATAAGAAGCATTATTTTAGAGCTTAATATATTTGTCTTTGTGCTGAAAACCTAGTATCCTATGTGGAGAGCTGTCAACTTTCTCTAGACTAAACTTTAGTATTTCCGTCCCTAGTGATTTTTATGCTATCATTCAAATTGAGCACTGTAATATTTGAGGCATACCAAGTGTCATTTAGGCAGTTGTTATGCTTGTGACTATTGAAATACATGAGGCTGGTAGTTTAATATCCCTTGGCTTGTGAAAAAATGGCTGTGCTATAAAGTGAAAAATACTGAGTTGTAGAGTAATGTTTGAAAGGCCAGATACAATTGGTTGTCTGGATCAGTAAATGTAGGGGAAAAAAAATACTTAGTCTGTTCTTCATCCGCCCGAATACCCTTTTAAGTCACTGATTATTGTAGGTACAAGGTTTGGTCGAAATTTTGTTTCCCTCTCTTTATGTGTAGAGAAGCAGTTATTCCTAAACTGTGAATTCAAGACTCCAGTATCCAACTACGTCTCATATATCCTGCGTAATTCTCACAAACATAAAATATGACAAAAGTTGATGTGCTGGTTGTGTTTTCTATTTTGTTGAAGGATGACCTTCATGGCTATGAAAAGGACTAAAAGACCTATAAATGAATAGAAGAAAAAGAAGCAATTGTAGAAAGAGGAAATTAAAGTTGCTCCTAAGCATCATCTGATTCAATCCAGACACTTTGACTAAAAGTAGCAGTAGCTCTGACTGCTATAAAGTATCCAAAGTCCTGAATGAGAGCATCTCCACATCTCCAGCATTTGAGATGTTTAAAATCTAGAATACTGAGAATAATGGGCGAATTCTGGATCTTGAATATATAATTTCTTTTTTTTTTCTTTTCTTTTTTTTCTTTTTTTAGTGATCTCTGGGAAAGAATGGACATGGCTCAATCTGGTCCTTGAACCTGCAAGTATTTCCAGATACTTGGTTTGGTTATTTAGGAACCCTGAGTCTTAAGTGGAATTTACAATGCTGGTGCTGCAGCGGTAAGATTGCTGGTCTGTATCAGATAACCCGGAGTCATTGTCTGTGACAATACCTTCATAAATACACTAAAAAGGAGAAGAAAGAGAACTTCCTATCCTCCTGACCTGGGCTTGACTTCATTTTTAGTAACTCTTCAGCCCTGAAAGTTAAGAGTGCTGTCAAGCTTTTTTTCCATCATCACAAGAATCAGTACACTACTCATACCTGGAATGGAATCTGTTAATTAGCTTCTGAACTGATGTGGAGGCAGTACAGATCAGAGTCCAGTAAAACAGCTGGAGGGTACCTTAACTCGCAGTAAGTAAGAGTCTGTTCTTTACCTTCTCCCCTTCTCTTTCTTACACACTCTCTCAGCATTCCTTGTACATGATGGTAGTGTAAGAGTCAAAGAATAACTGTAAAGAAACATATCCTACATTTATAAATGTAGGAATACTAAAGAACTGGTAGGAACCATAAAGCTGCAGTAGATGAAGGTGAAGATCTAATGGAATATGCAGTTAATGTATTCATCATCATTCTTTCATGTGAGACCATCTGATTAGAAAGAAATGATATATCCAACATGGGGATTTGCAAGCAGTCCTGCTTTTTGTCAGACTACCTGCCGATCATGACTAAATTTCAGAAGGTAAAAGGTACAATTTTTGGTTTTGTGCTATGAAAAAATAGGTCAGTGACAGAGGTAGCATTTTAGCACCACTTACTCATCAAGGTTACCATGTTTGTGAGTCTAAGATAGCTTGTCTCTATTGCTTTTGACTTTGCTAATTGCTGACCATCTGCAATGCAATTTCCCATCCTCACCATCAGCTGAAACACTGTTGGAATTTTGAGGTGATATGGCCCCCAAAAAAAAGAGAAGCCAGCAAAACCCAACAAATTCCCTCTTCTTTACCATTTAAAACATTTAAAAAACATTGGACTCCCAAAGTTTTACGTAGTAATTTTTGTTCACTAATTCCCCATAGGTGCTATCTTCTGTGTCAGTTTTGCGGTGTAGGTGAACAAGGAATACAGTGAGGTCATCTTTTCTTCATGCTACAATGATTTTATAGTAGTTTTAGTTCCACTGAAGTATTTCAGATTCAAACAGTGCCTACAAGTGGGAGAATGTGTATCTCATGGCCCTTTGCTAAAAGCATGAGCTCTAAAAATCTCAAACATAACTATTTCTCATTGTGATGTTACTCGGGTAACTGCTGTTCAATGTGTTCAGGAAACAGGTTTGAATCAGGAGATAAGCTGAATTGATTGCATTAGCAGTGCATATATTTTTCAGATACATCTTGCCCTCTTTCTTATGATTAACAATAAAGAATTTGGTCAAATTTCACGATCATCACGATTTTGGTCCCATTCACTGTTAGGGGTTGGGAGATCAGCCAGCAGTGTATGATATTTTGGCAAAACTGCCCACAGGAAAAAAACTGTGGTGCTTCCAAATTCACAAAATGTATGATGTGTCTAACCTCATCATGAAACTAATTTGAGAAGTTTTTAGTTTCTGGCTTTGTTAGATTATTATTATTATTATTATTTTATAGGAGTAGATTAGTTTGTGGGTATTAAGCTGTTCTTTCTTTGATAACTGAACTTGCATAGAATTTTTTCCCTCATTAGTCTGGATTACTTGGTCTCATAAAAGGAATCTTCTTTTTGTTTAATAATTATTCATTAATTACTATGCAATGAATTATGAGATGGGTGATGAGAAGTGCTTCTTCCAGTGTCTGGCAAAAATATTTCCACTATGAAAAACTTCTAGTATGGCTGATGGCTTCTCTACAAAAAAATGTTCGTGCACGTCATTTGATGGCTCTGAATAGTAACAAATAGGGTCTTGTGCTGCACAGGGCCAGACACTTTACTCTTTCATATGTAGTAGATTTATTCTTATACAGAATGAGAATTTCTAGAAGGAGTCTGAATTTTTTCTGCTGCCCTGTGCTGTTGCATTTGATACATTTTATGTTTAAATGCTGATACTAGTATGCATAAAAAGCTAGGAACATATATAAGAAATTATGAAGGCATCGACGAAATTTTAGAATAGTAGTTATGTTTGAATAATATCTTGTTTGTTCTTCACTACAGTTTTATCTGTGACCTTTGGGATACTGACTATGTAAACGGAGAATTAATGGTATTTTGTGAATTAAGTCATGTTTCTGCTCCGATGTGATTCTGCACTCTTAAGGTGCAGAGTGCTACACACCTGTGAAAGCCAGTGGAAACCAAGAGTTTCCTCTGCTTCTTGGCAGTACTGAGTATCATGCAGCCTTTGGCTCACTAAGATGTATTAGAGCAAAATTGATATTTTGTATGTGCATCTTCTCTTCCCAGAGAAATTTACTGTCATATTACATCGTAACACCTCTGTACTATACAGTGGTAGAAAAACAAGGGACCTCTGATCAAAGCTTCACGTTTCTAGCTTACGGGAAGGAGGAGGCAAAAAGGCTTCACAACCAGTGGCAGTTCTCAATCTTTCCCAAACTATTTAAGTTCTTAATCAAACGTTAAGCTGAGTGCCCAGTGCTTGATATTTCCCCTTAGGAATAGCAGTTTCCTCATAAAATCATGTTTCCCATTAGCAGATGCAACAACCTGGGAAGCAGCATCCTTGGGAAAATGAACAGATCACTTTTGTCTAAACTTTCTTGTCCCTGGCGTTCTTTGTTCTGTATGTGTTTTCAAAAAACTGGCACACGCTGCCAGGTACTATTTCTCTTTGTTTCCTTGTTACTTCAGTTCATTAAGCAATGGCAATGTGATTTACATTTACGTTTACATCAATTCAGTGTAAATGCCAAATTGTATTTTTCACTGTTTAAGTCTTGCTATCATGCTTATACTTTAAATCTTTTCAAACCCTACGAAATTGGACAAGAGTGTTCAAATTTCATAGTAATTTCTCTTTCAGTCTAACCTAGACCTCAAAGCAACTAGAATGTGAACCAATGGGAAATGGATTCACTATAATTTGCAATGAAAAATGCACAGGGCACATTGCTGGAAAGAGATCTTTATTCAATATGATAAATGGACAGTGTTACACTGTGACAAGACTGTGGAGGTTTGCGTGTGTGTGAGAGAGGAGTGGCTTCATTCTTTAGCCATTCGTGCTGACACAAAAATCTGACACCATATAGCCATTTTGCTGTAAAGCCGGGAGTTTTGTCCAGTTTCTAGGTTTCCGTGTGGTATTTTGTGGCTGTGAAAGTATCTAGCCATCGCTTCTGCAGGGCAGTAGAGATGTTTTCAGGAATTGCTTATCTTGCTTTTTCTTACCTAAAGTATCCTTTCTCCCCATAGTCCAAGGATTTCAGTGCTCAGGGGGCTTTGACGTTTCTAGATTTCACAGCCACAGATGTGGCAATATTTGTGGAAAAGCTTCTTAGCATTTGGAGCAGGAGTGGAGAAGGTTCTTCTCAATAACTCAAACCATATTAAGGGGAAAAAATTCTTTTTTTCCTCCCTCTTCTTCTGAAAGGTTACTGCCTTTTGTATCAAGAAAGAAGGCTGATAAGGTTTTGTATTAGACACTAAAACACAGGTTTGCATATAACTATATATGAGTGTGTATAGGGATGTCTGAAGAATACAGTATTAAAAAATTGCTATTCTCTTTTAATAATGTTTTAATAGTGTTTTCCACTTACTATTCACAGACAGGACCATGAAAAAGAAATATTATTTTCTTAAAATTGCTTTAAGTCTACTGTCTGTGAGCTTAAAGCAACATGTATTTGCCATATAATAATTGTGACTTTTTAAATCAGTCATTTTATGTACTGTTTACCAGTTACAGTTTTGGGTACTGTTTACAGTCAGCTTCACTCTGTTGTTCCAATGGTATAATTACTGATTTCCACTAGTTAATGATTTTACCTAGAATTTTTTTCCTTCTAGTGAAAAAGCTTGGGGCAGAGTTAAAAGCACTGTAATTCATGTGCAGAACTCTTTAGCAAGTGTCATTTAGGCCTAACTTCATTACAAACCCTAAAACTTAAGTGTCGATAAGGATTTTACAGGGGTTAATTAAGTATATGTTAAACTGGCAGTTTATCTGGTTAGTTACCCATTAGTCAGGAGAAAGTAGAATGAAATTGCCCTTTATGATGTAGAAAAGTAGATCCATATAGCCAGCCGTTTCCAGAAGGCAAAGCAGAACTCTCGCCAGCTGCAGAGATGGAGTTCCCCTTGCAGAGGAGGTGTCATCCCCAACAGAAGTTACTGCTGCGAGTGTTCAGTGAGGAGAGCGTGATGAGTTTGTCCGGCTGTGTTTAAGGCTTGTCTGCATTCTGAAGAACAGCACAGCACATCCTTGCAGCTCTTATCTACAGAGTGATGTGGTGCACTGGTAGAGGGCTTTGTCTTTATTCACAACACATTCAGTGTGTCTCGGCAGGGGAGGAAACAACACTCTTGCCTGTCAGCCTGTCCTCTGCCACCGTCTGCAGAATAAACTGAGCTCTAACTCACTATTTAAGAGAAAGAGGAAAGGTAAAGACAGAGAGAAAGGGATTTGCTCTCTGGCTCATTCATACGTTAGCTCTCTGCAAAGGCACAGAGCAGAAGGAGCAGAATCAGCAACCTCGCAAGCAGTGACTCTGTTTCCAATTAATATGGTCTGAACTATTTTGAGAAGCCAATTTATTACTTACACATACAACACTTGAGCTTTGCTGAAAACTGGATGTGCCAAGCATACCTTTGCTTCTGATTTATGCATGAAGACTTGCATCTTTCGCAGAACAAACCTGATCAGGAGAGATTCAACCAAGGCAGGTAAGAGATTTCTACATAAGTGTCACCTTCTACATTGTTAACATATGTTAACAAATATTACTTCTGACTGCAGTGCCTGGCTGTTGTTGAGCACTTGAACTACTGCATTTGTCCTTATGTTATGTTACCTTTAAGCAAGTTTCATCCCAAGAACATCTGCAATGTACTTTAAAGATGCATTGTAGATTTTTCTTAAACATTAAATATCATAAATTGTACACTTCAGAAGTAAAGTTTTGAGTGAAGTAATGTGTTCATAAAATGTGTTTTGAGATATATCTGTTGCTGTTTCTATGCAATGTTTAATAATGGATTTATAGCAATTTAAAAATCAATTTCTTTGCTGTTGTGTTCCGATGCATAGGATTAGTGCACCAGTCAGATTAACTTTTCTAACACATATTCCTAGGCAGCCCTAAATGATCTAACTGAATAGTTTTAAGAGTTTAGTCATGCTTATCCCATTTGCAGAAATACAGTTACGAGCTTTTCCACATGACATAAGTGATTTCTTTTTATGGTCAAGTAGGTTATTTCGTCAACATGCAACTCAGTAAATGTAAGGAAGGTAATATGATGATAATACAAATACAGTGCGTACCCAACTACCTGAACGAAACATGACTTGGTTATAATTTAGCATTGAGTAAAGAACAAGGCTGCAGGTCAAATTAATAACAAAGCACTTTTCTGAGCATAGAGTTAAAGCCAGTCTTCTCTGCAATCTTGACACTGTTTAGTAGTTGGAGAAAGAACGTAACTGGGAAAAATATATCGGCAAAGGTTTCATCTTTATGAAGTTTATAAGATGGTAATTTTTTAGGCACTGGCTGGGTCTAATCTTGTGTGTCATATATCATTTTTGGAACTCTTTGTGCTTAACATAAAAAATAGTTCAAATGAATCACTGTTACAGGATGAGAGGAGAGAGCTAAGAAAACTGGAAGAGGATGGATAATAAAAAATGCTCTAGTGACATTGAGCATTATATTTAAACATCACTTTTTCTAGTAAGTGCATAAACAAGCCTTTTCTCAAATGCTTGCTGCTGATCTGTAACTTTCTTATTTTCCATTACATCTGTTAGCAGGCTTTTATTGTAGGGTTTTTCCTGCCTAATTATTTCATGTACACAAGATTTTCAGTGCTAATAGAATAAGTACTTTCGGTGACTTTTTTACTAGTTTTGATTTAACTTTATTATATTGCTGCTAATCAACGTGGAACTCAGAACAGCCCTGAGAGTGCATGTGGTCTTGGGTTTTATACAGAAGTGGCTTATTGAAAGTATGTGAGGAATTAGAAGTGGACAAAGCTCATTGCTTATTTGGACTTTTGTAACTTTTTTCATTTAAGTTATTTTACTTCTGTGAAGATGTGGATACTCTGTATACAAAATGGTATGCTTTTGCATGAAATAGTGGAAGTTTCCACATCTGTAAGAAGCCAAAGACTTTCTCTAGAACTTTTTCACATGCCTTTTCAAAGTGTGGTTGTGTGTTCTTTAGGGAGAAAACAGCAGCTCTGCATTTCTGGGATAAACATTAAACGTTAAATCTGAGTAATTCAAGATAAGTGAAAGATCTGCTACAGTTTACTGTGACATTTTTACCTAAATTCTACAGAATTTTTACTTCTCCCAAAGCAAAAAAAAAAGAATAGTAAAAGAGTAAGAAAATAGTAAAAGTGTAAGAAGTTTTCAAGGAACTAATAGTTTTCTTAGGCCTCTAGGTAGGAGACAACTTTGGGGTAGAATCAACAACATCTTGAATTGTTGTACCTTGCATGAAACATGTCAGTGTAGCTCCAGTGACATCAAAGGAAAAACACCTGTTGAGGATCTGGCTTCTGGAAAGCAAACAATGTACATGTTGGGACGCATTAGTGCTGCTCGCATTGCTGTTTGCTACAGGGCAGTGTGAGTTGTGGTCTGTATGACTGAAGAGAGGAACCCAGATGCCAACCAGTAAGTATGTTCACAGAACATCGTAAGACTTTGGATCCTATTCTGAGATGCTAACTTTATTCAGTAAATGGATAGGAGAGAAGCTGAGAAAGCTTGAAAGCACCTTAGCACAGCTCTGACAATCTCAGAACTTTCACATGCTCCCGAAGGTGGTCCCAGAAAGAATGTAGTGATATAGTGTGCCATGTATAGTAAAGTGATGTCCTACAAGAGAATCAAACCAGTCTGTTGAAAATGCCAGTTTGCTGTGTGACCACACCTACAGGAGAAATTTCTGGTCCTTGGTTAGTCCTGGAGCATGTCTCCTCAGCGCCCTAATGGACAGAGGTAGGCCAGCAGAAGTCATAATAAAGATGTGACATAAATCACATTTGTAATATGAGATGAATGCTTATAAAGCACTCTTCTCTCTCTAATTAGAAAACACTGGAACAGTGACAGCTTATGGCAAATTACTGTTTGGTCCAACATGTTATGTAACAACCCAGGAAGATGTTGCTTATACCAAATTTGATCAGCCTTCTGTTTTTGGTCTCATAGGAGCAAAAAATGAGCACAGTACAGAGCAATGTGAGTCTTCAAGTAGTTCTGTGTGCTTGCAGTGGGGAAATGAGACATTCAGAGCACTTTTGTCAGCCCTGCACCAGCCAAAAAGTCCCCTTTGTGTAGCAGAGAATGAGAATTATTTTGTTCTCCCTTGTCTTGTTTTGGCACAGGTAGGAATGATGCCTGCTGTTGTAGGTAGTATGTACTCTGAGGAAATGCACCTTCCTCACGCTCACCACCTTCTCCTGCCTTCAGGACTTATATTACAGTATTTGTCACCAGCATTTTTCAAAGTGTTGTGGTATGCCAGTCCACTGTTAATGAACTGACACTTATTAATTCCTGCCATTTTATGGTTTGCACTGAACAGCTTGAGAGTATAATTTTTTCCCATACAGCACAAGTTTGGAGGCTTTTTCTGTTGTAATGCATTTATACAGAAAATATGTTTACTTGTTTACCCAAATGAGCAGTTTATGTATACATAAAGATGCAAGTTAAGAAGCCAGTGATATTTCTAATACAGGCTTTTCAGTCTAATAGTAAATATATGAGTTTTCTGATCTCCTGCTTCTAAACTACACTAAAAGCTGATCTTTCTTTGTTACAATGTTTGGGGCATTGGCGGCACTTTGCTTGGTATTGAGTGGTGTTTCAAGACTCGTAGCTCATTCTTTGGGTGTACAATCCCATATGTTTACCTAGTCTGTTATTTCTAAATTAGACAAGGGAAAATAATAAAGTTCCATACCTTCATGTGCAGTTTTGCACTCCCTTAGTTCAAATTTGAAGCCTTTCAGGAATATTTAACCAATGAGGTTGTTTGGAAAGCGTACCCATTCCAAAACCTATTCTACTTTCTCCCTGAGGATTTCTGACTCGGAAAGCACTAATGTCCTGTTTCATCATGAATTGTATTCCTTCTTGAGGAAAAATACAGTTTTTTAATTAACTGAGATATATTTCACAGAATGGAATCAGTCAGCACCTTCAAAACATAGTTGATATCAAAATCTAGGAAAGGGCAAACTCTACTGCAGTCACCACCAATAATAATTTATTTTATAAAAACAAAGGACTTTCTTGAAAAATGGTGCATGTGGTTTACCTGAAGCATCACATTCAGGAAAGTCAAAACTTCCAGCTTACATCTAAATTTTTCTCTTATGCAGTATGTTTTATTTCCAGCCTTCCTGGAATTGCTTTCTTGATTGCAGTATTTCAATTTTTTGGAAAATAGAGATTCAGTTTAGACGTGAAGGATGGTATAAATCTCCTCTGTGTTTAGTCAGGTTATTATTCTAAACTGGCCCTGTAGTTTCTCCTCTTTAGTGACTGGGGAGAGGCATGCAGCTCTAAACGCAATTAAGCAACAGGAGTCCAAGATACATGGTATAAACAGTCAGGAAGTTCTCTTCTTTCTCTAGTGGGTAGAGAGAGACTAGATAATTAGAGGGCCGAGATGGTAAACTTACATTAGATATTTAGCTTTAAGCAGTCAAATGAAGTAGTAGTGCTAGATGTATGTCTATAGGCCAGTGAAGAGCTTGGTCTAAAGGGCTTGGGTCAGGATTAAAAATGCTGTAGTTGATGCAGATTTAAATTTTCAACACACCTAGTTCCTCCTTTAGTGTATATCTGATTTCTAGAACAGTTCTTACCAAAAGCAGGCTAAGTGTTAGAGCCAGGTTAAAATTGCAGTTTTGGCTGTGGACTACTCACGGTGGCTTCTGGGCTGGTGAAATAGGTAAGAAGATGTTCCTTTACTAATGTAAATTGTCATGAGAAGAGCATTTCTGATAACGTCCGTGTACTGAAGTGGATAGAAGAAGTTGACAGGTACAGTGGTTCAGACTAATTCAAAGTCCTTTCTGGATTTGGCTTTAAGAGTCATGTTAAATGAAATACTCAAAATGGATACAAGTTGCATTTCCTGGCTACCAGATAAATTCCTTTTAACATTAGAGAGGACCCGAAGGGAGTTTTTTCCTGTGATTAGCTTAAAGCAATTTCAATGGGAGCTGCTGCTGAAGTGAGTGAACCTTGCCTCCCAGTACGGTTCACCTCCTGTATGTTCTTCTGTGTTTCCTGTGTCAGCACCAGCAAGTTTATCCAGCTCCTTACATGTCTCCACGTGCCTTGGGCTGATGCAGGAGGAGCAGGGACAGGGTCGCATGGTCAGGAGCTCAAAAAAGATAAGGTTGCCCATTTGAGCACTAGTGTGGCCTTAGATTCAGAAACTGCACCTTAAATAGTCTCTGGAAACTGCATGCACTGGCAGTGTTTTCAGTACCTATAATCCAATTATTGCCCATGTTTAGGTTATCAATCCAAAATTGATTATGTCATTTGGTACTTAAAATTGATCTCCAAGTTTTCTTTATATAACTTCATGGTAGGAACTCTCTTGGCATTCACATAGTTCACTGAGCAAGGAGATAGAACATGTTGGCTCCGAGTGCATTCACGGGTATTCTAATTGACTTTTACTATGCAGTCAATAATGTGGATCTCTAGTGCATGATGCATACCCTTGTTAAGTACTCATTCCACGTTCCCTGATAGCCCTGAAGATGTAGGTGCCCTGAGTGTTGTGATAGGTGTTAGACATAATCAGTGTGAGGATATAAAAAAGGCACATGAAAATCATGAGTTTGACTTGGTACCCAGAAGAATTGTATTTCAAAAATGTTACTTTGAGATGGTTCTCCTTGTCTTTCGTCTTTCGGTTATTTAACCCAAACTCAAGTCATGCTTTCAGCATTTCTCCATAACTGCTACACTCAGCTATATTTGTTTGGTTGGGTTTTTTGTTTACAAAACTAGTTTTTTTATGCAATCGCATAGCTCAAGGAGTTGAGACTTTGAAACCTCCCAACTAATATTATGAAATAAAATTTGCTGTAAAGACTGTTATATAAGATTTAGACCAGTTTTACAGTTAAGGTTCCTAGCAGTAGAGCTTTGAGCCCATAATGCTTTTACACCAAAGAAATCCTGCGAAATTTTTGGCAGAAGTTTCAGTCCATCCTGGCATATGTTTTTTGCTTACATTTATCACCTGAAAAAGAATTAAAATTGTTCATTTCGCTGATGTGATAGCAATGCTTAAGGGATAAAAAAGGTTAAAAGAAAACTCACTGCTGTGTGATAGAAAAGCTTCACTTATATTTGAGAGTTCAAGGAGATGAAGTGTCCAGGTTGTGTAAGTGCTTGCAGGACTTCTTTCTTTTATGTAGTTCTTCCAATTTACCTGCCTATCATCTGCCTTTAAGAGTGATGTTAGATTAAGCTTTATATTATTGTTCATGATTGTCTCTGAATTTGTGACATTTTAGAAAAGAGATGTTCAAATTAACTACCTGTGTTTTTCTTTATTCTGTGCAGGGAAATATTACTTACATTAAGGTTGCTTTGAGACTCTGATAGACTCCGAATTAATTAGTTGCTGCCAGATATGTATATTGTAAGTAAATCTGTAGGGTTCCTGTAGCAAGGTTGATTTAATACCTAGCACAAAGCAAGGACTCCTGTGTATTACTGAGTGTAAGTCTGAATGTACAGGTGACATAGAATTGGAGTAGTGGATTTCCGTAGCACCCATTTCCTGTTGCTCATGTAGAAATGGTACTTCAGGAAGGGATTTAAGGACAAAACATTGGAGTCCCTTAGGATTCAAGGATGCCTGAAGGCTCCCTTGGGATCACAGTTACCCACTAAAGAAAGACCCACACTGTCTTTTATTAGTAGAATAAAATCACCAAAAGACTGTTTAGTGAGATATGCATCATATCAGTTTTTTTTTTTTTTGTAAACTGAGTTGTTAAAGTAACATTTAAATATTGATTTCATACAAATGGCACTGTAATATTACTTAAAAGTTTAATAAATACAGGCCCATATACACATCTTATTTTCAGTGTATTCCATAAACTTTCCAAACACAACTTTTATATAATATTTTCTCATAATGCACTAAACATATGCAGTCCAATATTCATTTATTAGCTTTTAATACTCATAACTCATAAATGATGATTTATTTTCAGTAAGAAACATGTGGTTGGTCCAGATGTTCAAACAAAATGACTCCCAACAGACTGGCGACATAGGTTAATTCAAGAATGGGTAGGCCTGAATTTGTGTAGAACAAAATTTGCCATAATTCAAAATGAGGGTACAATGTAAGAAAGGCAGTAAAATGCAAAAGAACTGGAAACAAGTTGTTTTGCTTCTAGTTTTTAAGTGTAGGGAATGTATTATGAGCCTTCTCCACATTGTAAAGGTATAAAAATATTTATAATGCGTTTAATTAAGGTGATAAATCAAACTGAATACATTTTTAATATAAAAATTAAATTAATACTTTGGGATGGTTTTTTTGTGGGTTTTTTTTTGTTTTTTTTTTTTTTTGCTTCGTTCGGAAAGGAAATTAGGATTTTCCTGGTTGTTAGTAAATAATACCTGATTGGTGGTATAATGCTATATACATTCAGCATGTTCTGCTTAATCTAACATCTTCCTTTAATTATTTAAAAGCCTGTTGTATACTTTGTCTACCTTGTAGCCATATCTGGGATATGGTTGGGATATCTGGGATGGATTGCAGGTAGAATGTTTTCTTGCTGGAAAGCTTCATCTGCGTACTTGCTTAAAGCTTTTAGAACTGTCTAGGCAAGACTATAGGAAAGAAGCATCATTTTCTGTTACATTAGGTGGGTTTGATACTGACTAATTATCTGGAACTTATTTATTTATTCCCTGATTTGTATTGTTTTGAGACCTAGCATTTGCTTCTGGCAGCCCTGGACTGCAGCATTTTCTTTCTCAGGTCTAGTAATTTTTTTACCACAGTATCTTATTCAAGAGTTAATCTACATTTTGTGGAGCCACATCTGATATTCACATACTGACACCAGGAAATGTTAATAGTAATTGATAAAATCTCGTCTATTCTCTGACACCTATCTTCTAATGTGGAAGATATCACTCACTTTGTGAGAAGAGCTACCTATCCCATTAAAAGTTAGACATGTTTTTATGCTTGGTACATTCCGGGAATAGGCATACGTGCAGCAAATACCTCGATTATAATTACAAATAGTAAAAGTATGCAAGAAACTGAGCTCAAATTCTCTTTGAATTCTATTATTTCCTCACCTTTATGTACAATGCGGTAACAGGTAGCTTATATACACTTTTTTGTAGTAATTTTTTACAGCATTTGAACAAAACAAATATTTTTCAAGACACCTTGTGAAGGTTTTGTGTTCTTCACCTCCTCTGTGAAATATTTGCAGAACTTCAACTGATCGATAAAGCATTGCCAGAGCACTCAAATCTTTTCATTGTTTCTTTTTGTGAGATCTGTTTGGACATCAAGATCTGTTCCCTTCTTAAGGGAAATTTGTAATAAGGTTGTTAAAGTTTTGCTTAGTTTCAGCAACCGAACAAAGAAGCTGGTAAAGAACAAGGTAATAATTGTCACCAGCCTTAACCTTAACCAGCAACAGGCACAACATGACTGTGCTGGTTATGGAACCCAGTTGCATTGGGAGTGTAGAGGGAACACGGTGCTCTGTGAAGGTGGCCCATAAAACTAGAGAATGTTGGGTGCAAACAGCCCTTGCATGTAATCAGTTTATCCTCTGTTACCTTTTTTTCCTATCCTTTGCTCATCCTGTTGTCCTTCATACCAAGATTATGACCAGGTACCACCAGTCTTTATCCTATGGTGTACCTGATAATATTCTTTGGTAAAAAACAAAGTCACATTACATGTCACATTCGCATGTAGGCTCCTGATTTTAACATTTACTTAAAATTTTGGAAAACATAGTAACGTATTCAATGGAAGCCTTGAATGAGTATTATGAACACGTGAGTGTTTATTGGCACCTGTACTTGTGCACACACACGGGTAGATTTCTCTGAGGCAATGTTTGGTATTAGTCTCATTTTCATTGTGATCTGTTCTAACTTGATGTAAAATTACAGAGTTCCTTCTCCAAACTACAAATGTTAAAGGTCAGTGTAGAAAGGCAAGCCATTTTCAACAGCTGGTGATCTTAAAAGAATTGCTGATGACATTTTACAGTTCTGGGGTCGTACAGGATTCAGTATTTAATTTTCATTTTTCTTCTAAAAGGGAAGTCTTCCATATTACAGGGTAGTCCCAAAATATTTTCACAGTGTGATTTTAAAGGAGAAAGTAAAGTGGAGGGACACATGATAAATGTAGAGTTTTTAAAGTGGTTTGAGAAGGATTTGAATGTTTTTAATTTTGTGAGAGAGTCTAGTGAATGTGAGTTTGGATAAACCAAGACAGGAAGTCAAGGAAACAAAATCTAGCTGAAATATTTTACTGGTAGGCTATTTTAAATATAAATCACTTGCACCTTCAAATAAGACTATTGTAGTTTGGGAGAGGTAAATGGAAAAGGTGATGAAGGTGATGTTATTACTTCAATAGAGCAAATGTGTCTGGCATTGCAATTAAGATTGTCATCTTTGTATATCTAGAGAATCTTGAGGTGCTCCTAAAAGACAAAGCAGTGGCTGTATTTATATGTAAAGTTTTTGTCTCAGTTGGGCCATGAAGTTATGTAATTTTTGCCATCAAATTGTAAATTTGGGATGCAGTAACATTTACAGGCGAGAATCATTATAGTATACCTCTGCAAACTTCTTTATTATGCTGTTCACATAAACACTATTAAGAAGTGATGCATTGTTCTGCTTCACATACGAGAGAATAGATATGATGGACAGACAATCAAAGTAATCCTGTTAATCTGTTAGGGAGTGGCTTTACAGATAGCTTGAGGAGCATGTGGAAGAACACAGAAAGGTGCACAAGTAATACTATCATATGCGAAGTTTATGCACTACTGACGAGCTCAAATCAAGAGTGCCAGAGTTTGAGGACAACAAAAAGAGTTTTTAAAAAATCCTAAATCTTCTAAATTAAGACCTTCCTCTTGTGTACAATTTTAATTGCAATCTACAGGATAAACTTATTAGTGCATATGTTTCATGGTTTAGCTAAACGTTTGAGACTCTCCTCAGAGAGTCTCAAACATATTACTCAGATGGAATAACATGTCAGAAAAGCCACGTAAACATTGAGCATTTACAGTAATTGCTGTGCATTTAGTAGCCTTGGATGTACTCAGAAGGAACTACTTGGTTCCAGTTTCCCTGGCTTGATTCCTCTGCGGGAAATTGTGTGTGGGGTACACTGACAATCTCAATGCAATTACTAGCTATGAATATCTAATTACAGAGACTGTAACTTACCTGCACACCAACATTTGAAGGGAGAGAGGACAACCTTCTTGCATGGTTTCCTAGAATAGCACAGAATAACGTTAAAAGCACAAGTAGTGAAAATTGTACTTAGAGTAACAATGGTTAATACAATCAAAAGCATGAAGAATTTTCAATACAGAAAAAAAGTATTTCTGAGTTACTAGGGGTCAATCAGAATAGGTGCCAAGATAACTGTGTTTGTATGTGGTTTTGTGTGGGAGCATGCAAGATGTTGGGTTTTGAATGCTGTAGCTGGACCTGTCTCGTTCTAGATGTCTGTTGAATCTCTGGAGAACATTTTACTAGGAGTGTTTACTTTTTGTTTTTCACAGGGAAAAGTAAATGTGTCCATATTTTGGTGAACAGTACTTCAGTTGAAAATTCTGTGGTTTCTTGTTAAAGGAACTAAGGGTATAAGAGGGTCCTGAGTTGTATCACAAATACTTTGTCTGTGAAATGTACTATCAGTGTGCCCGTTGGTCACAAAAAGTCTTAAGTGAATTTGATTTAGAGAGCAATTTCAGCTTTTCTCAAGGGATGGTGAGAATAATGGTGCCTAGAATGCCACATGCAAACGAACAGCTATTTCATTTACCAGCCTGTTCATCACAACTATTATTTTCTTCATAAATAAAATCTGATCTCTGAAGAACAAGCAGCTTCTGAAGATCAGCGGTGTCGCACCTTGCTAGATTGTCATTCAGAAGAAAAGTCGATTTAAATGTCTAACATGAATTACGATTTGTTTAAGAGAGTGTTACTCCTAGCTCCTGTGATTTAATGTGGTTAGCCTTTCAGAAAATGAAAGCTTTATTTTAATAGCTGAGAAACATGATATGTGGTGTGTGGGATATATACAGTGTAATTACGAAACTAATGAGGGGTAGCTTACCAATGTGATTGGTGAAGATCTGCTCCAGTAGCTCCTGTTAATGAACTGTCTGTCTATGCCAACGCTAAGCTTGGCAGGGTTTATATACTGGATGGTTGGTTAGATTGGAATGAGAATCTTCTCATGATCCCATAAATAAGCTGGATTTTATTGCAGTTATACTTGCCTTCAAAACTTGAGTGCGAATCCATCTACTGATTCTTCTTTGAATGTGAAGACACATCTAGCAATAACTTGTGGTAGTATTAACTCAAGTGAAAAAAGCTTCAACTATGCCGCAGAAACAAGCAACAGAACCGTATTCCCAATCCAGCCTGTGGCTGCATCAAGACCATATATACTGATACACTGGAACTACTGCTGTAAATACAGAGGAAGGGAACAAAAACTGAGTATCCAGCTACACTGTAATTGGCAAAGAATAGGAATTTGAAGAAAACACATAACAAAGGCTGTGATGAACAGTTATGAAGTTATCTGACCGCAGGGGAACTTGACTGTCATTTCTTCCTAGCTCCAGCAGTTAGTGCTTCTGCTTTCTCCTCTCACTTTTACTAATTCAACCTTATTGATCTCAGTAACTCAGGGTTAGCTGTTAGCAGCTGTTAGACATACAGCTTCAGGGTTTGACCTACTGTGGTTCTAGACCACTGGTTATCATTTATGGCTTAAGATAGCGGTAATGATGATTATCAAAGGTCCAATATATGCCACAGCATGCTGAACCCACATTTTACGATTAAAATAGTGTGGCAGATTGGAAATCTTATGGCAACTTTAGGAAAATTAAACCAAACAGATTTTATATGGAAATTAACGTGAATTGAAATTGTAATCTGTAAGGGATCTTTAAACCTTTATGTTGGTCTTGAATCCATATGTATCATTGTGTCCTAAAATTTTTAGCAATGAAAGTGCTAGAAATTTCTGTACTTAACAGTTCATTACAGAGAATGTTGAAGGGAGGATACTCATCTGAAGGTTCTTTCACCTGTAGGACATAGCTAGGACATTCCCCACATTGAATGATACAGCAAGTAACTTAAGTAGGTGGGACAAACCCATGACTTGGTAGTTTCTTAAGCGTCAGCAGTAAGTACCTTAAAAAACTGAATTAATCAACTGAAGGTTATCTACTTCTCTTTACAGCTGTGAGTGTTTCAGTGCATTTATTATTGTTCAGTTAAATTAAAACCTAAATAATGGAATTTATTTCTACTGCAAAGTTTCAGTTCAATGGCGAAGACTTACACATTTGACTTAAATGCTGAATTGGTGACAGAATTTGGCATTCTCATCTGAGGATGTACTATTTGGAAGCAAAATTAAAAGGTAATTTGATTGCACAAAGCATTTCAATTACTGGCAAATACAACTGCATGAAATAGTCTTCTTTCCCTACTGAAAGAGATGTATGTTACCCACTAAGTAATAGCAGCAAGAATCTTCCTTATCAGTGAGGAGAAGTGTCCAGTAGAAGTTAAAGATGGGTTAATTTGCTTACCTAAGTCGGATTTTAGCTGGGGTTGTTGTTATTTCTTGATTCTTTATCCTTCAAAAATTACTGGTTCCTTCAGGTGTTCTGAGAACCAATCTGAAAAATGTGGCTGGAGTCAAGGCGTCGGAAATTATTAAAACCTGACATAACAAAAAAACACCATAACTGAAAATCGATGGATATCTTTTATTGGATTTTTCTACAGGGAAAAGGGATGGGGTTGTTGAATGATTAGCTCCCATTATGAATGCTCCATTCCAAGCCAGAGTTCAGAAGTGTTGGCAAAAGAAAGCTTGGATGCCAATAATGCTTTTGATGTTGCAGTGTACTACATCTCCCTCTTCATGGGTCCAGATTCTCTTATCTTACAAAGGCAAAGCTTCCCCCGCCATTGATGTATCTTGTTAGCATATGCTAACAAGGGATGTTAGGTTCTTCCAGCAGTATTTAATTCCTGTGCAAACTGCCAGAGCAAAGCCTGTGCATCACATTGTGGGCAGGTAATCCTTTGCATTTCAGTGTGTGTCATTAAGAAAGGCAGTTTATTGTTTTCATTTTTTTAAAATGTTTTAAATATAAATAGATTCTAAGTATATAGAAGGTTTACTAAGAATAAAAAGTTAAGGAAAATTACTTTTTAATGCAATTTTCTCCTTTGGATTTATTTTAACCAAAGGTGAAAATGTTTGATGAAATTTTCCTTCAGGAAAAAATAATTTCTCGATAGGATATGTTCCTTCCCTGTGCTGTTTTCCCCAGCCCTCCGAATAGGCTGATTGTCGCCCCACATCTGAGATTTGTCTTCTTGGCACTTCCCTCCTGCTTCCCAACCTGGTGCTGTGGGGTTCTGCTGCTGGGGTGGTTTGTACTTAGTGATGTTATGCATTGCAAAACAGGCAGCTGGCCTTCTGGGTGCTGCTCTGCCACAGCTCAGATGTCCCTGTTTCTATTCTCCCTCTTTTCCCCCAGCCCCATTTTTGGGGATTGAACTCCCCACCTCTCTCCCCCCCACTCCCCCACCGCAGCCTTCCAACCCCTTTTTTCAGCAGCACTCCCCCTCCATTTGAGGTGGCTCAACTTACTGAGACAGAGGAGGGACTGGGTCTGTTTTCAAAGGCTGTGGCTGTCTTTCCCAAGAGAGGCTAAGCTAACCAGCAGGTTTTGCATACATTACATTCCCTTTGATTTAAAAAACAAACTATACAGGAAGCCCAAAGCAGCTTATATTTGTCCTCACAGGCAGTGGTTAACATGGAAATGAGGTGAATGACTTACACAATTAAATATTATTTGAAACTGTAGAGATCTTATTCGTAACCGTCATCCATGCTCACTGTTGTTTATCTTCCTTGGGAGAAAAAGAAACAGGGCCTGTAGAAAAAGAAGCTGGGCTTTATGAGATGTATGTAAGTTACGTGTATGCATGTGCCATGTGCAGAATTAATACAGTGCATTACAGGTAGTGGCAGTGACTATCTGTCACAGTAGACAGATAGACATTAATTACCTGGCTTTAATTAGAGGTTCTGACACTTCAGACGCTGACTGTTTGATGGGTTGGTTTGTTTATAAGGCCTCAGTATTTTTCCCTAGTGGAACTCTTCAGTGAGATTGATTCCAATTTACCTGGAGCCCCGTGAATGTAACTCATCCTAGGAGAAAGCAAGAGCAACTGTCTTGGAGCCTGTTTCCCTGGGAGGTCTGCTTGGGCAGAGGCCCCTGAGCACCTGAGCCTTCGCCGGGGGTTGTGAATGAAGGAGACGGTGCTGAGCTGTGGCCTGTGCTGCACAGCTGTGCTGCTCGTGATGCTGCCTGAGTGTGCGTCAGTCCCTACTCCCCCTTTTACAGCAGGCTTTCCCAGTTAGAGCCTTCTTGGTTTGCACGTTGTTTTACCAGCAGCTTTTGCAGGGTATCAAAAGCAGCATGTGTAACTGAGGTAATTTACACAGATACTCATCTAGAGGCTCTTTATTTAAACAATATACTGAGTAATTGTATCTGGGCAAATAAGATCACAATCTCCTGCATTTAATAGAAGATAGTATAGTCATTTTGATAATAGTTTTCCTTTATTTTCTACTATGAAGAACGAGAAAGCTGGTGAAGCCTACTGAGTCTATATTAAAAATATACGCATGTGTGAATTGCCAGACACAGTTTACTGTAAGTAGTTTACTTATTTAACTTGAGGTTTAAATTTTTTTAAAAAGATTTCCTTATCTTGTATCTTTGCTTCAGCCTCTGGATGAGGTAATACGGTTCTGCTTCTGAGTACACGAGCTAACCTCTTGTCTTTGTAACAAAGGGATAAAAAGATTTATCATGAAAAAAATTGAGTGTAAACTAATGTAGCTCATCGTTTTAATCATAGGTCAGGTCATCAGATCTGCCATATTTTGGCACAACCATATGCCACTTAAACCTAAGTGCTTCCTCCATGAATTAGTAAGCACACTTGCTAATTTTATTCTTGTGTATGAAGGCAAAAGTCTCTTAAATGTTTTATGAGATCAGATGAATTTGTATGTTGCGAGATGTTTGACAATGAGTGATTTGATCACTCTGGGTTTATTAGTCACAGGGAGTGTTAGACATTTTGGGGAATTTACTTACATAAATGTGCATCTTTAGCTTATAGTCTTTTGCATATCAATACATTTTCTCCCTATTTCCTTTGCTGTTGTGTCACTGACAATGAAAGGGGGAATGGGACAGAGCAAGCAGATGTAAGAGACAGAAAATACCAGTTTCTCACAGAGACCACTTCCTGGCAGAAGTAAGATGGGGTTGGTAGCACAGTTGTTACCAGTCCATGTGTTGGCTCTGATCCTGACTGGATCTTCTTGGAGCTTAGAAAATGATTGAAAAAAAACCCATAAATTGTGTTTGGAGTTGAGGTTTACTTATGCTGCTGGGGAGACTAGTCCAGCCATCAGAAAAACAGCTTCAAGTGCTTTTGAGTTTTACTGTGCTTGATCCAGAGCCTTTCAGGGGAAGCCGCCAGACACCAGTAATTTTCTACAGGATCTCATTGTAAGCTTCCAAGTGAGTTACAAGGAATCTGCCAAACTCGTGGTCGTTTGAAGGTGCAATATAAACAAACACTTAAAATATTAAACTTTGAAAGGTGAAGAGATTATCCCAGTGCGTGGCAAAAGCATTCAAAATTCTTATTAGTCTCCACCTTAAACAGCCTCTTTTTCTCAGCTGGAAAAACACATTTGCAGTCTGTTCCATAATACCACTTTAATCCAAACAGTCTGTCTCAGAAGCCTATGTACAACCAAAGACTCTGGAATTAAAAATCTCAAATGTATGCAGACTTGAAATTATAATCTTCTGCATGGCTCCCATATTGCTTTTCTTTTTCAAACAAGGAATTACTGTTTGGTTTGTTGTTTGGGTTTTTGTTTTTTCCCCCCTCATTGTGAAAGAGAGGAAAATTTTCCATGGACACTTAAATTACCTGTGCAAAATGTGGGCATCACTCAAAGATGATGCAGTATTAGGAATTCTAGAATTTTGTCTGATGTAACAAGTAAATGTTTCACCACCTGCCTAAAGCTACAGTTTGGAACAATTGTGGCAAGACATTGAACTCAATTTTCTGAGATATTAGGGTAGTAAAGTTCTACTCTGTTTTTACAAAGTTTCCCTAAAACTGGCTTAAATAACCACTGGAAAAATTCTCCATGACGTGGGCTTCTGCCAGGAGCTTCAGTCCCTGCTTTTACAAGAGGTTTTTGTCATGGCCTGGGGATCTGTCTAGATTCACACATGACTGGAGAATCCTTACTTGCCCAGTGTTGCCTGTTTGATGATGTATGTTAAAATGGTCTTTCCCTGGGAGCTAGACTTGCACACATCTGGTACTAGAATAAGAGGTGAACAAAGGCTACTCAACAGCATCTTCTCTTTTTGTTTAATGCATTGTTGAAATTGGACCAAAAGATTTTCAAACTCTGTTTAGGATTTAGCTTGCCGTGGCCCTCAGGAATTCCCTGAGGAATTCTTACTCTAACGACATTTTATCACAGAGAATAGTACACCAGTTATCTTATCAATGGGCACAAACATACTTACTGTCGTGATAGTTTGCCTTGACTTGTCTAGTTGTAGGTGTCATGATGTCCCTGACTTAGAAATTGGTGGCTTACTGAAGACAGAAGTTGTGTAATGTAGATGACTATTTTGTTGCAGTTCAATTCAAACTGTTAATGATACATGGAGTCCAACTCAACATAATGTTTAAGACTAATTTCACATGTACTTAAACCTTGGCATAAAATCAGGCACATGCTTAACTGCTTTCCTTAATTAAAGCTTTATATTAGGACTTTAAAAATACTTTCACTACTTTTCTTCAGTTTTATGAGCTCTTTTTTCAGTTTGGCACAGAGTAAAGTTAAAATATTGCAAATGAAGGCAAATTGATGGATATGGGGACACCAGGCTGGCAAGCACACGTTCATTAAAAACAGATTAGCTAAAAACAGGCTCTGATAATCCTGTAATCAGGACTTGATACATAAATCCATGGAAATGCTAAACATGTGCTGTAAATAAATAGATGATTAATTTCCTTTATTCCAATATGCATGCCTTAGTGAGAAATTATATTTCTCCTAAAAGATCATTTTCTTATTATCCTAATATTGCACCTCCTTTGCAGCTGCCTGATGTGTAGGAAATGAAGAGGTAATTAATAGTATGAAGGTAGAGTTGTTCCCCAGAGACAAAGAACTTCACACCACAGTCTCAGGTCTGTTAGTAAATACTGCAGCAATTGGCAGATGTTGAAGCTGTGGGACAGAGCATTCCTTTAGCCCCTTTTATTCCTGAAATCTTGCTGGAGGAATATGGTGACGCATGGGAGGAGTAGAAATCTATATACAGCAAAGATTGATAATTTATTATTAAAATAAATTTGATTAAGATTCTCAACAAACATCTGAGGTGGAATGAAAAAGGAGGAGTGTTTTGTATGAGGGATTTGAAAAGATTCATTACGAAGGATTACGCTTAATGAAACGCATCCTGAGTGTGAGGTGGTGTGCTTGGTGTGCTTAATACGTACAAATTAAATATTCTCCTGGGAAAATACTAATAAAAAACAATGAATTAAACATCAGGACCAAGAGATGTTGGCTTATTAATACAATATAACCCTATTTAGAGAATTCCAATTTACTGAACACAGATGTTGCCAGTAAAATAATTAGAGGAAAAAATTTAGCATCCAGCAGAATATCAAATGTACTAAATATCAAAGTTTAATAAAGATTTGAAACCCGATTAAAAGTTAGGTAAAAGGATTAATGGAGGGAAATGTTAGACAGTTTTATGGTATTTCCTGTAGGTAGACTCTGGAAAATGAAACTTCCTAGTCAAAATCAGCGTTCTTTTAATAGATATGAAGGAACTTAAAGCGTTCCTCTTTAGCTGTAATGTATGTTTGATTTTTAATTTTTTTAAAAAAGATCACTTGAATAGCATTCTCAGTGGGAACTCTGGAAGGTCATACTGCCACAGGCAAAATCTGTTACCACATTTGAACAGTACATTGTAAGAACAGTGCATTGTAAGAGGGGGATTGTTGGGTATATTCCATCAAGCTTACCCTTGCTGCCTGCCCTCGCATTCACTCTCTAGCAGACCTTATCATGATAAGTTTAACAGGCACTGATATCGAAGATATTATAGATAAAACAGTATGTCAGGAAATATTTTAAAAATATATTTGGGAAGCAAACCTAGTGCCCTGAACCTGAATTTCTTTTGTACTGTAATTCATAGGTCACAACTAGTTGGATGCTGATGCAAAGGTCTAATGGGTTTCGTTTGATGTCTTGGATGTGAGTTGTTTCACCTGTGTGTTTTTGCAGAGGCCGTATGCTGGAGGAGCTCCTGAGTGAGAATAGCTGGTATTATCACATCGTGTCTTAGAATGGGCAAGAATACACCACATCTCTGCTTACTCCTGCTTCTTTTTAGAGCATCTTTGGTTGCTTCTTCATCATTGTCTCTGAATATTTGTATTGTGCCTGATATTTATTTTTTTTTGTCTGTGAACATGTTGCCTACTATATTGTGGCTACTACAGAACATTGGTAGCATAGATGATATGAGTGGCATTAGACTGGCTACTAGGCTCTGTTAGTTGTAGCTGTACGTGCTAGTTGCTAGATCGTTCTGAAGTCTTCACACAGCATTTTTACTGCTCCAAGTACATGCACTTTATGGAGTACAACTAGCGGTTGTTACTCCTACACATGCTGTCATTGCAGCATCTGTGTTTGCCACACAGACACTGCCCTGATCTGAAGAGTTTAAATACTGATTGATTTCTGGATTTTGACCACTCAGCAAAGTGATGCTAGTAATCTTTTCTACTGACAAGTCTTACTGATAAGACATCCTGTCTCCTGGATGAAGTTCTTTTACTCAGTCTGTCTTTGCCTGTGTTTAGGATGATTCTAAAGTACCTCTATGTTCTTAAAAATGTGGGTAGTTGGAGGATGGACCTTTCATTATAATTCTTTTTTGAAGGATCTATTATGTTACTTTTTCTTTTAGATCATTGGCAGATTTGAAAACCAAAGTTGTGGGCTTGACCAAGCCTTGCTTGTCCGTGAAGGCAGAATGCAGGGCACTGCAGAGTACAGTCACTCTTTCAGCATGTAGGGATTGCTGGTATAGTGATGTTACAGAAATGAAAATTAGTACAATGAAAACATGCAGGAGATATTGCAAGGAGGCATGGAATTTCAATTCTTGACAGAATGGAGTGGAAATAAAACCAAAGATTAAATAGGGATTGGGGAGAGGACTTTGAGGATCAAGAAGTGTCAGAATAATAAGTCTAACAAGAGAAGAGTTGTGGGAAGTTAGAACGTGAAGAGAGGTCTGGAGAATTGAATTATGTGCTACAGAAGGACAAAGAACTCAACATATACTTAAAAGATAGTGCTGCAAAGCATCTACTGAGAAGTGTTGCATCTACTTTTATAAAATTTTGAATTTACTTTTTTTGGTCCTAAAGAGCACTGTAACTTTTGGAGTTAATCTAGCACATAAATATGGAAGTTCAGGATTTAAAATGCATAACCTTTCTAACTTTTCAGCACTCAGAAGCTTAATCAGCATTTACCAGTACATAAAGCTAATTCTGTCCTCCTGTTAGAATGGATGACATAATAAAGTTCTTTGGGGAGATAGTTACAGAAACGTGAGGCTGTAGTAGCAAAACTCACATACAAAGAATTAATTTAGACTCAGTCAGGACAGCACCATAGTATGAACTGTGCATCTTGGCAAGGCTGCGTGGATGGGAATAGATAGCAATGGCTGCAAGAAGTTGGCCCTGAAACAGCACTGTCAGCTCTGAGAAGTCCCCAGATAGAGGTTTAGGAGAAAGAAAATGTGTTGGTGGCAGGAATACTCATCAAATTGGAATTAAGGTGCATTGTTATAAGAATAGAAAATGAGCTTGTGAAAGAAGCACTGCTGGAGTTTCATCCCAGTGCTGTGTTGTTCACAGAAACAGGGAGGCTTCACATGCAGTTCCAGAAGCTGTCCAGGTGCCAACTCTATTATTTTCTAACTGTGTTTGACACGGCAGCATTTTGATTAAACTTCCCATATCAGCTTCCAAATACTTGTCTTTAAACCTTTGTTTCCATCCCTATGTTCCAGACCCATCTCCTAATTCTTTTCTCTGGAAATCAATATTTTCAACAGATGATGATGAAATTAGGGGAAGTGTTTAGTAGCAGAGTCCTGTTTTAAGAAGAGGACTCCAGACTCATGCTAGAGAGGAAGGGTTTAAATTGCAAACTTATATTAGTATCATTTTCTTGTGCACACCATTAACAAGTTCTTACTAGGAGATGGACATCACTCATCGCCATTTGCTGTGTTATTAAGATTGTTTATGTATTTAAAGGTGGAAAAATATATTTGTTTCCTCTTTGTAATAATTAATTGCATTTGCACTATAAACAGGAATTTTAACACTGGAAGACAATGGAACTCTGAAAATATGTTAAGAAGATTGACTGACTCGGGAGGTTCCCTGTTTGTTAGCATTCTTGATTTGACTGTCTTAGAAGAGCTAAATATATGGACTGCATAAACAAACAACTGCATAAATTATAGAGATGATACTTCCTCACTGTGCACCTGTATCTCTAGCTGGGCTTAAAGTAGTACCCTGGAGTTGTCAGAAGGTATTTATAATTTGCATATCCCAGCTAGGTAGCCCAATTTTCTTAAAATATACCTTAGAGGATTCCGTTCACTCTCCCTCTTCTGAACTGCATAATTTGCATTGCAGTGGATGGAAACGAGTGGTCTGAAAAACAGGCTTTTGATCTGCAGTGAGCACATTCACTACAATAAGCTTAATACCCTAAATGCCCACTAGATTTTTCACAGAGGAAGTTACTAAAAGATGTAGTGACCCACTTTTTGTGTTTTCTGTGGTGTACAGGAGGATGGCAAAGCAATTTTTTTTTTTTTTTTTTTAGTTTGCTCCAAATTTGAGAGGGTGAAGCAGCTCTAACTACTTTATTTTATTCTCCCCTCTTTCTCTAAAGTGTCTTCAGCTTCTGGCATCTGAGAGTGCTGACAGGATACAAAGCAAATTTTTTCACTATTGTGTTAGCTTTTTGGCCACATTCCCTTTGCCAAAGTGTGTAAGGAATTGGACATACCAGCCTGAGTCAGGGGCAGTGTCCACGCGGTGTGCATTTTCCGTCTCCGTGTATGTATGTACCATGTATTTCTCCACTGCCATATACAGGACTTACAGCCAAAAAGAAAAAAATCTGCCTTTTTTTTTTCAAGGTTGACGAAAGATGTTTAGGGTCATGTTTCAAGGTAGCAAAATAAAGATTTTTCTTGCTCTGTGTCCTCCGATTCCCCCCTCTGATCCTTATGATTATTGAATTTCTTACCATGGTGGTTGTGGTTTCATTTCCAAGCATGTCTTTCCAGAGGCTGACCAGTAACTTTGGCTTCAAGAGATAAACGGAGTCTGATGCTGTGAGTGATTTTTTTTTTTTTTTTTTTTTTAAATTTTCATGTGTTCCAGCTGATGAACACACTTAATTTTTATTGTAGTTCTCCCTTCCCACAGTTTTCTGGAAATGGCAATTTTTACAACAACATTTACCTCTGCTTTGAACTCCTCTGTGACAGTTACTTTGTCAGTCCTAATAATAATTCTCCTCCACATATTTAACTTTCTTGTGCTTGGAACTAAGTGTTTTCCATTGTCTTTCCATTGTTAGATCCTTCTCTAAGAGAAAAGAAATCAGTTTGTAATTCAACCCTCTGCTCCAAGCACCAATAAACTTAGCCCAGAGTCTTTTCACCACATCCTTTAACTGACTATTCAAAGTGCTGTAGCATTTTTGCCTTCTCTGTGGAATGAAGTGGACAACGATGTCCCAGAAAGGAAAAGTAAAGATTATAATTGTATACAGGAAGTCAGGTTCCTATTTGGCTGACCATCAAGTCATCTTTAGAGATGAACGATGTGATGCATTTTAATGAGGTGATAAGTTGATATATTAGTAGATCCATGACCCTTATTCATGTCATTAGTGGCTTGCTCAGCAGATGTCATATTTTCAAAACTTGATGCCTCATGAAAATACACACCAAACGTGCACATACATCCCTTTTCATCTGACATAATGAATTAGCTTGTGAGCAATGTTTTCTCAATGGAGTCTTTGTACACCTAACGCACATATTTTTGCAAGGTATGCATTGGTGCAAACATCTGAAAATCGACCCTGAATGTCCAACCTATCTTCTAGTTTCTTTTCATACATTCTCAATGTTGTTTCTTAAGCTATAGACCCAGGAATAATAGGTCTACTCTTTCCTTGAAGTGTAATCACTTTTCTAATATTTAAGACTGCAAGTTTCCTTGGGGCAAGTGTGTGCTGAGGCAATGCCAGTGCTGCCAAGCTAGAGGCAAATGACCATTGACCGTTTTGGTTCTTTCAGCCCACTTCCCTTGTTTGTTTAGTGGAGGAAGACAGGAAGTGAACAGGCTGAGTTGTGCCCCATGTGGAGGTGAGCAGCACAAGGCGTGCAGCTGGCATGACTGTCTTCTCAACAGTTTGTCTTTTTCGTGCTGCTCTGGCAGCCACTCGGTCTCTCTGCTCCAGAAAGCCCCAATGCTTGCGGGGGGCTGAAGAGGATACAAATCAGTCTTTAGATAGAAGAAAACCCCATACGTGCCAATGAAGTGCTTCCATTTGATTAAATACCCATTAACTGATACATTTGCAGGCTGCATCCTCATTTGTTGATGGTGGATCCCATGGCCCAGTCCCCCAGCAGAAATGATTCAGAGTACTGTATCAGAAAATTGCTTTGATGAGTCACAAGTTTGCCAGTTTGACTTTAATAGAAAAATTGCGAGAAAGTATTTGAGTTATGATTGTGCTCGGCTTTTAAGAATGCATGAGTGCAGTTTCTATTCTTCACATTTAATTCAGGTTTTGCGAACAGAGAATAGCATGAGAAATATGGGAATGATTTACTAGTAGCTTCAGAACAGTGATGAAAATGCAAGTGGTGTACCGTGATGTATTAGCAGAAGAGATTCACTCATAAATAATAAAGAACATCTCCGAAGGTGACACAGATTCCAGTTGTGGCTCAAATATTTGATGATCTTATGAAAACTGTTTATGTTTAGATTTAAGAATGGATATAAAATTATACTCCTAAAATCTAATTAGCAATATCTCCTTATGGGATTAGAATTTATCTCTTAAATGTGAATGCATTGCTGAAGGAAAGCACCAGCCTGACAGCAGAATTATCACTACAACTTCCTGGTTCCGTCCTAACAGTTTGTCTTGGGATTAGTGCAGAAGACAAAGTTAGTAATTCGCCTCTTCAGTTATTTCTATTCTTCTGGAAATAGGGAGCAACCGAAAATACAGAACCAAAATTCCCACTTCATTTGAGAGTCTTAGTGGCAAGTTCAGTTTTTGTGACAGCCTCTGTAGGATTTTTGTAGATATTTGCATCCACACAGACACGTAGTTCAGTGGAGTTTGTGCACCATATTTGTCAATCCTGAATTTCGGATCTGAAAGTTGTAGACATCAACTCTACCATGCTTGCCCTTGGCTGAGACATGTGGGAAGTTCTCTGAAGGTGTGCGCTTAGGTCCTTTGGAGCACTACATTTTCTTTTCAGGCTTCCTTGGAAGACGAAACTTCCTGCTTGCACAGTGAATTCTTATGCAGATAAATCAGAATCAGATAAGCTGTTTCAGTTAGTAAATTTTCCTTAACCTTGGGACAATAATCTGTTATAATTTGTGACCAACACTTCAGAATTTTGATCTTTTCTTTTTTTTTAAGTAGTAAATCTATAAAAGTAATTTTCCTGAGGGTCATCAAATATAAATGGCAACAAGTTCTGACCCCTGCAGAGTCTGGTTGCTTGGAAGAAATCAAGAAGGTCAAAGTTCTTTGTGGAATACCCATTCTTGTAATCCTTTTCTGTTTTTAAACCATCTACATGTCTCAACACTGAAAGACCAGTACTTAATTTATTATCTTACAGACTTCTGACCATTTTGTGAGGCAGAGAGCTCCTTTTGTTCCCTACTGCTTTTCTGTACCAAAGGAGCCTAATTAAACCATAAGAGAATCAAACTTTAGTGAATAATCTTAAAAACTTTGCTATGCAATGAAGCCTTTTTTAAGGTGTTATACAGCAGGTAAAAGTTTTTTATGAATATAGTGTGGTGTAATCCTTGCTTGTAAGGAAGATGTGGTAGAATAAAAGTTTCCAGGGATCGAACCTTTAGCATGGCAGCTGAAGTAGACCAGGAAATTAAGCCGGTTTGTGGGGCTTACCAAAAACCTGTGCTTCAGCACCTGGAAAATGTTTTCCTAAACTAGTAAACCAAGTCTCTGAGTTCAAAATCTTTTGCTGTCCATCATCATGTTGTAAAAGATGGAAATAACAGTTTCTTACAAGTTTATCTGAAAGATCATATACTGTGTTCATAATTTCTTATGTGTCTGCGATTGTGTGCGCTCATGCAGTTATACAACAAATCCTACAGTTTCCTTGCACTTCAAAAAAATAGATGAGAGATACTGTTATTGAGAATTGTGGGCTTTTCAATGCTAGTCAATGAAACTACGACAAGACTAGTCTCTACACCTAGTTCTTAGGCCTGCACTTGAGTTTTCATGCTGTGCTCCATGACCTTTACAGGCACCGAGGTCAGACTGACAGGCCTGTAGTTCCCCGGATCATCCTTCCGACCTTTCTTATGGATGGGCGTCACATTTGCTAGGCGCCAGTCAGCTGGGACCTCCCCAGTTTGCCAGGATTGTTGGTAGATGATGGAAAGTGGCTCTGCAAGCACTTCTGCCAGCTCCCTCAGAACCCTCGGGTGAATCCCGTCAGGGCCCATAGACTTGTTTGTGTCTAGGTTTTGGAGCAAGTCCCTCACCATCTCCCTTAGAATTATGGGGGCTTCATCCTGCTCCCCGCTCCTTACTGCTAGTTCAGGGGTCTGGGTACTCGGGGGACACCCTACTCCACTGCTAAAGACTGAGGCAAAGAAGGCATTCAGTACCTCAGCCTTCTCCTCATCCTTTGTCACAATGTTACCTCCCATATCCAGGAGAGAGTGGAGGTTATCCCGAGTCCTCCTCTTGCTATTAATGTATTTATAGAAATTCTTTTTATTGTTTTTAACATCCAGGGCCAGGTTGAGTTCTAGCTGAGCTTTGGCCTTTCTAATCTTTTCCCTGCATAACTTTACTATACCTTTGTAATCTTCCCAAGTAGCCTGTCCTTTCTTCCAAAGGACATAAACTTTCCTTTTTTCCCTGAGCTGTGACCTTAGCTCTTTGTTCAGCCAGGCCGGTCTCTTCCCTTGACAGCTCGTTTTCCTACGTTCAGGGATGGCCTGCTCCTGCGCTTTTAAGACTTCCTCCTTGAAAAATGTCCAGCCTTCCTGGACTCCTTTGCCCTTCAGGGCTGCCTCCCAAGGGACTCCGCCAAGCAGACTTTTGAAAAGACCAAAGTCTGCTCTCCGGAAATCCATGATGGCAGTCCTGCTGGCTCCCCTTCTAACTTCCCTGAGAATCAGAAATTCTATCATTTCATGATCACTGTACCCCAGACGTCCTCCAACCGTTACATCCCCCACAAGTTCCTCTCTGTTTACAAACAGCAGATCTAGTAGTGCTCCTTCCCTAGTTGGCTCACTCACCAGCTGTGTCAGGAAGTTATCCCCAACACACTCCAGAAACCTCCTAGATTGTTCCCTCTCAGCTATGTGGTGTGCCCAGCTGATATCTGGCAGGTTGAAGTCACCCACCAGGACAAGTGCAAGCGATCTTGAGACCCCTGCTAGCTGCTTATAGAACATTTCATCGACCTCTGCATCCTGGTTGGGTGGTCTGTAATAGACTCCCACCACAATATCAGCCTTGTTGGTCCTCCCCTTGATTCGTACCCACAGGCACTCAACTCTACTATTACCCTCATTTATCTCCACACATTCAAGATCCTCCCTAACATACAGGGCCACTCCTCCTCCTTTCCTTCCTTGCCTGTCCCTTCTGAAAAGCTCGTAACCATCCATTGCAGCACTCCAGTCATTCGATTCATCCCACCATGTTTCCGTGATGGCAACTACATCATAGCTTCCATGCCGCACAATGGCTTCCAGTTCCTCCTGTTTATTGCCCATACTACGTGCATTTGTATAAATGCACTTTAGTTGGGCTAGTTTCCCTGCCACCTTTTTTTGGGGGGGGAGGCCAAACACCTCTCTGACCATGCTCAGACCCTTCTGTGGTTGCCAGCCTATCACTGTCCCTCATGTCATCACCACATGGGTTACAATCCTTCACCTCTATTGAGGCAACAGGCCTCAAAACCTTGCTATCACTTTTACCCACCATCACTGGTAATCTGCTCCCAGGCTCCTCTTTAGTTATCCTGCTTACATCCCCATCCCCCTTCAATCCTAGTTTAAAGACCTTTCAATGAGCCCTGCTAATTCTTGCCCCAGTATTCTTCTTCCCCTTTGGGTAAGGCTTACCCCACCAGTTGACACCAGGTCTGATGTCCTATAGATCATCCCATGATGAAAGAAACCAAAGTTCTGCCTATTACACGAACCTTGGAGCCAGGAGTTTATCTGCTGACTCTTCCTGTTTATGCATTCATCAATTCCTCTAAGTGATGGGATGGAGGAGAACACAATTTGTGCTCCTGATCCTTTAACCAGCTGTCCAAGGGCCCTAAAATCTTTCTTCAGGGCCCTTGGACTACTGGTAGCTACCTGATCGCTGCCCACTTGAAATACCAGTAATGGATAGTAATGCGATGGCCGAACCAGGGTAGGGAGATTTTTCTGTAGATCTTTAATCCTGGCCCCAGGGAGGCAGCAGACTTCTCTGTGGGAATATTTTATACCGAATGTCTAATCGTTCGTCATCTCTTTGTGACGATTCCAGATGTGTCTACATGGTATATTAATTCTGCAGTGGTTGGTATGGTTTCAGAAAAACCCACAGTCTTTAGGTCCTCTGAGGAAAGTAGAGAATGGGCCAAAATTTCTGCTGTAGTGTATATTTATAGCTGGTGGAGCTACTCAATTATCATGATGAGGTGAACTTACATTATTGAACAGGCAGAATATAAGTTCACTAAACTGAGATTTGTAATCAAAGCACATCTAGGAGTAACCTGACAAGTATCCTCCAAGATTCCCATGGCTGATGGAATTTGAACTGGAGTAAAATTTCCTGAACCTTCTTTTGATATGTGCAAGCCTCTTAGAAGAATAAAACCCAGAATACTAATGCTTAGAAAACCAAAAGCTTTTCTTGGCTTGATTCCTGGTGAGCTAGTTGCCATAAAACCAACTTTCTATGGCTTACTGTAATAATGAAGACGATCACTGCATAGGTTTATTCTAATCACAATTCTCTGCAGGATTCAATATAGCTTGATATGTCTGGGATCTTTCCTGGAGCAGAGCTTGCGTACCTTTAGAATGAAGTACTGTAGGAAGGACAATTTGGATTATAATGTTGCGAACAAGTCTCTTTGACATCTGTTTTTGATGAAGTTTGGTAATTATGTTTTTGCAGTATAAAATTCATACATACGCTGTGCCACAGTTGTATATCTCAGTTAGGTAATTAGTAATTTTGCCTTCAGACCTGAAGTGATTTCTTAGGGGAGAATGATTTCCAAGATTTTGATATATGAGGTTAAAATTACCAGAATTTTCAAAAGCAGCTGCTCTTAGATCTTAAGACTTTGTACTTTGGGATTAGAATATTCACTTTCAAAGATGAGTGCCCCTTGTACATTGTAGTTGCACAGTGTATTTGCCGCACCTGTAATAACATTTGTACTGGTAAGATGCTAATAGCTCTGCTGAAAATGCCAAGATGGACAGTTTCAGGAAAAAGAGTAAGGAGAACTGTTCTGGGCCTCAAACATACCCCATTTCTCAGGTTTGTGAACTTCAAAACTAAACTGTATATATATATGAAAGAGAAGGTATCACCATAAATAGACGGCAGAAATTCACACTATGAATCTTGCAATGATGGAGGGGCAATGAGTTTCTTCCAATCTCTTGTTTCCAGCTAGATTTTTGTGTTGCTGCTATGGTTATGAGATCTGCAGCCTCTACTTTTCCACAGATTAATCATCTTGCAATTAAAATCCCTCAAGATTATATGCCAAAAATGGCAATAAAAATAATAATAAAAAACTCCATCAACAAACAAACAAACCTGAAGAGACCACAGAAAACCATTAAAGCTGAGATGGTTCAAAATAAATTTTAAGCTTTCCCAGTACCCAGTAAGAATGAAGAAACTTGGTTTTCTTGCCAGCTATTTCTATGGCTTATTCGCTGTTGTATCTAGCTTCCTCACTGTCAGTTATTTGCCTTCCCAGTTTCCCAGTCTAATTCATTACAAGATGTATAGCAACTTGCTAGAGAATTCTCTAGCAGTAGAATAGAGTAAATCTGTGTGTTAACCATTGGATCACATCTGCAGAATAAACAAGATACTCTTTGCATGTATTTTGGGAATACAGTCTTCAAATTGGATTATGGCAATGCCGGCTGCATTTGTATAATGACCCCAACTTTATCGCTCTGTTTGAACTGACATGACATTGTTATGTTTCTGACAAAGTGATTTGGGTGCTGAAACACAGTTGTTGTTCTGTGTTACACACCTGCTCCACTGGGATGGCCCTGTGAGGCCAGAAGATAACCACACAGGACAGGCAGTAGACCCATGCCTTCAGGGGTGGTAGGGCGATCCATAAGGAATCTAAAGGGATTCATACAAGGGAATCCCACCTTTATGTTATTAAATTAAAGGTCTTGATTAAATCAGAGTCCAGTTAGGTACCAGAAGCCTTAGAAAAAAAAACATCTAGTCTGAGTTTAGTATAGTTCTTCCAGACAGTGTTTTGCTAAAAATCTTTCGACAGGGTTGTGTATGTGCAGCGTAAGGCCTCTGCTGGGATGTGCATGTGTGCCGCCTGAGGCTTCTGTTAGCAAATGAATTCACAACTCTAGGATTTTAATTTGACACGTAGTCACAGACTTGAGATATTGCCTTTAAAAAGGGGTCTCTGCGGAGGAACTTGTTTTCATTTCCACTTACAGAATCAGAATTAATGAACTGAAAATGTTGGTAGGCATTAATGAAAGGTGATTCTGTTGGAGTGAATAACAAAAAAAAAAAAAAAGGCATAACTCCCATGCAGAAGGATAATGCTTAAATTTTAAGTTTCTAGAGGAATTTACAAAGCTGCTATTATTACTGTATGGAATGCCTCGCTCTGGATGCTGTACGTACAAATAAGAAAATGAGGTTCCTGCTTACGTCAAAAGTAAGCAACATGTAAATAAAAAATGGGGGAAAGATGCAGCAATGAGCAGATGAGGAAACTGGAATTTAGCAGGTGTCTTGCCAATCACACTTCTTTCGTCTGTTGAAGATTTCGATGAGAAGGGATTTACGGGCTTTCTTGAGGAAAGATATTCCATGGAGCAACTTAACATGGTGCTGAGAGGTGTTTCAAACAGGTTTGGAGGGGAATTTGGGGCCCAGGTGAAAATTCTCAGCAGGAGAAAATTTAGCAGCCTAGAATTTCAATAAGATAACTGCCTTCCACAGATTTTCTTCGAAATTTAAGTATTCAGCTCCTTGAGGTTTACAGAGACAACAGATGGAAAAAGAAAGAAGGAAAATGTGAGTTATTTAGTGTACTTTAGATGAAGAGAAAGAGCTGGCCCAAAAGTATATGAAGATCATAGGAAAAAGAGGGGGCTTTGGGAGGAGGAGTAACTGACTTGGAAAATATGGAGGTTACAGCGCTCTTGGAAATGCTCTCTGTGAAGTGCAAGTTAAGGTTTTCATGTTGAAAAATATTTTCCCACATGAAATACAAGTCTTTAAAAGTCTTAGAAAATTGTATCTTAAATTCAAAAAACCCTACATCTGTTTCTGGTGGTGTTCTTGTAAATGATCACTTTCTAGTAGTCAGGTACGATGCTGCATGCTCTAGTCAAACACGCAGACCTTTTTTCTCAATATATCAGCTTTTCTAGAAGTGGAGTTTGTAGTTAACATATGACTTTGTGAACCCTAAACAATCTCCAGAGCAAGTATTTTTGGTTTGGTTCAGCAAGGAAGAGTAGTTACATTATATTACAATGAGTGAAACCCTGTATGTTATGTTACAGTTTCTTTAGGCTTGTATCTATCCTTTCTTTATTTCACTCCAAAATGAACATGACAAGAGACAGCCTTGAGATCTCTGAAATGACAAAACTCGGCATTCTGTTTTAAAAGAATTGACATTACTGAGGGACTCAAATCCAGTAAAGGATCAACTGTTTATTTCCTCTGTCGGGTAAAGCAAGAAGACATTGTGGTCTGTACTAGCGGTCTCTCTGCAAGTAACATATAATTGAAGACTGAGCATCAGTGTTTCACAGACACAGATTAGCAGCCCCAAAAATTACTTGTATCCCCCACTGGATTAGTTAGTGGGTTAGTGCTGGATTTATCTTGTTCTTGAACAATCATGAGGGTGCCACTGGACTTGATATTTGCTTCTTGTATGAAAGCTGTGCACTGCCTTCCTGTAATGGAATCTGCTGTAAATGTTATTGATGCTGAAGATAGTTTTATGCAATGGTGCAATAATGTCAGGTAATGGTATAATAACACCATTCTTTTGTAATGATATTAATACTTCATGGGCATTAAAAGATGATGAGGTGTGAGGTATTCTCTCTGTGAAGTGTACACAGAGAGAATAGGTATATATCTGTGTGCAGCTGTTTTACTGCTGGAGAAAGAACTACTGTAAGGCAGCATCAGTTATTCTAATGCTCTGTAACACTCAGAATCACTTCTGAGTTAAATATCACAAGCCGTATTCCTAACAGGAAAGAAATAGTATGCTCTGTGTAGACAGATAACTGTCCAAGCAAACTGAAAGGAATATTTGGAAAGATGTTTCCAGGATTTTTCTTTACTAATCACTCAGAAAATAGAAAAGTTTCAGGCTATGTCTATTCAAGACAGCACTCAAGCTGTTTTAAGTAAGGATATATTACTGAGTCAAGGTCTTTGCAGTGAATTAGCAGCTGAGGTGGCAAGTAAACCCTTCAATCCTAATTTCTACTTAAACAGTCTCATTGTGGATCATGCTCATTCATTCTTTAGTGAAAAATATTCAAATGGATCCTGTTAAATGCATACTTACCTTGATACAGGTATACTTTAAGTTCTACTCAAGAGATCTGATGAGCTGCATCAGCTCGCCTTACATACAATTTGAAACAACTGATTTTCCCCATTTTTGACTTGTCATCCCCAATGTGTTTTTTCTAACATGAAGGGCACAGCGCAATTTGTACTGATGTTGAGGGAAACTGTCAAGTTACACTATCTTCCAGAAGCAGTGGTTCAGGTCAGAAATGTAAGTCATTATGTTCTTCTGAAAATTATTTCCCCTGAGACTGGTAACTTTTTGGTGTAGTTCTTACTGCCTAATTCTCATACTCTATTTATGGCCAGTGATTTCGCAATTCATTTCTAAAGATTAGATGAGGTAAGTGGCTAGCTGTCCCCGAAGGGACTGAGAGTAAAACCTCCTGCTTTACATGTCCATGAATGTTGAAGGTTCAGCGAGATGTTACCTACATATTTTTTTTTCAATTTGCATCTTTTTAATATGTGGAATTCCTCAGGAAGCTGAATTTCTGATACTCATTGAGTATTATGTTGGGTGAAGAAAGACGTTTTAACAGAGATGAGCTAAGTTAGAAATTTGAATTGGTCTCTGGAAATCTTGATGAGGCTTGAGATAGAAAGAATTGCAATGCTTAAAAACAGTAAGAGAAAGCCAATGGGAAGACATCAGACAACACGAAAGTGAAAAGGAAGAAGTGACTGCTCCCAGCTGTTGGACAGATACTGATTCAGAAAGCTGTAAGCAGCCCAAAAGCCTTCTTAATCAGCGGATAAAATGTCACTGTGTCTTCCTTACCAGAAGTTTGGAGTCTCTGCCTATAATCCAAAGGGTAAAGGCCATTCACTTGCCAGTGATAGCTTCTAAACTTACGACAAACTATGCACTTCAATAATAGAAAACTTCTTTCAAACAAATTCATCATTTTGCAACATATAAATGATAATGCAAAAAGTTAATTTGAATGTATAGTTCTCTGCTTGTATGTAATTACAACATTCAAATTACTAAATAGTTGTATCTTTACAGTACAAAAAGGGTGTATGTTTCTTGAGAGGTCATATGAATTAATGCTTGTATAAATACGTTTTCTATAGTATGATAAAATACTTTATAGATGTTTTAGAAAAGAAGAAAATTGTGGGAAGCCTTTTTATTGTTAGTAAGTACGTAGGGGTGTGTGATGTAGTGTTACCACATACTGTATAGTGCAGTGGTTCCCATAGATAGGGAAATGATAATTTGGAAAAAAGAATGTGCATATAGTATATATAAATACTTGTGTTCAAAAGCATTATCATCTTTGATGGCTGGATTGAAGAATATCTGGAATATATGAGGATTTTTCATTATTTGTGTGTTGATACCCAAGCTTACTTGACTCCAATAAGAACGTAAGTCCTACAGTCATTTAAAAGAAAATGATTTCTGATAAGCAAAAACATGAGATGAGTATTTTTCTCATGCAAAATGTTCTAAATGCAATGTTTGATAGTTTGTTTGTCTTTTTTTCTTTCCTTGCTTGTATTTTAATGAAAACACCTTTTTATTATTTTATAAAGTTCTACAAATATTTTCATTTCCATTTAGGTTTGTTTTTGTAAATGTTAATCTGGCTACTGGCTGTAGATTTAAGTATCTACGTTTTCTCTAACATCCTGCCTATAAGATAGCGAGACGGTCCAAATGTACTTAACTGATGGACATTTAGAAAAATGAGTATTCTTGGATATTTTCAGTCTTTTGATCATGTCTGTTTATATAGCAGCTGCTGTTTGGGGTTATAGTAGTGTCTAACAGCATTGCTTCCATACCTGCTGTTTGTCTACAGCTGCCTTCACACAGCTGCTGAAGGTCATTGAAATGAGCTCAGTTTTAGAGAAAGCCAGCAACCCACTGCTGCAGCTCCCCTGGGCCCTCACAGTGCTCAGAGAAGGAGGTTAAATGATTTTCTTCCATCTTTTAGAGCATGGCAAAAATTATGCAGTCTTTCTGAAAGAAGGTCCTATTTAAATTGGCTATTTCATAGTGAAAGTCAGAAATTTGATTTTTATTTGAAGCTTTTATAAAAGTGTTGAATTGATTGGTTGCAAGAGTGATTGATTTTAGATTTAGCATAAGGAAGGCTATGGAGGCAGACTGCCCTCCCACCTTTTTCTGGACAAGGACACAGAAGGTGATGTATTCTGGGCTGGTCTGAATAACTAAGATGTGACTTTATCTCAGCAGTAGGCCTGGTGATGAATTTAAATCTGTTTTCAAGAAAATTCCAGTATTTAAAATTATTCTGGATTAGAACTTAATATAAATATTAAAAAAAGTTGATAAAGGTCAACTTGACCAATTTATTTAAGGAGCTATGCAGTATTTTTTCTAACTTAGTTTAGACCTTAGATTTTATTTGAATATTAAATTTATGCTTTCTTAAAGACACATGGGAGACATTTACACATGAGAGACGTTGAGGATTGCTCCACTTAAATACTGCTGAGTGTTCTCTCCTTGTGCTACTTTTTCAATTGCATATAATTTTACTGATGTCTGCCGCTTGGGGATGGAATTTTCTGTACCTGTGGTCTGTTCCATTATTGTATCAGATCTACTTTGCCCTGCAAAAAAAAAAAAAAGGTTCAGAATGAGACAAAGGAAAGTCATTGCTTTTCAATGTTAAAGATTTCATTTGAAAATTTTATAGTACTGCTGTATTTTAGAGCAAGGACTTGACATTTCATGAGGAGAGAGAAACTATTTTTATGTTCTGCTTAGAAATCCACACAACTTGGATAAGTTGTAGATATTTGAAAGTTATGGTTTGCATGTGCTCAAGACATACTACTTAATTTTTAGATTAATTACTCTGTTTTCTCTAAACTTGAGTTGCATGCAGTTCTGAGTTTGACTTACTTTCCATATGTTAAGAATTATAATGTTGAAACTGGACTTTCTCTGGAATAGTTTCTCTAAGCGTTCAGACAGTATGGGAGATGAAGGCAGTTGATTCAAAAATACGGAAGAGAATAATTCATAATGGCTGAAGGTGGAAGGGGAGGAGAGTATATTTGGATGCAACTGAGTAGAAAGGACAATAAAAGTAGCCATTACTGGAGGATCAGTTTTCTGTGCTATAATTTCTCACCATCCTGTAGTTTCTAAAATAATATTGGTAAACTTCATCCTGATGTTTCCACGTGCAAAGCCACTACTGTGTGAAGAAGGCAAGTGTTATGTAGATCATTGAAGTGGTGGTCCCTCACAGTTGCCTGAGCATCACAGAAGTCCTGTTTGCTCCTTTTCCTCAATTAAGAGCCTCATTCTTTCAAAGAATAACCAGGTTGCTTGTTTACACACTGGAAGAGGCAGGAATGGCCTTGATAACGTTGCCGTTAATAAGATGTCTACCAAGAAAGAAGAAGTAGGAAGAGTGGAGGGTTCTTTGCATTCTATGTGGCTGCTGATGGAACGAGTGAATCTTCTGCAGGCATCAGTCACGCACTTTCTGTGTCAGAGCAAAAAGATAAGTACCTCCTTCTGTGAATTTAACTACAGCTGTTAGCTCAATTTGAATGTTTATAATAGACTTCTATTCGTTGGTAACATTAGTATGGTTGAGGACAGCTAAAACTGAATTCTTATTTTGCAAGTTTGCTAGTTAGAAAAAAATGGTCTTGTTCTCTGGCTCTGGCTTTTTTTCTTCCACAAAAATCAGTATTTTGAACAATTCATCTCAGTAACTGGTTTTTGCAGTTTAGTGTTGCTGTTTGGGAAATTGATGACATCAGAAATGTGATGTTCTTTCTCCTTTTTCTAATACTATGGCAACTTTCAACAGTTTTTCACGTGTCCTTATTGCCAACCAAGACATGGTAAAGCCGTACTATTAGCTGAAAGATTTCAGAATTTGAGATTACTATTTAAGTTTTCTGGAGTTTTCTATGTGCTGGGACTTAAGGAAGTTGTTGCATCAGTGTTGCAAAGACGCATTGCGTACACTTTTTTCTTGTGATAAGGAAAGCTTTAATCTGTGAAATTTTTATTCTACCTGTCTAGATAATCTGTAACTTACACCAGTCTTTGACTGGCTACTTCCATAAAAAGCAAAGCTTCCTCTGGTTCAAATTTTAACGTGAGATTTCTTTTCCAAATCCTACTTCATTTAGTTCCTGGCTATCAACATCTGAAGTCTGAAAATACCTGAACACTATTTTCTATGCTTGTATACATCTTCTAGAAGTAGATGGTTTATTTGGTTAATTACTTTAAAGACATAAAATTAAGATAATAAATACTTAATAAATATTGTTTCTCACAAAATTATAAAAAGGGCTACTGGGTATTAAATTAAAAGCAGTTGAAAACAAATACTAAATTGTAATACTTAAAAATTAGTTTCCAGATTCAAAAAAGTTAATGAAGTATGTGGAAATCATACTTTATTATAAATAATTCTACTACGTTGTGGAAACAAAATTTGCATTATATCTAATAATTACACTTCATTAAATATGTTCATTGTTTGACCAGTAAAATTGAATTTTTAGCAACTAGCACTGCAGCCTCCAGATATCTGAAATGTGTAATACCTCAGCCCCTGTTATATAGCTACCTGACTTTTCTCTCATTACTGACTTCTCAGAATTCAGCCGTGCAAATAGATTTTCTGGGTGGGCTTCCATCAGTGGAACAATCAGCTTCTGCTTTGTTTCGCAGATTTTGAACTAGGAAGAAAAGAGAAGTGTGGCTTAATGCAGCATTCTCTGACGCAGTAAGAATTCTTCCACGGGATTTAGGGGCCTTACCCGAAGCCCATTGTTAAGGTTTAAAGCCATGCAGCACCTCTTGGTTGAGATTCGTTCAGATTTATATAAATCTCTTCTCTAGATTCCATCATGCAGAATTATTCTCTTGACACTAATTTTGAAATATTGCAACAATAGCAGTGAAGTAAGAATCTAAACAAGAGGTTAAGTACCAAGTTAAAAGAAAAGTCTCGGGGATATAAAAGAAAAAAAAAAAAAAGAAAAAACCCCCCCCCCCCCCCAAATCCTGAGTTTCATTTAGCCTTTTCAATTTAAAAACATAAAATAGTAAAAATCTTACCAAAAATGAGACCATGTGTTTTCCAAGGCTTTTCAGTCTCTGGAATTTTGGAGCAGAGTTTTAGGACAGAAAAAAAATGGACTTAGTTATGTTCAGTGCATCTTTTTCACTTGCTGTTGTGGCATGTGTGTTAGCGTTTTATCTAAAGAACACAAGATTTTTCAGAGGGGTAGAACATTTATTCTCTAAAAATGGAGTATTAATAGATAAATGTAGATAAATAAACAAGACAGAATGACAAGACAGTTAATGAATAGGGAACCTTCGGATAACTGAAAGAAGAAAAGCACTCAAGTCAGTTGAGCTTTTTCATATTTTTTGTACATTGCTTGTCTAAAGTTTTGTTTATCTGGAAAAAACATGAATTCTTGAGAGGATCACCTTCTGTTGCACTGCTGATATTGCTGCTAGTCAAAGGAAATTGAATGTCACAAAGATAAAAATGGATAGTAACTCCACTTCCTCAGGAAGGGTAATGACATAAGAACTTTTTCTTTTAAAGTTCCTCATGTTTCGTCTCCATCTTTTCTCCTTAGGTTTCTTCTCCTCTGATAATAATCTGCAAGCTTATAAAACCCCTTTATTTCTAGAAGGCGGTCATCAACTACGTAAACTCATGAGTCGATACTTTTATAGCTATAAACTTTGGTGTGTGGCAGGGTACATGTCACAGCTGGGGTAGGAAGGCTCTGTTAAAGAAGGAGATAAGTCTTTTTGTGAAGTATGTTTTGTCATTAGTGTGGGATAAAAATTTTGATTCTCTAAGAAGTACCTGCCCACCTTCCAACTACAGTTGTCTGAGAGCAGGGAGGTTGAGGAGATCCTGGTCAGCACAGTACATCTATAGCAGTAAACTGGAAAAACCAGTGAAGAGCTTGCGGTGTTTGTCATGTCGTCGTCTGTTCTGTTAGAAGCTTGTCGTAGTATTGAGCATGGTTTTGAATATGACCAGTGCCAAGTGGCGTGCTTTCATGTATTTCCTGAGATCCCTTCAGGAATTACACAGGCTAAGGACAGCTTCCAATAAATGGCTCAGATGGGGCTGTTTTTTCTAGAAGGTGAATTAAGCCATGTGGAGATAGGCTAAGAGATGACCCTGGCTGTCTGGACCAGAGAAGACACCTTGTCATTCTATTTGTATGGCTGTAGCCCATATCAAATGAGAGAACAGGTCCCTGAATCACAGTCAGTACCTGTAATTGAGTTGAGGATAAGATTTTCAATACACTTTGAAGGGATTGTTGTCTTTCAGAAAGCCCTTTCTTGTGTCAGTGTCAACCAATTTGAGAGATATTTCGTTCATCAGAAGTACCAAATCTCACGTATCCTTTTCCTCTGCTTTATCATGAAAGGTTTAGGACCAACAGCTGACTATCATATGATCACTGTATTTCTGCAGTGACTTTTTACCAAACCATTAAGAGGACACCACTGTAGTCTGGGTCAGCAGAGAACATTTGGATCTATCTGCTTTGCTGTGTAGAGAGATGATCATGGCTGCTAAGATGTAAGAAGGCTTGAAATTCATTGCTTTTCTCTTTTCTCCAGTGACACTTGTCTTAGGCTTTGTGAAACAATGCTGTTCTCTTTGAGTGAAGGAAGGGTAGCGAAGTCTGCAATTCTGTGGGTTGGATTTTTGGGGTGAAATGGGGTTATTCTGATCAGTACTTGGCTTCTTTTGATGAGAAGGGAAGGATATGCCTACTGTTTGTATCTGAGACGGTTTTTCAAGTTTTGTCATGGGAACATAAAGGTTGGTTTAATGAGTAAGACACGCCTAGGACTTAAGTAATCAGGGTGTACCTGTTTTGCCTGAACTTTATGTGGATGTTTAGAATATCTCTGGTCCCAGCTTTAAATAAAGATTCTAGGACTTGATCTCTTCGTTATCTGTTCTGAGGAAAAATTAAAAATTCTGAGGAGCCTTGATATTTAGGCACTGGTAGTTCAAAAATGCAGTGTGTAATGTTTTTCTTTATGTTGAAATAAAACTGTGTCTGTTTTAGAATTTTAAACCTGTCAAAAACATAGACATCAAACAGCTGAATGTTAAATTATATAGAATTAATACCACGGGCCCTGATTTTATCTATTAGATTTATTACGGAGTCAAGATCCATTACTAGTATTTTGTGCTTGTATTTATTAATGAACATGGCATTATGTTAGTGGACATTCTAATGTTAAATTATTAACCTTCCATAAGCACTGATACACTAAAGGATTCTTTGAAGGAATTGTAGTTGTATCTTTTAAATAATTGACTGATGGAATAAAATAATTGCCCTCTGGTTAAAGAAAACACAGTGAGTCAGTTGGTTCTGCACTTCAATCAAACACACAGAGAGGATTTAATTACCTAATGCATAGTATGAATGTCAGTCTTGCAGTACAGTATTTCATTCCTCACTAGTCTCTATTTTACAGTAGTTATCCCAGAAAACATTTATAGAGACCATGAATTTCAACTCCAGTGTTTACGGAAGAACCAGCTGGTTTTCCAGACACTCTTAGATGATTTCTTACGTGTAAACTTGAGCCATGTTGTGAGACAGATCAGCTGCGACAGTGTGTTGTGATTAGAGTGGCCAATAGTTCAAGGATATTCCTAAGGAAATCAATTTCTCTGTGGTCATCTGTGTTATTTGGCTTTTAAAGATATACTTCACGTTTCTAAGAAGCTGTTCTGGTAGATGGCACTGCCATTTTGAGAACTGAAGTAATTTTAATTTCCTGCAATATTTTTTCTTATCTTTCTTTCCCTTTAATCTGAAAATGGCTATTCTGGACCCATGTATGTGTGGAAAATAGAATGATATTTCAAAAGGCTGTAAATTCACAACTTATCTAGGACTAATGGACTAAGAATTGGAGTTTGAATGAGGAAGAATGCAGAAATCAGCACATGTTTTCTCAAATCAGAGATAAAATAAAAAAGGATAGCAACATTTATCAAATAAATGGCTCTTGGATTGTCTCAGGCAACGTGTTTTCAATCAAATCGTTTTGAAATTTTATCATTCCCTGTACACTATTCCATGCCTTTTTAATTCCCTTTGGATCACAACATAGAAATAATGCAAAAGTTTTTTGTCTGATCTTCGACAGTAAGTTTTAAATGCTTGCAGAACATTGTGTAGTGCTTCTGGTCAGCAGATAACTAATGCATGGGTATCACTGAATTTAGCAGGATAATCTCGCAGAAGTGCGAGTTCTTTTACAGTAATTTCACCTTTTTAGAAACCAGTACTATGGTGAAGTTAGAAGGCAGATGGAATACTCAAAAGGATGTAATCTGAAGTCTTCTGATACTTAAGACACATCCTCAGTTGCCTTCAGGAGGCCCTCATTTTGGCTTACACTGCAAGAAAAGTGTATTAGTGAGCAGGTAATCTTTAGCTGCAATTAGAGGGAAAAAGTAATTAAGTATATTATGCCAAGGAAGAAAAGAAGTTCTTAGTGAGCCTCAATTGTACTGGTGTCTGTACTATTCGATACATGGTGCCATAACAGCAGTAAATATAATTATGCTATTCCTTATGGTAGTGATTTTCTAAAACATGCACATCTGCTGCTACGGAGTGATCTGCCAGCTCTGGGGAAATATCACTTAGCAAAACATGCAATGCACACAAAGCAATTTCCAGAAAAGTTGTTTGCTAAACTGAATCCAACATGTTAGATATAGGAGAGCTGGAGATGAGAAAACCCTAGCAGCAGTAAGAGCCGATGTATCTTGAGAGATGGCATATTTTTTAATGTTGTAATTTGGACCTTTCCAGTGGTGAGAGGTTGTAAAAACGATCAAAAAGCTTTGGGCAGGGTGGAATCAGATGAACAGCTACAGGAATGTCTTAAGCACACGCATGACCACATGTTGCTGATTTTTTGTGATTTGTCTCTGTGCTTTCTTTATGGCTTTTCAACTGACCTTTCTTGAGATCTGTGTCACTAACTGACCTCAGATTCAGCACATGCTGGAAGTTAGGCAGAGGCTGTGGAACTTCAGTTTTGCAAGGCCAGGATCCTGGTACCTCCAGGCGGTGTGTGCAGTGAACATGGCATCGATGTGACATTGTCAGCCTGGCTCCCGGAATGCCGCTAGGATCTTTAACCCTCCTGGGTGTCTGTTGGCCTTTTTAAGTGGACACCATCCAAAACATAGTGCGTTACATTGCTGTTCATTGCACTGACAGCATTGTAACCAGTGTTTCAATAGGCATAGCAAATCCGCACAATTCTAGCTGTGCTTAAGACTGGACCTGGGTTTTGTGATGGAGCTGTGCTTGGGGTTTGACCAGGATAAACTGGCTAATCTGACACTGCCTGTGTGTACTCTGAAGTCAGAGATGTTTCCACAAGCCCACATTCTGAGTGACAGATTATTGAATAAATCCTGATATGAGATGGTGTCTTTCGATTAACTTCTCGTATCTTTCCTGTGCAAAACAATGTCATGGTAAGCATCTGTAAGCTATTTCTGTTAGCTGGTGTATCTGCCCTGCAGATTGAAGAGGGCCTAGGGAAAGGCATGCTTGTGTTAGGATTTACATGTACCTTATTTCCTGATTGCAGCAGGTGACCATGCCCTCCCTAGCGTTATTTTCTGTGATGTGCTTGTGTGAAGCTCCTGTACCTGTTCAGTCACCAGTGAACTAGTACTTAAATATATCTTTCCTGATAGAGCTAATTCTGACTGAATGCAACTAAGGAGCATTTTTAAAGGAGCTCTGCTGAAAGGATGGTGTTTTGTGATAAGAATCTAGCAGGATGTGGCTTCTTGGGTGGTCAAAGTTGTAACTGCCAGGACAACTCTTTGATCACCTCTGAGGATTACCTGGTTTGGATGCAGGGTTCTGGGAGGCTCTGCTCTCTGTGCTCTGGAGCTGGGCTAGAGTACCGGATTCTCTTGTGCAATAATCAGGAAGATCTTTTATCTTCATCTTTCTTATGACCTTCACAGTGTTCTATGCTTTCTGTCCTAGAAAGCTGCGTTGAATAACAATAAAGAGCTTTTGTTCATGGTATTTTAATATAATTTACATGTTGTATGGGGAGCCTAGGTGTTACACTAGATGTTTGTGGATGCCAGTCTGGAGGCTGAAAATCTGAAAATTAGATGCCTAAAGTGATAGGGTTAGTCGGATATAGTATGCCTGATGAACTGAACACTGTTAAGAATAGTGACATTATTATAAGTAGAAGTAGAATTTTCCAGTGATTATAGCATTAGCATAATTGTATTTATGATGGCGATGTTCACATATACTCTAAAGGAAAACTTTTCATTGCTAAACATCTTTGAGAATGTCTACTGTGTGAAAAATACTGACTGAAATACTGAGGCTGTAGTGGAGCCAGAATTTTTCCTGTTATTCAGCGGAGGAGAAAACTGCAGTGTTAGATTGAAGATGTCCTTGCCTCCATTTGCTTTCTTCTAGGCTTTTTTAAGGTGTAAGGGGAGAAAAAAGGCAAGTGAAAGAAAAGAAGATAAGAATTATGTTAGTGGATATCACTGCACTCACAGTGCTGGCAGAAATAGATGAAGAAGCAGGGTGAGATTTATCACAGTAAAACAGTGGAAGATCTAGAATTCTTGAATTTGGAGGAAGTGCTATTAGTTCTTTCCATAGTATTTTCTGCTTATCTAGTCTGAAAAAGAATGGTGAAATTTAAATATATTAGTAAAGTGCCATGAAATTCTGAGTGAATACTATGCCTAAGTTCAAATTGCTAGATGAATATTATGCTAAAGTATAATTTCCATCAACTGTGCCATAAGTTAGGAGTTTTCTCACTGTGCGTTCCGGTTCATGTGGTTGGCTTTTGTGTGTGGAATGAAAACATCAGAAGGAAGTCCTGTTTTCTGACACCAAGGTACATCCAGGATCAAGAGCTATGACAATCACATTTTTCATGTAACATACCTGATTGCAGCAGGTGCACTACATGACAGGGAATATGGCAAAGCCACATGGAATTACTCATATGCATCAGATTTCGTGACTGACATGAAACTGCTTCTTTTATCCACACCATATGGCAGTTCAAGACACATTAAATAGCCTTTTTCTTCTGCCAGGGCTGGCAAAAGCCCTAATCCAACAGAAAATTTCTATACAAAATCAGCAGGCTCTAACAAAATGACACAGTCACAGTTCGGCATGATATCAAGTGATGGCACAATAGCCATCCATCTGCCACGCAACAGGAAAAAAATTCTTTTAAAACAACAACCACCATTTTAAATTAGTCCCGTTTTGTTCCCTGTAAAGCATGGCTAAGTCAATAAATGAGATACATTTCAGCACAAGTTATCTGCTTTTGTGAGGACCTCACCTGGAGTACTGCGTCCAGCTCTGGAGTCCTCAACATGGAAAGGACGTGGACCTGTTGGAATGGGTCCAGAGGAGGGCCACAGAGATGATCTGAGGGCTGGAGCACCTCCGCTATGAAGGCAGGCTGAGAGAGTTGGGGTTGTTTAGTCTGGAGAAGGCTCTAGGGAGACCTTGGAGCAGCCTTCCAGTCCGTGACTGGGGCTACAGGGGAGATGGGGAGGGACTCTTTGTGAGGGAGTGTAGTGATAGGATGAGGAGTAATGGTTTTAAACTGAAAGAGGGGAGACTTAGATATTAGGAAGAAATTTTTTCCTGTGAGGGTGGTGAGACACCAGCCCAGGTTGCCCGAAGAAGCTGTGGCTGCCCCATCCCTGGAGGGGTTCAAGGCCAGGCTGGATGGGGCTTGGAGCAACCTGGTCTGGTGGGAGGTGTCCCTGCCCATGGCAGGGGGGTTGGAATGACATGATCTTTAAAGTCTTTTCCAACCCAAACCATTCTGTTATGCTATGATCTTCCATGGAAACATGTAAATAGATACATATGCCTATATATATGTACATGTAGTAAGTAGGTTGCACACTACTGCAAAATTGTGTTATGACCCTGTGTAAATTCCACTGCAAGTGCAGATTCAGAAGCGTTACTCAGAATGTAGTCTAAGAACAGCTGAGTGCTAAGTCTTACCAAATGGCATCATCAAAGTAGCATTGTAAAATGCTAATGAGAACGGGGAGATATTTCTGTCAGATCAACTGTTGACCTCTTCAGCGCAAGTTATATAAAATAAATAGCCCAACGTAATGGTGGATCAAGGGATATTGTACAGGTTTAATCAACCAAATAACTTACTCTGTTAAACTGGCTCTGTTTAATTTTGTGGTTTTATTATTTTTATCATTTCGTCAATAGGAGACTCTGAAATCTGTTTCCTGTACTATGTGGGATGATTAGGCTGCCTTTAACCCTGTTAGGCTATCAACATTATAAAAATATTAATACAGATTCCCTTGGGAGTGTCAAAGCTGTTAAAGACAGCCCCTTTCAAAGTCCTAAAATCCACTTCAGCTGCTGCCTTCATTTGAGTGCTCTGGAGATTTGGATTAAAATGAGCATAGAAATTAAGGTTACAGTAACCCCTACAATGAAGTAGCATTGGTCATCAGCAGAGATGTGTGTGGTGTGTTTCATTTTTTCATTAAGTATTACAGGTTTCTGCAAAAATGGGTTTATACAGCACTGCTGACAAAGGTTCCTGTGTGTTCTAAGTATTTGGTGTTTGCAGTCTTGGTTTTTTGCATTTTTATAATGCCACAGGGCCCTAAATAACTTGATATTTGCTTTTCCAAGAGTTTTTAGTCCCCAGATATGTTCCCCATATGATGGAGAACAAGATTTCATATTAAGTTGTCTCTGTCCCATAAATATTTCTATATAAAAAAGAAAGAAGAAACACGGTGTTTTCATGCCGTTTGGCTCCCTGGCATATATATATGTGCTAAATTTAATAAGAACTTCTGAAAGGCAGGCACGTGCTAAAATGTGCTGTGTTCTGAAGAACTATAGGAAAGCCCCTGACATTTATAATCTGAAGTCTTGGTTTATCAAATAAAAAATTAACAAAAAAAGAGGCTAAGTATTGCTTGTTCTTTGCATATCTTCTTGGGAAGGACACTTCACTGTAGCATAATCCTTAATGTTGCACTCAGTAGTATAAAGTGATCAAAAATATGAAAGATCATGACAAAAAAAAGACTTAAAACAGGTCTAAGAATGAATTAAGCTCTCTTAAAATAAGATGCTTATTGCCTGAAATTGCTACTTAAAAACCCTTACAAAAGAATATGGAATTGTAGTGGGAGTCATTTAATAAAATCACGTGATCCAATTTTTCTGGGAGATTGAATAATCATAGAATGGTTTAGGTTGGAAGCGACCTTAACAATCATCAGGAATTCATCAGTGCATTCCAGAAACCTCCTGTATTGCTTCTGCCCTGCTGTGTTGTCCCTCCAACAGATACTGGGGCTGAGAGCCAGAGTTTCTGAATGTGGAATTGCTCCTCTCTTTCTACAGGATGGCGTCATCCACTCAGTCTTCCTGGCCAGGTGGCCTGTAGCAGACCCCCACTGTAACGTCACCTCTCCTTGCCCTCCCATTAATCCTGACCCATAAGCTTTCAATCTGCTCCTCATCCATCCCCAGGCAGAGCTCCATGTACTTCACCTGGTCATTGACATAGAGGGCAACACCCACTCCTTGTCTCCCTTCCTGAAGAGCATGCATCCTTCCATTCCACTACTCCAGTCACAGGAGCCATCCCACCGTGTCTCTGTGATGCCAGTAAGGGCACAGCCCTGCAGGTGTGCGCATACCTGTAATTCCTCTCGGCTGTTCCCCCGTGCCAGGTGCGTTTGCACAGAGGCATTTAAATTGGGTACCCAGTGAAACTGACTTACCGGCTGGAATTCACTTTTTCCTGTGTTCTCCTGCTGATCTGTGATCCTTCTGCAGGCCCTGGGCATCTATTGTTGGCACTGGCATTAATCTGGTAGGACCATGATGTATTCAGGTTAACCTCCCCAGGCAACTCTAGTTTAAAGCCCTCATCACCATCTTGGCAAGCCTGTGACTGAAGATGCTTTTCCCCTTCTCTGACAGATGGACCCCATCAGCCCCTAGTGGACCTGGGAATACAAGCATCATGTTTCCTTCTGACTATGAAAGACTAACAGTAAATTTTTCTTACACAAAAAAGAGGTCTCTTGTAAATTCTGGACAGAGGAGCAACATTAAACTGGGGATGCCTGAATTATCTGAACAGCACTGAATAGTGCAGCATTGTGGTGTACACACACGCATACACCCATACTTATCAGAAAGTTGCTCCCTTGTTCATACCATTAAATACAGAGCAAATTCTAGCATTGTAAAACTATGGTTTTATGTCTGGATGCATCTAGAATAAAGAGAAATAGTTTTAGGAACTGCCTACTTATTATTAATAATTGCACTTGTTCCAGAAGCAGCAGAACCAAATAACGATTGTTCATTTTTCAAAACACTCTTCTGGTGTCAGCTCTGCAGTCTGATTTAAAAAACATTTTCCCAGTTTTACATATTCTTAAATCATGTCCTGGGGTCCAACTCATAGGAAATGTTGGAGATGGAGTACTAGAATACTAAGATGGTCTTTAAATCTGTTAATTCAGTCATTTTTGTCCATTACAAGGAATGGAAGTTTAGCAAATAAAGTGAAAGTGGTGCTGCTGGATCTAGAGAATCCAAAAAGATTAAACAATGGCTGCAAAGGAGTCTCCGTAGTTCTAATAACCCTATGATGCAGTTCTGGAGTGTGTTTTCAGACATGTTAAATCAAAACACATATACATACACTCTACCCTCAAAAGAAAAAAAAAAAAAGAAGAAGGAAAAAACCTAAGGCAGTTTCTGGTCTTTACAATTGCTCAGCATATAGCAGCTATCTGAATTAAAGGTCTATATAATACTTCTCATCCTTGAAGACGTGAAAAAGCTCAACTGGGTTTATATCAAGGATTCATGATGTCTGTCATGCCTTCAGTAATGTAATTTTAGGAAAAAGCAGTAACTGATTCTGATCTGGGACAGATTGTAAAGGCTTCTCAGAGTTTTGGTAATTCTAATAAGAATATTAAGAACCGTTTTGGAATGTTACTTTAATTTTGAACCATATTCCAGGTTTATGTTAGTTGCCCATGTAGTAATATTAATACAGATCAATACATAAACCAGTAACATATCTTCAGTGCACAGTAGCAGCCACATTCAGTTATGAAATAGTGATGAAGAACTAGTGATACATTTTGTTTTGACTGTGCCTCCGTTTGCTGTCCACACACTGCTTGCAGCCAGCCAGCCACGTGTGATCAGATCAGATAGGACCGAACCCTTAGAAATGCTCTGTGTTTTTTGCTTTTCAAGATTTGTGCTTTAATGATAACCCCAGAGATGTGATGACCCAGAGCTCTGAAAATGTGTGTCAGTTTTTAAGGGCAATACATAGCTGCAGATTCTGGAGTTGAAGGTGGGCGCAGAATTTGTGCTATATGGTGTCATATAACAAATTGCCAAAGAATTTAAAGATGTACCATATTTGCTTATGCCTCATTGTCCCTTTCCTTTGTCCTACACCCTCATTACCTCTTATCTGCAGTGTCTGCTTTGCATAATCACAATGATTATCTGAGTAACTGAAGGCATGCAAATCTCCACCCGGTGACTGGCTGCTGGGCACTATTAGTCACTCAAAGTGCACGGATTTGCGCAGTAACTCTGGGCTTGTTTCTCAAGAACTATATTGTAAATATGCCAATTACCTACTCTGGATGCTACAATCATTTTTTCTGATTGGCTTCTGAATTCAGATTACTCAAGCTACTTTTTAGTGGCATAAACATAACACTAACTTTTTGGTTAAGGCAAAGAATTCCAAAACTTGCCCAAAAAAAGGGGAAAATCCAAAAAATGGAAAAAGTTAGGCTGGAAGGGAGGCTATTGTGTCTTGAGTTTTTTTGCTTGTTTTCTTTTAATTGATTTATGACTTATTTATGTATCTTCCAATTTGTGATAGTGTACAGCCCATCAGTGCTCTTCTTTCAGAATTTACTACCACATACATGTTTTCATTTTATAGTATTTGTTGACTTGTTTCTGTGTTCAGTACTGAAATGCTACAGATAGAAAAGTAGAGAAAGACCTTGAGTTGTCAAAGAAAGAGGTAAAAAGCTGGGAAAAGGTAATTATAGAAGACTGTGAGGAAAGAGAGAATTGGTAGGTAAAGGGAAAGGAAAGTGCTTTTATTCTTTCAGAATCTTTACAGGCATTTTTTTTCCAGAGTGTGGATAGTTTAGTTTCCCATGTCATGATGATGGTATGAAGCTTCTTCCTTCTTGTCATAATGAAGTCCTGGGCTAGCAAGGGTGGGAACAGTACCCAGCAAGTTGTTTGCTGTGGCCCAGGTCTAGAAGGGAAATTAGTTTTCCCATTAACTCTTTTAAAGCAAGAGAAATTGCTTTCACAATGCTTTCTGCTCTAAATCTAGATTATAGGTATGAAACATGATCTGCAATATTACAGATGCTCAGGGCTGCCTGTAGGCTGAGTCCTACATGCATTTAATGACTTCTTCATGTTCTATATGTAAGTGTTTGAATTATTTCAATATCATTACTCTCAGAAAGAAAGTTGTATTTGCAGAAATAAGGAATTAATGAATTATTTTTCAGACAAAAATGAAACAGCGATTACTTAGGAATACCTGGAACACTCATCATCAGACTTCAAGCAGTAACATTTTCCAGATTGTTCATCGCTATCTTTTTCATTAGTATCAATGTAGTGATAGAACCTGAGTCTTGCAATGGTGTGTCTGTGGAAACGTAACTAACAAATCAACTTAATTTGTTCATCCTTTACAGTCTAGTTTACCAACAAAGCGGGATCTCTTACTGTATTCTAAATACCGTCAGCCCAGTCTCAATGCTACAGAGGAGATGTTGATGCAGAATACCTGTGCTGATTTTCTCCACAGTGAAACCTTTCTCTGTGTGTGTTTTGTTTTAAACACTATGGATGATCTCTCCAAGGTTGATCCATGCCCTCTGTACTACCCTTTTCCTTGTAGTGTTCCTGTGTAGTCGATTTACTGATGTTTCCTGGATTAAGGATAAAGCATTGCAATCTGAAGAAATCTTGGTCAGTTGCATAGGATGTATATTGACTTTTGCCCATTGCCACAGCAGTGAGGTCTTCATTCATTTAAGAGGTTGGTTGTTTTCCCCTTCTTAATAAGAGATTAAAACCAGACTTTTTAGCCAGTGCAGGATGTCTCTTAAAATAATTCAGAATGTTTTTTATGTTCTTGAAGTTACAAAGTTACATTGAACTGCATAAGCAAAATTCTGCTCAAATACTGGAAATGGTCAGCCTCCAGTGTTAGGTTCCTTCCATGGCAGAGGCAATCTGCATATTTTCCTTTTTCTCATGTAAAAGCAGGAAAGAAAGATGTCTACTCAGAGGAAGGAGTGTTAGCTGAATATGGGGCAGAGCTGTTTTGTAGGGGCAGCTTCTGTTTGCTGGTTGTGGCCTTCATTCCCCTTCAGTATTTTCTCCGTTGTTTCCCTTTGCCGAATCTCTGAAGGTTTAATGTAGAAACCAAACAAATATACACCCAAACTTTGACAGAAAGCTGAACAGATGCAGCAGGGTCAGTGACGAAGACCTGCCTTGGTTAGAGGATGGCGGCAAATCTTCAAACTAAATCTGTGGGATTTTGAGGCAGATTCAGACACTGTACATCTGGCCTGAAACCCTAAGTCTGGCAGCTCACCCTTACTGAGTCCATGTGAGCCTGCTGCCTGCAGTTCTTCATGTTATTCAGGTGCCAAAGAAACTCTAAGCCTCCCTTTTCCTCATATAGGGGAAAAAATCAGTTTGCTAAGCTGCATCCTGGCTAGCTTCTCAGGTTTATATCATTGAATAGGTCCTGAAGTTACAATGACAAACTGTTAGGTTTACTTGACAAGTAAAAACCCCGCCTCTCCTGGTTGGTTGGGGGTTTTTTTTGTGTGGTGTTTTTGTTTTTTTTTTTTAAATATTGTTTTTCAGGAGGGCAATATTATTCTAAAATGTTTTTAAGTCCATGTTTGAGGTTAGCCAAAGAGAGCGCAGTATGACTTACATTATGTATGGGGCAGTGGCCTCCTGAGGGCCTTGTTTCAAGCACATCATTTTTCAAGAACTCCAGAACACTACTTATTGATGTTTTAGAGGTGCACAAAAGCTTGAAACTCCGACTGTTTTGTAGCTAATTTATTCCCTTGCTGCATGCTAGCCTAGCAACCATACTGACTGAACTGGTCATATTTTTCACCATGGGTGAAGCTCAGCTTTAGGGAAGGGTTTATTCTGAATGGCGTGCTCCGAAATTCACTGTGAAGGAAATTAAACTGCAGTTCATGGGAGCAAGCTGCCTTTCCTGAAGCCTTCAGTGGGCTCATGCTTTAACAGACCAAATAACAAATGCACTTTTTTAGAGACAGGGGAAAGTACAGTAAGTTGGGAGGCATTTGGAGTTGCTGAACTGCTGCTTTTTAAAAAAATCCATCCCTCTCAGCCCCCCTGCCACATAGAACCTAAAGGTGTTTTTCTCCTTTTTAGCAAGGAGGCCCAGTTATGCATTATTCAAACACTGGGGCTTTGGTAGAAAAATGAGAAACCTTATGAAACACCTTTTGGTTAGGTTTTTAGCAACGATATAGGCAATCCTATCTTTACAAGACTTAAATTATGGTTTGTCTCCTGCTTAATTTGGTACAGGGAGTACAGTGTGGTCTTTGACATTATCAGTGCTATTAAGGTAAAAAGTATTCATGCTTATTATTTTCTGAATTATTTCCTTAATGTTCTCCACCTTTTCATAAAACCTGTACAAAATATTTATGAAGTATATTCCAGTTGCCATTTTGCCAGTAAACATAGTAGAACAATTCTTTTTAGTGTTGCAGACTAAACGTGCTGGATTACAGAGGAGGCAAACCTGCAAAAGCAATCCAGTATTTTGAGGATTTTCTCTTTTTACGGGCATCTTTAACCTTGAGAATTTTGTTCTGCAGTGATACCACACAAGAGGAAAATAGATATGAAGTTTATACATGAATTTGCAATGTCAGATATTAAATAACATCTAGTTTTCAGGGTACTGTTTGTGTTCATTCAATCACAAGGAAGGGTACTTGTGTTTTCTTCCATGTGCAGACGTCTCCGTACCTGTGGACAGTGCGGCTCTTCTGGTTGGTTATGGACAGTGCTGTTAAGTCACAGATCTCCATGCATGTTAAAGAGAAAAACTTTTATTGTTACCTGTTTCTAAAAGATGATGGGAAGATAAGATAGTGAAAAGCCAAAGTAAGAATACAAGAATTTCATACACACTTGAATTATGCAATCCACCCTGCTGATGCTACGGGCCCAGTAGTGTGCACCAGTGGAAGGGGCAGGACAATGACAGCATTAGTCTCACTCTTGCCTGTTTTAGCTATTGTTTCAGGATGTTACTAAGACACAGATTTAATTCCAGTTTTGGATCTTGTGCTCCTCAATGGACATAGTTTCCCCCAATTTGTCTAAATAGAATGTGTATATAATTTTTACTTCTCAATATCCTATGATTCTGAATTCCCCAACTTAACTGTTGGTTTTATGAAAAAAAGACACCCCCTTTTTTTTTTTTTTTAAATTTCTTGCCTGAAAAGTTCCTGTGGGCCACCACATAGTTGTTTTGTACAGGGAAACTGTGAGTGATCACTCACCATTCACACAGTTCTCATCATACGCCTCTCTATGAGATTTTTTCCATCCCCCTCATTGGGTCTGTTCCAAAACAACATGTATTACTCAATTTAGGCTTTCCTGGTATGATATATATTCTGTTTTCTAGCCATTTTCATGAATCTTCTCAGTGCCTTTTGCTGAAGAGTTTTACTGTATCATTCTGAATTAGGTGAGAAGAATTTATGTTTGACCGAGGGGTTTTTTAGAGCACTGAAATTATTTCCTGCAGGTGGAATGTTCTTAGATAGGAAAGGCTTTTTCATGAAAAAATATACATAGAAATATAATGTCTGTGAGTGGAGGCCTCTCATGAGTTTATGTACATTCAACATTACCCCCTTTTGAGGTACTATCTTATTATGTATCTTGGAAGCCTAGCCAGTGGGACCAAATGTTTATATGTGGTTTCCTTGACCAGACAACAGTATTTAGTGCATTGTTTGGCATAAATGTAGCTCAGGGAGTGGACTTGCAAGAGATGGAACCTAAAGGGAGCAGCAGTACTGACGTAAGTTTTAAGGAAAAAGATATGCATTTTAGGTTACGTTTTTTGCCAAAGGAATGGTATCTTGTCTCTGGCATGAGCACCAGAACCACACTGTTTTCATTCTCCCATGCCAATAAGAATTTACCGCAACTGTTACAAAAGGTACTAATTTTCCTCTTTATCAATTTATTACTCCTCTTGACATTGTATCTGTAAATTTTTTTCAATTAGAAAGATAATTCTCACAAAGAAAAGAAATTTCCGAAGCAGTTCATTTCTGTTACAGATCTATCAGGTTTAATGGTTTTCTAACAGTCAAATTTATTTATTGCAAGTCTTCCACAGCTCTGCTATACCTAAGCAAGTTGAAATGTAAAGATGTTGCTAATGTGGGAACACTATTGCTATTTCATATTATCAGCAGATATTACTTTTCTTTTAGACCTTTGGGCTATTTCTCCATGTGTTTGTTGGCTTGGTTTTTTTCTTTTAGTTTTTGTTTTTTTGTTTGCTTTTTAATCACGCGGAGAGCATTACTTGATTACTTAGATCTGCTACAAGTGAAACAGAGGAATCGAGGCAGAAGCAGTGGTAGCAGTCATCCCTTTTTTCTACATCACCATCCCAGCAACGGGATGCATCACGGGTAGCCCACTAGCACTGCTGAAGTACCTTTCTCTAACACAGTTTCTGGAAACAAAACACAGGAAGAAGGGTCTTAAGTGGTACTGATAATAATAAGCTGTCCTGTATCTTTTGTTATTAGCAGTTAGTTGGGCTTGATCAATCCAAAGAAGTGGGAAAAGTTTTCAAGGCAGAAAGGGTAGATAAGTGCCAGTGGAGTCAGAGGGCAGTTCAGCTTTTGTTTCCTTTTTATTCCTTAAAAGCTGCCCTCTGCAGGACAGGGTTTTTTCCTGTTCTGTTTTACATCTCTGCATAGTGTCCTTTGTGTAATACATTCTCACATACATTGCAGAGCTATGGGGCTTTATGTCTCAAGGACTTGAAATTATCTCTAGCTTCACATTATTACATCCCATCCCGATTCATTTCAGGACACACTTATTGTTTCCCATTGAAAGCTGGTTCATTACTAATCATCACACTCAGACTCTAGATATAGTGTCTTCCTCTGATAAAACAATGTCATTCAGGGGAAGATGAAACGGTAATTACAATCAGAGTTCAAGCTGGCAGGAGATGGAGCAAAAATTAAAAGTGCTAAATCTGTGGCATTTTGATTATCTGAAAAGTCCCCAAATTTTGCAACAGAGCTGCATATAAATTTGTAGCGAAGTGGCTTCTTGTAAATCAAGTCATAATTGTTCAGCTCTGGGTTTCAGGAGCCAATTTCAATTTTCTACTTCTCTACAGAATTCTCAGCTTTGATTAAGAGCAGAGGTATGAATAACAGGCTTCCCCCCATTAAATACACAGTCAGGAGAAAAAAGAAACAACAAAATATTCAAGATGTGTTGTAGAAAGTTGCAAGATACATACACTGTTTCTTTTAAAATTGAGATTAGTTTCCAATCCTGTAACTATATGGTCTTGCTTACCAAGTATGAAATGAGATGGATAATGACTCTAATTCCAATGTCCACCTCAGGTATGTCTATGGTGTTCAGTAACATTACAGTATTACATTATTTTACAGTTGCCACTATAGGGCATTTGAAAATCATTTAGATTAAGCTACTGGAGAAGATCCTAATGCAAGGTTTATCAGTGAAAAGGACAGATAAGAGGCATTTTACCAAGAAAATCTCCTATTAAATGGCATGTAAAGTGTGTGTTTTGTTAGAATCTTGGCTACTGAACTTCGCCGGGGTCTTCAGTCTTTTACAAATGCAGACTAGCCACTTCTGACCACAGGAAAGTGTATTTTCTGTGCCAACATGGTTGTTCAGAAACTCCAGTGATCATATTTATCTGGTCATTGTTCTGGTTCTGTATTACGTATGAATTATGTTGTCATAGATACCAAAAATGCTTCTGCATGGCTTCTAGTGCTGTTATAGTTTTGGTCTTGTGTGCTTTGAATTGTAAAGATTTTGCCATTAAAAATTATGTCTGCTTCAGAGACATCAATTTCAAAAGAGGCAGTGTTACTAGAATGGATAAAAACCTTGGAAAAACTCTATTTTGCTTAAATATTTTCTCTTAAGCACATCTACAGACCTGTGAATATGCTTGCTTCCTGGATGGCTCTTCTATGAAATATTATTGGTGTTAAAGTAAAAAAAGTCAGGTCATGCTAGGATAGCGTGTGGTGAGTTTGCTGTGCTCATTTTCTTCCCGGTGTAATGTTTGTGATCTGCAGTTAACCACTGTTTTCTGTATCAGAAAAATAGGCAACGTAGGAATTTAATAAAGTGTCTAGAGGCCTCCCTTTGCAGCCACTGGCTATGCTGAATTCCTGGGCAGATTATGGTTCTTCAATGAGTAGCTAGCAGGATTCTCCAGCTTTTACAACACGCTATTTTAATTCTTTCATTTTCAAACACTAAATGTCAATATAGTTGCATAGAACGTCGGTCCCAAAGGGTTTAGATATCTTGTCTAAAATCAGATTGCAACTTTCCCAGTGGCTGCTGGGGCTTTCTCTCTTCCCTCCCTAAAAAGACTGGCCTGTGCCAGTGCTGCACCTGTTTCTTGACTGGATTTGTCTTTGGGTTTGGTATATTTTCCCTGTGAAGAGCACCAAAGTGCAGAATAGAGTTGTATTTGTATGACACCTAGCAAGTTTAAGTGAAACATAGGGTTTTTTCTACTTGCTAGTAGTATACGAAGCAGCAGTCAGCTTGGTGTCCTGTGAATAGGCACTTCTTTATGACATAATTGTACAACTCTTGTTGCCTTACATCTAATCAATCTAAGTTGGGCAAAACTGCAATTATAATCAATGCTTATATTGACAGAGCAGTGTGATAATAGGGAACAGCAGATCAGTAACAAGCATGATTTGTTGTTCCTTTTAATGGCTTGCAGTAAAAGAAGACTAGTCCTATAGACTAACTTATAAGCTAAACCCCAAATTTAGAAGTGTCCCAATGGAAAAGGAATAAATTTTGTCACCCATGAAAGAATATTCAAGCTGGCTGAGTTAAGCAGGCTGTCTTTTAAACAATCTGCTGCAGTGGATGCCTTGATCTGATCCTGACAGCATGGTCAGTTTTCACACGAGTTATGTTAGATGTTCATATCTCAGCAGTGATGAAAATCAAGAGATCTGTTCCATACCAGGGAACAGGGACTGGAAACCAAATTTACCCTGTTTCTCTGACTGTCACAACAACTGAAGTGTTATCAGGTATCTGTCCTGACAGCTTCCGTTCTTATGTCAGAATTCATCCCTTTTCTGTTGCTTATTAAACTACTTTTTAAAGGACAGGCACCAGATCACCCACACTCAGTAGTGTCAAGTCTATCACCCAAAGAGCTCCCGACAAAATAAGGAAAGCTTGATTCTCGCCATGTCAGACTGTTGGAGTATCTTATCTGCAAGCCAGTGGTGTTCCTTTTTCACTGAACGTGGTGAACCCTGGGCAATTATGGAAAAAGAGAACGCTGTATCCTCTGTATTATACAATGTTTTACAAAATGTAAGACACATTTAGTTAGGAATTGGTCTGCAGAAGAGGTTGTTGGTGATGCTTGTGAAGAAAGAAGTTCCCTGTATACAACCTTGATTCAGTACACCCAAACTCCAGGAAAGAGTGTGAAATCAGATGCAGCATGTGAGAATATGAAAATGGATATCTTAAATCCATAAGTGTAGCACAGCATTATTTGTTTGACAGTTGTCTGTGCTAGGTACTGAGGAAACAGTAAGCCAAGAATGACATCTGTGTTTTTGATAACCTTTGATGGAATCCTCTTCCCTAACTTTCCTGTCTGCTGTTTTCAACCCAAATGAACCTTTGTCATTTCCCTTACTCTGTGGCAATGTGCTCTGAATGCCACCCACGCCCTGCGGGGCCAAGTGTGGACTTGTGTTTGTTCTGCATATGGCCCTAAAAGAGAAGTACTGTGGGGCAACACTCCCTTAGGTGCTTGTTGGGTTGTCTGTGCTTAGTGTCCAGGACTTTTGGGTTAATGTTCATAAAATTTGCATATCTATATTTAATGATGTATGGACTGTGGTGGCCTGAACCCGTTAGAAAAGAGCTGACACTTCCCTTTGAGGAAGTGGAACAGCTAACCTGGAACATCGTGTGGCTGCTTAGAGCTTGGTTAGGGGTTTGGAGGGATGAAAGAAAGTGGAATGGAAGGTCTCCTTTTCTGCAGAGATGCAGAAAGCACCTCCTCCTAGCAGGGTGCCTTGAATGAAGGACTCCTTATGGGAACATTAATATAAATGTTAATGTAGCGGTCCCTGTAACAAGAATCAGTTTGTGTGACAGCCTGGAAGTACTGATCTCTTGGTCTAAATAAATTTTAGTTCAAACACTATCGTTGTTAATTCTAGAGGCATTCTGCTCAGTAATTCTTTAAAATGCCATGGATCTGGTGCCATATAACTCATGTATTGGGTGATATTTTTGATTCGGCAGGAGACGTATTTGAATCAGATGGTGGGTTTGATTTACTGAAGGAGATATCTGTTTTGATAGATGATGCATCTCATTCCATATTAAATAAGCAGTGATTCAACAGGGATGTGTCTGATTTGGTGAATGAAATATTGTATCTGATTTTGATCAATTTTTCCTGTAATACACACATTTATTTTAATAGTTGATGCGTTTATTTTAGCATGAAGTATATCAAATTCTTCATGTAATGTTCTTTCTTCTGTTGGTGTGATTTATGGATTTTACAAGCAATAGATATATATTTCAATTAAATGTAAAGCATTCATTACAATCTGCCATGCATTCACAGTATTCTAGAATGTCTCAAATACTGTTCGAGGAGGCACTTGTAGTGGTCAGATGTTAAAGTAAGGCTTCTGTAAGGTGTGAGCAAAAGCATTTATTTCACAGAATTAGTAGTGTATTAATATTGGAAGGTAAAATGAGTTTTTGAAGAAGAGATTCTGTTTATGCCCTGCCTAACACGAAGACCTTCTATATGTGCCACAGATATGTAAAAGTCTTAATAATATGTGGGTGCTTCATAATTGTCACCAACTAGGGTCTTGTCCTGCATGCACACACTCGATGAGAGTTTTTTATTGGAATAGATAGGTACAAGCCTTAGGGCCAAAGATTTTCATTGTTTGGGTATTACAATTTTTTATTTTTTTTTTTAATTTTTTCAGTAACTTTCCTCCTTTCCTGTCCAGGAACTCAATGGTTTGTAGAACTTGTGATGACCTCTAATCTGTACCTGATCAAACAGCCCCACAATGTAATTTGGTGCGTCTTTTCAATAAAGGGCAAACTAAAATAGGTTTTGGCTGGCACCAAATTACCCTTCTTTTAGGGTTTAAATTTTACAGGACTAAAGGTCATTTCCCTGTATGCTTCTTATTATATTTAGTACCAATCTATGAAAACAATCACGTTAGGTTCAGCCCCGCCTGACCTTTTATACGCTACTGCTTTTATTTAATATAAAACAATTGCTACAAGAAGAAATCTGAGATAAAAAGATGAAGTTTATTAACCACCCTCAGGCTCATACAAGATTATATACAAGCATAGCAAATAGAAATGGAAAGCTGGAACAGGCTTGAAAGAGATAAACGGAAAGTGTAACTAACACTGAAACCTGTGCACCAGCACAGACACTCTTTTGCTACAGCGTGAGGCTCCGTCTGCCAGTTTTACTTCCCCTCACTCTCACCTCGCAGTCGATGGAGGGTTGTGCTAGGACTCTGGAGATCCAAGTTCTTCTACTAATGCCTCTTGAGAGCCCTTGGCCACACTGCTTTGTGCCACAGGTCCCCAATTTGTGCAGTGTGGCAGATAATTCTGAGCTCTTTTTGGATGTCCTGATGACAAGATTCAGGCTTTACTGTTTTAATGTAAAACAATTTTCCTTAGTAAGGGAAATTGGAATGAAGAGATCAGGTATATTAATGTTACCTATTTCTGATACATATGTAAGTGTATTACTTCAGTTTTTAAGGAGAAAAATATTTTATACATTAAACCTGCAGTGTGGGATACTCTTTACTGCTTCAGAAGGATGGTGAGATCAGACAGCTGCCCTCGTCTTAGCTATGCCTGGCAGGGTATGTAAAATAGCAATAAAATGGCTCATCTCCTCTGATACAGATATAGCTTCAGGTTGAGTCAACTCTGCCTTCTAAGAACTATTTCTGGATTCCTCCAGGAATATTCTGCATCTGAACCCTGCTCTCTCCTGAGAAAGGTGCCTGCTTTGAAAAGGTGAAGACCTAAATGATGTAAAATAGGCTGTGTGTCTTCAGTTAAGGAAAAATAGTACTACTTTATTGGGTATTTTTCCTTTTGTTCTGTGCTTGCTTAGCACGTGAACAGAATAGATGTAGGGGCTGTAAGCCATTCCTGATGGCTGGAAACCCAGCACTGAGGCATGCTGGCTGAAGGCAGGCTGAAACCTCCCTTCCTTCCTCAGCAAGCTTTCTCCTCAGTTGGAATTCGGTCCTTATAGTGAGTGCTTGGGAGAATGTCTAGGGCCATGTTCTCTTTCAGGCTCCGGGCCCATTTGGGACAAGTACAAATTTAAAATGCACAAAATGTCATATGATGTTAAATAATAGCACCTGTCTGTTCAGCTTTTCATCAGAAAGATGGTTGACTTGAGCTTTTTGAGAAAGAAATTTTGTAGTTTTTCAGTGTTTGTGTGTCCATAGCTGTTTCATTTCCAGCTCTTGAACAACTGTTGTAGTGTTCAAACACTTCAGCAGCTGTGAATTTGGATATTTAAATGCTGCCAAACCATTTAAGGTTTTGTATTAAATTTTGTCAGAAGTTAACAAAAGCTATGAGCTTTAGTTTCCCTAAAAGGCTAAAATTAAAGTAGAAGTCTACATAGAGAGAGACACATCCACAGATAAATAACAGTAATAGAAGTTTGTAAACTTTTAAAAAGTTGTCATTTCACTTTTGCCTTGAGCAGCCTGGCTATTAAATTACTTGAGTTGTGTAATGGACAATACACAGTTAGGCTGTTGGGAATTAAGTATAAAAACAAACATGTGGCCTTTTAAATTTTTTCTGACTTGTTACAGCGTGGAACACTGCATTATGCCATATCACATTGGTGTGATAGGCAAGTGAAACAAGACAGTTCATGCTAATGAACAGAAAAACAGCAGTTTGCTAGTAACCAAATTCATTTAGAGTATTTCAGGGCATTTGGAAGTATTATGGGAGAGACAGTTATTGCTGAGAAGAGCTGAACTGTAATGAAATTAGGGAAGTGAAAACCATATGTTTGCCTCTGTTTTTACCAAAGCATGAAATGTTCTCTTACTGTACATCTGTATCTCCTGCCTGCGTTAAAACAAAGGATGTGCTGCAAGACCATTTAACTAGGGTACAGGAAGCAGATCTAAATATTAATTGAAAATACATTTAATTTAGTTTCAGACAGGTATCAGGCTTTATGGCCTTATGCTGAAGCACAATTGTGTGCTGTTTGTGAATATAATAAGGATAAGAAGGGAGAACTAATTATAAATTTGTCCCAACCCTATCACAAGAATAGCATTTTGGAAACCAAAAAGGAAATAAATTTTTGATAGTCCTAAAAATTGCCTTGTTTAATGTTGCCAGTGAACTTCAGTTCATCTCTTTGGCCAAGCATACAATGTGCAATATGAACATCTGCTGGATGTTTTACACTTTAACCTTCTATCATTTCTAGATTGTTTCCTCTAACTTTTCGGGTGCACCCAAATTATGTAGGCCAAGGAATATTCAGTAGTTTTCATAAAATCGATCTTTGTTGTCTCAAAGTAAAAGCTGTTTCCAAACCATTCAATATAGCAAGGACAGCTGGAAGTGCCCTAAGGTCGTATCTGTCTTGGCTGTGATCTGCCCTTTGCCCATCAGTTCCTTGAAGTGGAACAGTTTTCACTGTACAGCAGTTGAGCTGGTCAATGCAGGAGAGAGAAGAGAGCCAGCACCAGACAGAAACCAATTTTTGCCTCCTATTAAACTCCAAACACGAAAGGCAAGAAGTGCAGACAATCTTGTCGTCTTCCTGTCTCACTCGGTTGCTCCCCACCTGGCTACCTACAGCGGAGTTCAGAACTCCATTCAGACTATTTATTGCCCTGCTGTGCTTTTTTATTGGGGAACTTGATGAGGGCCGGGAATACTGCAGAGGATGGCTGAGGGAACTGAAGCGCAGGAACTGAAGTTGCCAGTGACTGAAAGGAAGCAGGATGGACAGTCTCTAAAAATATGGCGGGCACAGCAGGGTGTCTCACAGCTCTGAAAATAATGACACCAAACTATTTTGTTCTTATGCAGGGACCCAAAAATATTGCCTGGGATTAATAAAGAAAGATATAAAAACAAGATTCTTTTTGATCTGAATGATAATGACCTTCTAAATGCCTTTTCAAAATCCTGCGAGGTACTTGAGATAGACACAATATTTTCTATAGAGTTCTGAATTGCTTTTACAATAGAAATGTTCTGATTAACCTCATACATAGAAGGCTATAAAGCATGAACAGTATCATTTTCACTTCTTGGAAATTATTCTGTAGGAATGTGGTAAGGTTTTTTGGCTTATGCAGTTGATGAAGACTACCCCAATTACATTATTAAACAAGTCTGTCCTTCTAAGGTCATTTAGCATTTCTCAAATTATTTCAAGTATGCACCTGAGCAGCACAATGAATAACTATTAACCCATATTTGGGCAGTATAATATTTTAGAAAGATTAACTAAGGTTACCTAATTTTTTCAATAATCTGACAAATTTGCAACAAACTTTACAAAATTTCCTTTCCTTTTCATTATATAAATTTTATTTTATTTTTTAATTGAAAGCTGTCTGCATAATAGGAAAGATCTTTCTTCCTGATTAGGCATAAATATGTTACTGTGTAGTCAAGGTGTCTACTTTCTTTCTGGTTATTTTCATATTGTAAAAATACATCTTCTGGACTGTCAGGGAACAGTCTTTCAATCACTGTTTCTTATTGATGCTTGCTACTTAGTACTTTGGACTGGCAGCATTTGGACTTATCACTGACCTCAGGGAATTTTATTTGGACCTTAAATGTCCTTACAGTACAGTTAGGAACAATTGGCAGCCTTTAGTACTGCAGTTATCATCACTTGGATGGAGAGCGGCAGCACAAAGCATATAATACTGCCCTCTGTCCTCTTCCTCTCCAAGGTGTGGTTATCTACTTCTAAATCTACAAGTTTCACTTCAGCTGGACTTTAGCTTACATTTTACATATGAAAACACTTGTTCTTATTACCTCATATAAAGCTGTCCCCCTGCAGTGTTATTCTTTTCAAAAGGAATAAACTCATTGTTAATCTTGCTTCTTAACTGAAGAAAATAAGGATGAGAGAAGTTAAGAATGTGGTATTCAGATTCAGGAATGCACCAATTACATGTGCACAGTTACTGTAGCTGTACACTCTATACTTTACAAAAATAAAATTGGAATATTAAATTCTGTTTGTATGTACGTTTGAACATTTGACATATGGATTTGTATACTATGAAAGCAGTTGTGCACTGCTGGGAAGAAACAGTCCCTGGTGAGTTCTACAAGGTCAGTCAGCAAATGAATATCAAACCTCAGTCTGGATCCCAGCCTCTCAGCTGCTGTATATCTTTTATTAAGCAGAAAATATACTGTTATAAGAAAGTTTCTCCAAGGTTATATTGCCTGTTGAGTTTAAACAGGATTTCCAATCTCTTAGTGCCACTTTTCCTATTGTTCTGCTATGAAAAAGCTCGCTATGAACTGTGCAGCAGTGTTATTTCTAAAAGATGGGTATATACAGGAGTAACACACATACTTTGATAATAAAAAACTTATTACTACAACAAAAATGTTGTTTCAGCTCTTTTTCTGTGCAGCAGAACAGTGGCACCCAGTGGCCATTCATGCAAAAATACTAGCCAATAAAATTTTACAAACTCAAATATCATTGCAAAGAAAAGTTAAAAGAAAAAGAAATTAGCATTTGTTGGTCATTTGTTCTTGTGTGCTTCTAAATATCCTTTAGAAACCTGTAAGTCTCAGACAAATTTCGAGGACCTTTCATGTTCTCTGAAGCATAAATCTGTGTTAACCCCAGAATATACATGTGTGCTTGTAGGTATGCATGTAAGAATTCCATCTTGATGTTTTAATAAAAAGAAACAAGGGGATTTTTATATTTTTTTTTAAATAATCTTTTGCCAACATTGTTTTTTACGTGTGCAGGGGCGGGGGGAGGGGGGAAAGGAGGAATGCAACAATGTCCCTATATTCATGATTTCCCAGTAATATTTTTCATTGGTTTTATGTACTTCTTCTAAAGCTGTAGTATAAAATTGTTCCAGATCCTTAGGAAAATACAAACACTTCCCAAAAGAAAATAGGACCATATATTTTCCCCATATTTCAAATGTATGTTGAATTTTAACGTGAGCAAAAGCATTTTTGCATATATTCAATTTTTCTCAAATAATTCCATTTGAAAAACTTTGCATATTATCTGCACATAACTAGAATGTACACAAGAGGATTATCTATGGAGAATTTAGAAATATGTTCTCCTGGAGTGTGCAGCCATAGTAGGCTAACCTGTAGAAAAACAGACTTACTGATTTTGTATCTTAGGCCAAATTCTTATCAGATTTTGGCTTCAGAGAATTATGGAAAGCCTGTTAAAATTTCAGCCAGTCCACTTTTGTATGAGACATCTGATTCCCCTGTATCACCGTGTATAGTTTCCTCATTACAATAGGATTATGTTTGCATTCATAAGGCTATATTGCTCTTGATATGTTTTTGTAATGCAGATGGGATTGTAAAATTTCAGTGCACCTTACTGCAGCAGTGCTGCAGGTTTGGGCTGAAGGACTTGGTAGGTCAGTCTGAAGGTGTCCCTTCTTCCTCTTCTCTCATTTACAGAACATACTGAAAGCATAGCAGACTAAGGGGGTGTCCTGATCTAAGCTGTCTTTACTGTGCTTAGTTTGTTTCTGAGCCACCTGACTGTATTGTGTATTTCTCTGGAATAACAAATTGCCTCAGTAAGAGAAGTGCTAAGTGTTTGCAATTGCCAGACTCACCCATTCCCTGTGAAAATGAAGGTCACTACTGTAGACGCTGACAAGTTTCAAAAATTTGAATGTGCAGGTATGTCTAGGAAGCACTTTCTTGACGGCAAAAAGGAAAGGTATGTGAGGTTAAAGGAGATAATTAGCAAGCCGTAGAACACACTGGCTGAATGGTCTCAGACAGATTCTTTATCCACATCCTCCTCTCTCCATTATAGTCATCAGTGTTATAGATATGGATCAAAAGATATATAGATATGGATGTAGATACGGACAAAAAGATGCAGTTTTTTAATTTCCATGAAGAATTGCTCTCTGGGTGAAATTCTGAATAAACGGATGGTGTAGACCTGCCTAATCAGCCCTTCAGGATTGTACTGAAATGAGCCTGGTGCTTGGTGGAGTAAGTTGAGCAGGGGGACTTGTGGGGCTAAGGGTTAAAGACTTGATTGCTATAGGATTGGACTCTCATTGTGGAGTGAGTTTTCACTCCTGATGTTTCTCTTTCTGCAATTCCATTTCAGATCAAGGAGAATTTTTCTATAAAAACTGGTTTAAATTATCCTGTGAAAAATGTAGGTTTTAACATTTAACATGCTCCACCACCACCCCTGTTTCTTTTTCAGAAAATAAGCAACCATCTCAGTGTATTGTTTCTTCCCATTCATAAGAGTGTTATTTGCAGTCAGTGTTACTAAAAAGTATGAGTAACTTTCTATCTAACGAGTTTGTGGAGCCCGTCTGTTTCTGATAGTGCAGGGGCATGCATTTGACCCATGTTTATAGTCAGAAAATCTAGTATCTATCTGTTCTGTGACCTGAACCTGAAATTCATGGTAAGAAAAACATCTAAGTTTTACAGAAGGGAAAGAATTTCATGCATTAAAGCAGAGCTACTCTTTCTGGGTTATAAAATATTTCTAATCTAAAGAAAGCTTAACAAGCTAAGTTCACTTTCTTGCATACTGGAAGCAAAGTCAATTTGATGTTTGAATTGGTAATGGCTTCTTAGCTGGAAAACTCATATCTTGTGTTGAATTATTCTAAATCAGACAATAAGAACGATTTGAAGAAGAACTCAGAAATAAAAAAATATAAAGGCTTAAATAAGGCATGTTTAATGTCCCATGAGTCAACAAAATTACTTTGTGGTTTAGACTGATCTTATATTATTAATAGGACTATACAACAATCTCCTACAAATCCCTTATTCCATTGGTAATACCTTTTTCCTAGTGCAAACATAGAAAATATGCGTGTAGCAGAGGATGAAGATAATTGTGAAATTAAGATCTGAAAACCTGAAAACCTCCAAGTATTCAGGATTTGATTGGAATGTTCAGCTGCTGTGTGAGTAATTGCAGTTGGACATGTCTTCTCTGTGCAGTTTGTTCTTGACTTGGAATTTTTCTTCTTCCCTGAGAACTAAAAAAGATTAAAAGTCTGAGGGATAAAAAATGGAATCACAGCTTGTAAAGTACAGTGTCACAAAATGGATTAAAAAGGAACACCAGTAATAATAATTTTGCAGCTGGGGGGAAAGCAAACTTAGACTTCCACACCTTTATTGAAAGCAGCACTCAAGAGCAAAGGTCTGAAAGCTTTTTTCAAGATTGGGCAATTTAAACAAAGGATGTTGTCTTTGACTCTTCTCCTCAGGAGTATTTTTGGAGCAGTTGTTTTCTTGCAAGTGTCTCAAGCTCCCAGTGCACTGAGTATTGAAGGCTTATGAAATGATTTCAAGGCTTTGGAGGACAAGGTGTAGGAAATCAAAAAGTGAGGGGAGAGGTTTGCATGTTGTGGTATGCACAGCAGTCTTTGTGTGTGAGGAAACTGGGTGGAGATTGTGCTTGCCCTTTCAAGAAAGTTGCAGGTGACCTACGACTTGTTCCTGTGGTGGTGAAGACCCCAGCCAGTGACAGATGTGCAGTGCAAAGGGACAAAAGAGATGCGAATCTCTTTGCAGAGACTAAAGATGAGTGGAGCCAGCTCTTGTAGTGAGGATAGCTGGCTGTTGGATCTCCATAGTGAAATGAGGCTGGAAGTCCTAGGGCCAAGGACTTTGGTCGTAACACCACTGAGAATGGGCTCTGGCAGTTGAGAGGCCAAGAGAATCCAAGCACTAGAAAGAGAATCGGAGATTGTGTGAAGAATAAATTACAGAATTTAATGTAGAGATGTTAGAGTATAGGTGGGAGTATGAGGGGAACAGAGTGTTAAATGAAAGCGGAATAGTTGAAAGGTAGATGAGATGTTTAGCACATTGACAGAAAAGGGTAGGTATGAAGTCCCTCAAGACTCTGGGATTTACCTCAGAAGGAGAAGATTGACAGACCTGTAAGAAAGAACCTGAAAGAAGGGCTTGAACTTGTCCTTTTTTTTCTTGGAGACTGGCTACCTGGGAAGAAGATGGAGTTTTTAGTGTGTCTGGAGAACTGAACTGATTAATGAGGTGAGGCAAAGGTTCAAAGGTACTGAATGTACCGAGGAAGAGAGAAAGGCCTGAACTCCTGAGAAAACCTGGTCGTGCCATCTGTAAGGCACAAGATCTCTTTAGACTATTACACGACCTGAGATGCACTGAGCATTTTTTAGAAGTACAACTGGATTTGCAAGCCTGAAAAAGAAAATATTTCAATCAATAAAAAAGAAGGTGCAGAAAATTTCCGTTTTGTATGTATGCTTATGCAAACACTGTTTGCTCTATCAGAAACCTCTAAGAAGAAGAGCCGTGTTTGTATATACTCCGTTTTAGAGGTTGTAAATGATCTTTTCTTTAGCAGCTCACAAATACATTGCACACCCTCGTAAACCCTTGTAGTTGATTTAGTAGACTGAGTACCGTGGGTCTTTTGTTCTCATTTTTGTAAGCTGTAAGCCTTTATCCTCCCCATCCTTCTCAGAAAGTTGAAATACCAAGTGAGTTCATCTATGAATCCTTTAGGCCTTTGCCTCCCATGGAGTGTAACAACTAAGCAGTTAACATTTGTAAAGCATATAATGCAAATTTTAAGAGCCTTCAGAATGCATATACAGCTCTGCTGAAGCTGTGTGCATAGAGTTGGGCTTTATTTGAAATATTTTTTGTTTGGTGCTTTTTAAAGTTCGCAGCAGTACAGTGATCTTATTCAGGCTGCTGGCTTCTCCACTGTGGCAGCAAGAGAGTGGGAAAAACTGGAGGGGGCAGCAGCAGGAGATTACTTCTGGGAAGTTTATGATTAGACTTAAAATCTGTGTTTCAAAGTACTGGCTTGTGTGAACAAGGTCACCAAAATGAATTGCTCTTTCTTTTTTCTTTTTAAGTTTGGCTTTTCCTTTGTTAAGAAAAGAACAGGAAAAAGAACCTTAAGAACAAAGGTCCCCAGATATATTTGCTGGTTGCCACTAGGCATGATGGATCTGGGTATGGCTGACCGTAAGAACTGTCCTCGGGCTCACTCTGTAGGTTCCTACAATGCACCCAGCAGTACTAATGCAGGGGTATGCCCACTTACTGTCTGCCCCCCTTCTGCCATCAGCACCCCATCCCCGTCTGTGGGTCCCTCAGTGCCCAAGTCAGGTGCTTGGGCAGGGCAGGGGAGAACAAGCTGCCCCTGCCCTCTGAGTGGTGGGACACCACCCTGTTATGCACAGGAGAACTGGAGTGGCCCTGTGCTAGAGCTGACTCCTCTCCTGCAGACAGGCTGTGAACTAATCTGGGTTCGCAGGCAGAATCAATAGATGTCGATAGAAGGGTTTTTTCTAAATCCTGAAGGTCAGCCCTGGGCAGCATAGCTTGTTATCTTAAGGAAAGAGAGAGTGAAAAATTTACACCTGGAAAGACAGTTTACTGGCTGTGTGACTATCCAGAAGGTTTGGGGCTTCTATTTTCTTATGTAGTTGAAAGCTGAGAAAAATGCTTATTTACATTTCTGCAAATTAAGAGGACAGTGCTTATACAAGGAGATATTTTTTTTTACCGCAGATGACTCAGAAGACACAATGTCTGCAGTGACTCAGTCTCAGCACTAAGCCTTTCTGTTGTCATTCATGGCATGTCCAATAAAAGTGATTTATTGCCTGGCTTCAAATCAAGCCACTTGATCATTATCATCATTTCCCCCCCCGCATCAACCTTTTCCCATCTTATGCAAGTCCAAGCTAATTTAGATAAGGTCAAGGTCTAGGCCACTCCTTAAAAGTTTTTACCATGACTTTTCCTTCCGGTCCTTCCATCTCATTCTTGAAACATCTTTTGTAGTATCCCCAAGGCAGAACTGGAAGAGAAGGTTAGTGGATAATTCAGTAGTTAAGCTATCCTCCAATATTTGATATGCCTCCAAGGCATTAAATTTGTGCTTGTATCTGTTAAATTGCTGGGAGCTTTCTTCAGTGGTTAATGATCTTTATGAAATATGTGGGGCTTGCAGTGATGCAGAACGTAGAAAAATTCTCCTCATATTATCATTCTAAGGTGGACAAATGATATTATAGATTTATCTTCACAGTCTTTGGAATGTGTGTGTATATATATGTGTACATATACATGTATGTATATGTGGGATAACAAAACAAATTAAAAGATTGTTTAACACTTCTTATGAATGTGACATGAACTGAAATCATCGTTTCCCCCCATTAGCTATGAATGCAGGAATGCTCTCTAAATAATCCTTCTCCTGTTTAGTGTGAAAAGCAAAGCAGGAAGAAGTTTTTTAAAGGATTTTTTTCCCCAAACCATCCCCACAGACACTCTCTGAAAAGGATAATCCATCTTAAAACAGGTTGACTTGCAAATTTGTCATGCCTCTGGCAGACCTGAAGAATGCTGCAGCAACTAAAAAGCCACCAGATACAGTTCTTTCCTCCAGCAATATCCTGGGGAATTTTCTAGATAGAGTTGGTGGTGGGCTTTGTGAACTGTTCTGGCTGATCAGCTGAGTGCAGAGGACAGTGCAGGTATAGTGTGAGGGACAGAAACAACTGTCTGCACTTTATGGAACTAGAAGGGAGGGAGGAATTACAATGCATAATTTTTTCCTTTAAATCACAACTTGCAAGCAAGATGAGTGTTCTTTGTGCATATTCTTGTCCTTAGTGCACTGAGACATCCCAGCTTCGTTCAGTGGCTCAGCAGAAAATTATTTCTGTGTATTTACTGAGTGAAATTCTTCTAAAATACATCAGTGTATGTCTCTAAGAACCACATCTATTTCACCAGACTGATTTGAAATCTTTTCCTTGCAATTTCTGATAGTATCTTACATACAGAAAATGAAAGTATCTTATTCACACAGCTACTTAGCATTTTCCATTCCATTTTAAGAATGCTAACATTACTTATATCACCATTGTGATACAGAGGAAAATCAATATGATTTTAATTACTGATGTTCTGTGCTTCTGTTATCTAAGACTGCCATTGCCCATATGGTGGACCTCAGGCAAACTTAGGTGTCACTGAATTAAGTTTGGTTTGTATTTGTAACAAAGGTTTTCACATCCTAGGAAAGCAAGCTGTACTGTGCTCTGTAGAGCTCTTTGGAGGCTGCTGTGTCAATATATGATGTGAATATTTGATGTTTTCTTTGAAATGGATCTGCACGGAAAGACTGCATTGTAATGCATATGAAGAGGGGCCAAAAAAAGGGAGTATGTGCACTCCTAATTCTGGAACACACTGAGTTGTGCATGGTAGAAGTAACAAACAGCAGGCAAAGCCAGTATCTGAGACACTGGAACCAGCATGCTGTTCCTCAGGAAGTGGGTGGCGTTTTGTTTGTCTGCAATCAACTTAAATTATATACTTTTTCCTCTCTGACTCCCTAATTTCTGCAGTAGGGCTGTGCTGTGCTGCCAGGGTTATCTGACCGAGGAGCCGGGAGCTGTGAGGGTCAGCATTGCTGACCAAAGAATTCTCAGCCTAATGCTTCTAAGACAAAAATGGGCCACCAAAAAGGAGACATAGTATTGGACTTTCTGCTCCTTTAACTCCACTCCTATAAATTGCAAATCAGAACAGTGACTGAGCAAGCAACAATAGCTTTACTTCAACTTGTAGGATGATGAGCAAGTAGATACTCTACTCAGCATATTTGAAAATAGCTGAATTTCTGCTCTTTACCATTCTGTAAATCTGCAATGTCATACCCTAAATCCAGACTTTGCCAAATGCTTTTCCTTTTAGTTCAAAGAACTGCATCAAGTTAATTTGCTTTTCTCGTGCTCCTTTTCATGATCATTCACATGGTTCTGTGTGCTGCTCAGTTCCTTGGGGGAGAGCAGGGAAAGGAATACCCTTCAAAGTTTTATGAGAGTACGCTCACAGAAGCATATTATCGAATTCAGACATGAAGATGTGCATGCCAATTTTGCTCTCCTTTATTTCTACTCTGCTATGCAGCTCTCCAGCTCTGAAGTACTGAACGTGCCATGAAAGTTTAGAATGTGGCTTACTTTTTAGGTAAACTCTGCTTAAAAAGGGGATGTACCTGGGGTTGTAACAAACTGCTCAAGGATATTCTGTGAGCAAAAAGAAAGTATGTAAGATATGAATTGTTTGCATTTGGCTGCTTAAAAGAAAAAGAAAAAAATAACAAAACATGTTTTGCATTAGTTCTGAACTTTTTTCAATTTTCAGTTTCAATATTTGTGTTATAAACTGCGGGGTGTTTTTGTGAGTGAACTTGGGAATGCGGCTTCCAAGTGCAACCTCAACAATGAAAGTTATTTAGGAATTAAGTTAGAATGCTACCTATTGAAAGGAAAGACCAGTGTTATTTTCATCCTGAGGCTGAAAGTGTCTCTCTAGCAACTGGAAATAGTTACGCTTGCCAAGAGTTCCTTGTGAAGCAGATGGAGAGGCAACTAACAACCTTGCTGAAATCTTGTTGGCTAAGCCTTCTGAGTATCCGCAGAGCTCGCAGAGTTACCTATCAAATTAACTTGATCACTGCACTATATGAAAATATTCTTCAGTCTTGTCAATGACTGTTGCAATTTTGCACCCTTTCCCCTCCCCAAGTTTTGATCAGTTAAACTCCCAATTACCTCTCCACATGCATAACAGTGTGTCTGATTCCTGGAGAACTTTCCTGGGCCGTGTGCATCTTATTTTCTTACGGTCTTTACATTTTTTTACTGATATTCAAAAGATACCCAAGAATGTGATAATTATGTGTCTGCAGACTTTTAATGACTACACAAAATAGTATTATATTTAGCTGCATGCACTGAATGATAGAAAGGGCAATGTTTGGTTGTTGTATGAGAATTGTCTGCAGAATGCAGAGAAAGAAACAGCCACGGACTCTCCCAACATTCTCAGATGCACAACATGATCCAAAAGCTGATTGTAAGATGATGCTACCAGTCTGTCTTTTCTTGCTACCTGTGGGTTCTGAATATAAATCACAAGCTGTGTATGCTTCAGCCGATCTTCTTTGTTCCCACTGTGACCTTATAGTAAATGTATTGTTTTTTCATTTATATTTAAGAAGAAAGTATGTTGGGACTCGCTTCCCTATCCACATAAACTAAATCAATATTTCAGATACATTCTGTGGTACCAATTAGCTGTTCTGATCAGAAGCAGTGTTGTCTGTTTTAGAAGTTACTACACCATCCATTCTGTTTGCTTCTTATTCCTGCAAGTACGCAATCACAAAAGTGCAATCAAAAGTTTATTTAATTGACATTTCTTCCTTTTCAGTTCCACAAAAATTGTGTCTATGCAGAGAGCACCCTGTGAAGTGAGTAGATATGTAGGTATAAAGTCATTGATGTACTCCTTCTGCTTCCTTGATACGGTGCTGAGTTATCAGACCTGTGTCTGTGTGTCATTTTAATTATTAAGAACTTCTCAGTCCACTAAGCCAAATCATGCTCTTTGATTTTCAAGAGAAACCATAGCCAGTCAGTTGTACGTAATGTGGCCTTCAAGGGCTGCAATGTTCACAAGCAGCCAGGAATGAAGATAGCCTGTATTTTGAGAGCGCGTAGGCTTTGGGAATGACAAAACAGTGCGTTATCACAGGAGGCGAGAGTGAAATTTCAAACCTGTCTGGAGAACAGAGGTGGCCAAGCCCTGCAGGCACCGCCTCAAGCTCTGCATGTTGAACCATTGATCAGTACCATTTTCATTATAGACTCTGGGTCATTTTATAGCGAGTTGCAGGAAGGACAGATGGTGCAAGGAGCTCCGTTTCTCCTGCTGAATGTACAGAAAAATAAACCATTAATTGCTTGCACCAGAGAGAGAAAATGCAGCAGGTGTCCTTTGGATCATTTATTTTGGCATTGTTCTGAATTTTATTCTTCTGAGTTTAGGTTTTATAGATAAGACAGTGAAAAAAAGCAAGATAATACATTCTCAGTTAAGAAGAACATGGGCTAGGTACAAGAGTATGGACAGACATACAGGCAGTGGTCAAAAATTTAAAGTAGTTTTCTGCATTAATGTAATCTTCCACATTTTTTTTGAACCAAAATGGCAATTACTATACTAAATGAAAATTGGTTGAGGAACACACAATTTATGGGAAAAAATTTTAACAGGAAATGCATTTATTTTTTTAAAGCTATTTTTGACCCAATCACATTTGGCAGGGGACTGCTGTGTGGACAGAGGGATTTCAGATCCGTATGGAAAGTAAAAATTGTTAATGGAAAGAAAGATTATTCATTCCCTGAAAGGTCGTAAGAAATTTATTCTCAAGGTTAGATAGAAAGGGAACTGGCTTGGTTATGTTCTTAAAAATGCATTCAAAATTAAATTATTAGTAAATGCAAGTTGAATTTGTTTCAGATTCATTTAAAAATGAAGATTTTCAATTAATATGATGAAATTATTATGGATGCTAGATAGGTCTCTTTACAGATCTATCATTTTTAATAAAATATTTTAAATTCCTTAACATTGGATGAATAGTTGTCCCCAAACCTTACTTTAGATTGACTAAGAACTAGTCAATCTTCTTATTTGGATAAAAAACAAATTCATTTATTAATAAGTAAGTAAATATGTAAAAGCAGGCCCTATCCCCCTCCTCACCTCTAGAAGAAACCTGGGGTAACTGTACAGTTGATCACAGTATCTCATTCCTACTCTTTTTTCTCAATATCTCCAATCTGTTAAATATATATATTTGCTCACATTTCTTTTCTGGCGTTGAGCTCATATGTCAGTGTGGCTTCAGTATAAGCAATACTTCTGCTGGAACTTCCAAAAAAGAATTTCTCATTGAGGGACTCTCAAGTAGCAGAGAGGGAATAGGGCAAATCAATCCTGATGATGTCAACACTAATTTATCACGGAAGAGGTACGAACAAGTACAGGGATAACGTGCTGCTGTGTGGAACAGCCCCATCGCAATCCTGAAGCCTCTGCCATTCTTTAGAGGCAAATGTAATGGCACTGCTCTGGCCAGGGCTTGCTGTATATCTGTAAGCCCTGCTCGTTGGGACATAGAGTTATGTTTTGATTCTACCTAGTTATGTTTTGATCCTAGCTAGTTCACACCGAGTGCCTAAGGTATGTCACATCATGACTCTTTTGTTTGAAGGCCGTGTGTTCTGTGCAAATCTGTTGGCAAAAGCAAGTTCTTTCTCATCTCATGCTTATTCCTACGACTGCAACCACAGAGAAGCATCATGCTGTATGCAAGCAAATCGATCTCTGACAATGAAGGCAATTTCCTGTTTTCAAGAACCTATAATGAGATTAGGAAAAAAAAAACCCAGCACAAAAATGTAGTAAATTCACTAAGGAGATTACTGAACTGAAGTCAGGCAAGCTTGAAAGTGTATTTCCTGTTTGTCCCACATTGTAAGTTTCCATTATTGGTTTGCCAGGGATGGCCCGATGGAAGTTTTTCACAGAAGGTACTTGGCACTTCCTCTCTTTAGAGAAAAGATACAAATACTGACAAATGGAAGGTCATATACAAATACACACACAGGTCAAATGGCTATTTTTCTCCTGGAGAAAACAAAACAATCTGCACCAGGTACACCAGATCCTTTACGTGATGTAAATTATCCTGAATCTGACTCAGGTCTGTGGATTTACACTGAACCACAACTGTGGCTTTGGCTCTGGCACATAGACAAAGGGTTTCCTACTAGAAGCCTGAAGCCTCCTAAGAAGCTGATCTCCCTGTGTGAGAGGCATCCATGGGGCTTGAATTTGAATTCTGAAAGGTTTCAAGGTTGCAATGGAGCATTTCTGTAGAGCATAACCTCACTTCCACTTCTGAGACATATAATTTTTACTCAAATCTAGTTCCTTTGTAGGCAACTGTTGCAGAATGGCTGCGGGATAGAGCCTGAGTGGACTGAGAGACTTTCCTTCTGAGTCACTGTTTCTCTCCTGAAGTATTTGAGGATTCTCCTAAGATGCTGGATTGCTGAGAACTCAGCAGTGAATCCTAACTCTACAATAAATGATCTCAAAATTGGGGCATCTGTAGTTTGGGGGTTTTATTGTTGTTGTTGGTTTTAATTTATTTACTCTGGAATAGGGAAGCATCGTATCTATTCAGCAGATATGAACTTTCCTCTTACTCTGTAGCTCTCATTTTCAACTGTCAATTTGCTTTTCAAGTTATTCATCAAACAATTACACATTCTTCCAATTTCAAGAGGCTAAAATCCCTTTAGCACTAGGGATCCAGTCTAAAATGGTGTTTCTTTAAAGACGTCTCGGTGAATCGGTGTTAAGCCTTGTCTGTAAACACATCGTGGCCTCACTCTACCTAATTTGGCTCTCTCACAATATCCAGGAACTTGTGACAGATCAGAGTAAGTGTTTAACACTGTCTTGAGATTTCACTGACTGGTGGGTAGCTGAGTCTAAGAGAAATATTTTTACTGAACAATGTGAGAACAGAGGACTACTATTTCAGTTTTGTTTACTCAGTTACTACCACAGAAAGTCTGAGTACTGTCAAGCCCCCACAAAGCTTGTGAGCTTGCCTGGTACATTTTCTGTCTGTCACAACTGTCAGTGTGTTTGTTAGGCTTGTTTCAAAGAAACGCCTCTAAATACAGAAAGAAATCCATGTCACTGGACTCGTTCAGTGTAAAAGGTTGGCTACACTTACTACTAGCTACCGCTGTCACTGCATTGCTGACCTACTTTAGTTTCCAGAATTTTTTTTTTCTAGAAGTAATTTTTAGTTACCATTAACACTGGAGCTGTCCTGCATGGGAGTACGTATCAATGAAAAATGCACATAGAAAATTGTTTGAATTTAAATGAGAGATACAATATGCAGAAAAGTGATATGATCAGGAAAATTTTTCATGCCCTTTCATGGGCAGAGAATGCTGAGTACCAGTTGGTGTTTCACAGTTCATGTTGAATACAGATCATGATGGCAATGTATCGGTTGTAAGGGAAGATGAGTTGCAGCTCAAACGGTGACTGTGTCAGATAAACAGGCAATATCTTGAAGGTTGCTTATAAGCTTTTTAAGTGTTTATAGTTACACTTTATGATTAAAGGAAAGTTTGAATAGATATAGGTCCACCTTTACATACTGTGCTCCAGTACCTCCTTATACATTGTAAATGATGTAACCAGATTGATTGGTGATAATTACTGCTCTGTTCATGAGAAGCAAGGGAAACCTTGAAAGATGCATGACTGCAAAAAAAAGGAAAAGCAGTATGCTGCTGTCTATCCAGTTATTATCAAATGCATGCAGAGTTGCTCCGTTTAATTCACTTTTCTCTAAGGGGGAGTCACTTCCAAGAAATAGCCCAAAACCTTGATATATAAACCCTTTTGGAACAGCTGCTCGGTCACAGCAGAGCACGACAAAACAGCCTCCCCTATTTACAAAGAACTGCTAGACTCCAATTTGATCTGTGGTGAGCACTGACCTCAACACCCACTGGGAGAAGGGAATTTGACACTCAGAGTTACTCAGCACTGCATAGGATTAAAGGCCCCAGTTTCAGTCTATTTAAATGCATGCTCAAACTTTTTTTGGTACCTTGAATTAGATTTTCAAAATGGAATTAGATTTGAGAGTGCTGAAATCTAATGTGAAATGGAACTCTTATTTTTTTGCCTGGCTCAATTATGACAAAAAGACCCTTGTACTTTTTGTACTTTCATGGCAAGTGCCCAATGCAAAGAAAGAAAGACTATAACAAAAATTAAGAGCTTCCCTTTGCTGGGCTCCCTAGTAGCGCTCTTACTTTGAATAGATTGGTATCCACAGCTCTCGCTTCAAACCCTAAGAGAAAGTAGCTTTGTCTGATGGTTTTATTATATGTTTTTAAACTACATGCAATGAGAGAAGTGGTGATTTAGTGGTTCTGCAGTGCTTTACTGACTCAAGTTCAGATTATAACAGACTGCTAACCCCTATTTCTCACCTGTAAATCCAACCTATAAATTATAAACATGCTGGCACAATCGTTATATTATTATTTTTTTATAGCTCTCAATTTACAACTATGGCTGTCCTTGGGCTGGTTCTTTGTATTTGTAACAGTCTCCTGAGGGAGGATTCATTGACTAGTGACTCCACATTTTAGCTCAGAGAAAATTCAGTCTCATTCTGGTGTCTTCAATTTTTCACAATACCTTACTGTTCCTCATTGATTATATACTGAGGATTAATTATGCTGTCACTTAATGTATTTACATGCTTGGACAATGTATTGGCTCACTTATTCTATTATGGTCAGCATTTTTCTGGTGTGGGGCACGTTTGTTTCATCAATTACTGGAGGAGCAACATGTTGCTGTTAGGGGGAATGGCAGTGATCAGTTAGCAAAGGTATATTTATTCCCTCAGTAGATCTATGAAGATCGTTTTCTCTTGCTAGTTGGAGAGCCGGGGTGCCTTCACCTTTTTGCCTTGAAGGCATCAGAAAAATTGGTGTTTCATGAAAGATTACTCTCTTGTAGGTTGTTTTACACAGATCAGTGCACTAGCCAGAGAAATGTGATATTATCTAAGTCTACTTTTCAATTCCATGACAGAAGTGTGATTCTATATGGGAAATATGTGATATGGATTCCTTCTTTTAGTAGTGAGAGATTTCTATCCATTCATCTTGCAGAACTTTAAAGATAGATGGATGTTAAATATATGTCATTTAATATGTAGGTTCAGCAAGGTAAAGTAAGATTTAAATAAGTGAAGAACTAGGCATTCTGGTACAGTGAAACTACTACTAGTTCCACTCCTCCAAGAAATCCACACAAGAGCTAAAGGAGAGGACACCCCAGGAGGATTTCTCCGTAAAATGTTGTGCCTTCGGAGGGGATGGCATCATCATTATAGTTTCCTCCGTTTGCATCTCCAGAGACTTTTTAGTATTAGCCCCAAAGCTGTTAGGAGAATGCTAGAAAGACACTGCCATTCACAGAAAAGTTTTCTGCTTTACTGTTAAGTCAGTTCCCAGCACAACTTACCATGTCCATGCACAGATGCATATACATAGAATCATGGAATGGTCAGAGTTGGAAGGGACCTTAAAGATCATCAAGTTCCAACCCCCCTGCCCTGGGCAGGGACACCTCTCCCTAGAGCAGGTATCTCTTACTATTTAAGCAGTGTACACCTTCTGTCTAAAATGGTTCCTGTCCATGATGTGAACTGTGGGAGAAGCACTAAGATGAAATGTCACTGGGATCTTATTGCCTGACGTTGTGGTATGTTGGCACCTAAAATTACACAAAGGCAACCGAGAGCCATATGGCCTCCAGGCTGAGTAGTTTGAAAATTTGTCCCTCTCAGTCTCTGGACTTTTGAGATCCCAGGAAAAGGGAATTCTGCTACATTAAAAGTATGAACATGTGAGTAGATATTCCAGAGATGTGTTCTGAAGGTCACCTTATTAATGATCATCATTTATTTATTGGTAATAAATAAACATTGTATAGAGGTCAGGAGGAGGCACAGCTTTACTTCTATTGTAAAAAACAAGAAAATCCATCAAAAATGTTTTTTTTCCTGATTTGGATATGTAATAGTTCCTTCTTGGGTGCTGTGGCAGATGGTTTTCATGTGTTTAAATCCATTATAGCCATAAATCTCAGACTAACAGAATCCCTAATCCTCCTCTTTGGTTTACCTAGTAAAAGATGAAGTTATTAGTATGAGAGCAGAAAGCACTCTGGATTATCAAAATAATCCTAAATGCTTCTTGGTCTGTGACATGCTGAAACAGAAAGGATTCAAACATTACTCTTCCAAATATTTCAAAAATTACTAAGGCAATGTTTTTAGCTGACTTTATTGTTTGTTTTCTGAAATGATTTTGCTTGTGTCGGATGCTGATCGTGTTAGATATAGTGATGTTACAGATGTAGCCTTTCACACAGCATCCCAGTCAGTTAGTAAGAGAAAACATGCTGGACTCCAGTGAACACAAGAGAGCCCAGGTTATTTAAAATCTGTTCAGCTTTTCTGGGTGTGCTCTTAACTGCCTGGTGTAGTCATCCCTGCACTTACCTCACGTTTCTTAGGAATCCGGTCTGAATGAGGTAGCTCTTCTCAGCCAAAATTTCTTAAGTATTTGTACCATTCCAAGATGTTATTTTGCAATTATAAAATTGCATTTAATTAGTAATGGTTTTAACTGATTTTCTCCCACCTGTAGACGAATATCTGCTGGGAGCCTCAGACAGTGTGTGTGGTGAAATAAAGCATGAATGATGCTGGGCTCACCCTTGCAGTATTACGTTGACTCTGGAGATCTCATGTACAAATATAGATCTCCAGGAACTTCTTAGTTAACGCCTTTGTGTCAGTGGTGTGAACAGATCTCTCTCTTATGCACTCTCTGTGAAATGAGTGAGTTTTTCTAGAGCCTAAGACTGATGTCAAGGCATATAGTGCTAGACCAGAGCATTAATTAATATTAGTGTAAATGTGGTGTTCTTCTTTTAAGACATACATCTGTTAACAACTCAATAGCATTTATATAAGATGTCATATCTGAGACCCTTATCCTGTGTTTGATACTGAACTTTCCGTGTGTTCCGTAGCTCCTCAGATTTGCACAGCAGGTAGAGTTGATGCATTGTGGCTGTGAGCTCCATGGCACAGCACTCCAACCTTCTCTTCCTTTCTGCATGTTCTGCATGTCTTCTGTAGTCATAGTCTAGGCCATAACATACTAAGATGCTACTGGCTGAACATCTCTTGCGTGATAGTCTTATGCCAATAGATCTGATTGTTCAGAATCATTGAAGTGCTGGCCTGATACCAAAGCAGAAGTTTCACCTGCCTGGTATTAGGACACATGCTTTTTAGACATCAAATAATGCTCATAATGCTATATTCAGGGTTTATGCCAAGCCACAGATCTTTATGAGATCACTGGCTCTCTACCTTGTTGCGTGGCTGCTGAGAACCGTTGTACTTCTGAGGTCTCTGGTCTAGCAGTCTTTCATACTAACTTGGTATCAAGCTGCAAAGGCTCTTCTTGTTGTCACTTCCATATTAACTTTAGGATGCCAGGATGATATTAAACCACCAGTGGGAGTTACTGCTCTGTCTCTCCCACGGCTGTATGTATGCAAAGGCAGATAACTGGCTCATCGTCTCACATGAGATGTGTTGGTGACACAACACGAGTGCTATGCCAGTCTGTCTTCAGCACATCCTGCCTGACTTACACAAAAGCAAAACTGTGTTTGTGGGAACAGTTTCAGCAAAAATTTAACTATGTGATGGTACTAGTCTTACGTAAATCCTGGCCTAAGCCTACTCTGGGATAACACTGGTGATTTAAAGGAGAAATTACTGGGTAAGGAGTAGGATCTTGCATGAACTACAAGAAAAAAATCTGTTCCTTCTTATTTTTGGTGATAGCATCATCACTGAATATGGAAGAATTCTGGTATTTGCACGTAGCTCTAAGGTAACATTATCATCTTTAGCAGGAGCAATATCATCTAGTTAGAATAATTCAGAACAATATGATACCTTAAGTATCCCATGTGACAGAGAGTTCAAGAGATAATGATTGATCTGAAAGAAGGCATATTTATTCACTGGAGAGATTTGAAAAAGAAGGAGGGACAATCGCTGTGAGTAGAAGAGAGAAAACCCGGGTACACTGTGTGCCTTAGAAGTTTGGGAGAAAAGTGAAACTGGGAAGAGGATACAGATCTCTGTAAGAAAAGCAAAGGAGAACTGCAGGAAGACAGCTGTAGCATTCTGAAAGCTTATTCCACACAGTAGGATTAGCTCCATGCAGTTCACTGAACAAGAGCCGTGCATTGACTGCATGACAAAAGCAGTCTGTGGTTATTCAGTGTCTCATGTTTTGCATTTGGTCTTTCTTTTTCTTTCTTTTTTTCTTTTCTTCTTTTTTTTTTTTTTTTAATACTTTTCCCCCTTTAGTGGCTCATATTATTTTACTTATCATCTGTGTCCTAAGAGATTTTTAAGGAGGATTGAGAGCTGTGTTTGTGTCAGATGGAGCCTGAATGCTAATTACCAGCCTGACAGGCTGTAATAACAATACAAGAGCATCAGTGAAGGAAAAAAAAAATGAGCAGAATATACAATTATTTTATAAAAGAGTTTCTTTCCTTGAGGGAAAAATCTGCACATTTACCATCTGTGACAAAGGAGATGTTGAACTGTGTAAGTGAATTACCCATAGCTCTGCGAACATGTGTGTGTGGAACAGGATGAACTTGAAATGACATTAAGCAATTTTGTTATTGCAAGAAAAGACTAGAAGAGGTACTGAGCTGCAAAGCTATGTTTCCCTCTCTTTGAAAAGCCTAATTCAGGTTGATAAATGAAACATGATGTAAAGCAAAAATCTATATAAAGTTCTATGGAAACGTTTATTATACTGCACAAAGCTTTCATTTTTCTTTGTGCCGTGTTCTAGACGGAAATGTACAGTATGTTGAAAGAAAAACATAGAAGACCTAAGTTGTGTAAGTATTAATGATATGTTTAGATGGAGTTTATTTGTGTACAGCAAAGGACATTTTAACAGTAATAAGGGATGGCTCTCAGCAACAAAACCCTCATACTCTAAAATAAGTGTGTTATTTAAAGTTCTTAACTAAGTTGATGATATGTCATGCTCTCTGGTTTTCAGTCTGGCTTTCAGTTTTCACTGAAGTAGCGTCAGAAAAGTAGGCCATATGACATTGCACAAATTAAATTCTGGATTTCCTCGGTTAACTTTTTTCACATGCAAGGGAAGGCTTCTTACCTATGTACTGTTTGTATATTTGATCAGAAGTAGTCCTTCACAAAACTCTTAGCTCAAGTCCTGTGTTATCAAATGACAGCTGAATCTAGACCTTTTACATTTGACATTCTTCAGCTTGCAAAAGAAGATAATATATTATGTTTAATGTGTGAATTGAGTGTAAGGAACTGGAGTACAGAAACACCTGGTACAGGCTCTGTAAAGCAGCAAAGGATCTGGCTCTATGGTGTGTGAGAAAAGAGTAACCTCCCTCGGGAAGCTTCCAATGGGGAACCTGACCTGCAGTGCATTTCTATCACCTTTCCTCTTACTCATGCTCTCAGACCATAGCTAACAGCAGAATCATGACTGTAGTACTAAACACTGATTGGTTATCAAAGTAGGTGAAGCAGCCGAAAAGGAGACTAATTTTAGGAGAAACCTGGAACATAGAGAAAAGAATTGAAGAAGAAGCTCTAGCCAGATGGTCTAACTGTCAGTCCTGTGAACAAACCATTTTAAAACACAGTGGAAGAGTTGTAGACAACCATATACAAGAAGTGACAGATGGAATTTCTGTGGATCAAAGGAGGAGTGTGTGTACACTGCAGACTCAAGTACATATCTACAATATCTATGTATTACATATAGATAGAAATACACAAAGTAGCATATGTGCATTCACTTGAATTATTGTGTTATTTTCTGTTTTTCCTCAAGAAGCACATCATGAGAATTTTCCTGTATCCCTTGAAGTAATTTGGGCAGCTTGCAGACCTTCACCTTTAGCAAGAGCCTTGATCATTAAAGGAATAGGAAAATGCTATTATCACCATTTCACCACAAAGCAGTGTCCATGCAAAAAATTTTTTGATTCTGACTGTAAGGAGCACCCTATTGCATAGAACATGGGGGTCAGTTATAACCTGTTTGGCATTACACAGCTTTCACTTGGCCAACAGTTAGTTTTCCTCACCTCATGTAAGTGTTCATAGATAAGTTTTCTGTGTATGTTACTACACCAGTGAGAATGTAAACTGAGTTGAAGAATAACAATCATGAGAGGCCAGTCTTTGTACTATAGCAGAATTATGTGCAGACGAAGCTGTTACGATGCTAAATTGCTGTATTCTTCCTGCCATGTAGGCAGTAGAAGAACATTCTATGATATCACTAGAAAGGCCAGTTGGTGAGAGCCGTGGAAGTTTAGTGTGGATCAGAAGTCATCATTAACTATTTGAATACCAAGTCAGATATTTTAACAATATGTGCCAAGTATTTTAATAATGTACTTTTTGTATGTATGTGTGTATATTTCCTTTNGGGGTTTGTGTGTTTTTTTTTTTCAGGGAAAATATAAGGCATGTTGCTTGTCTTCTGACATTTCATTCCACTAAGTTTGACAGTAACAGTACTTGCACATTTTAAATACTAAAAATCTAAATAATACATGTACTTCCCAGTTCTGTGGCGGATATGTGACAAGCTGGCATACCATGAATGAGATACTTCAAATATTTTTGCCTAGAAAGGATAGGCATTAGATAGGCTACGTACCCAGTTGTAGAGACAACTGATGATACCCTGACTCTTTAAGTTGGTGGAAAAACTCTCATTGGCTGCACTGAATGCATTCTTTTACCCAATTATTTTAGAAATACAGGTAACCAGATGTCTTCTTTATCATGCAGCAAAAGAATCTATGCATTGTATCATCAAGCCTCAGTGGTTAAATCCATCTTATGCCATAATTTTTCACTCCTGTTCTGTTGATTTTTTTTTAAAGTTATCCTTTCTAAATTGGAGCTTCACTTTGTTGCTATCTTTCTCTTTTCAGGGGAAACTAAGAGCTATTTTTAACATTGTTCTTTCAACAAATAGATAACTCTTCAATTAGATATGCTCATATAATTAGAAAGTTGCTTTGATTTAGCTTTATTTAGCACTTTTATGTGTTCTACAAAAATAGGCATTTCATGCCGGTTGTGACATGAGCTATATATAAGCATAGCAATTTTGCAGGGATTTTTGATCATTGTGTGGACCAAATTAGAGCAAAGTGCCAAGAACTCCATGCCCATACAAAGTTATTTGCCGCTAAAAGTTAAAAAAATACAAATGCTGATACCCAAACTGTATATAAGCAACAAATACAAGCCATTCAGACAATAGTCAGCAAAGTCAGAATTGTGCCTTCATTTGTATGAATTAAGAATTTAGAAGGATGATGCAAGTTGGACTAAATAGATAGTTGATTTGATCAGTATTCAAAACCCCAAACCTGTATCAGTTTGAAATATATGTGATTTTTCAAAGCTGCTGTCACTATGTCCTTGAAAAACAGTAACTCTTGTATGGATCCCAGCATAGCAACATGTTAGAGCAGTGTAGGGTGTTTCTCTACTATTAGGCAATGATTCCATTGAAATGAGTATTAATTTCAGAAAATAGAGGGTAGCTCATAAACTCTGGCAGATTCCTTCAATCTAGAAGGTAGTTATCAAAATATTACCCGGATAAGCTGAGTGGCTGAGCCTACTAGGCAAGGGCAGCCAGTTCTTGGTGTGAGTTTCCCAAAGGAAATTCCACTCTTTCCAGTTTGAGGGGCTCATGTGCAATTTGGAGAATCTAAGCTATCAAAATGGGTACCTTATCTCAAACATTCAAAGTTGACAATGGGCCATACCTTTTACAAGCAAAAGTTTGATCTTCAGCTTTCAAATTGCTCCATTATTTTTCTATTATAGATGACCTTATAGATTTCCTACCAATTGCCTGTGTATGAAATAGAATGATGGAATCATAGATGGGTTTGGGTTGGAAGGGACCCTGAAGACCATAGAGTTCCAATCCCCATGCTGTGGGTGGGGACACCTCCCACTAGACCAGGCTGCTCACAGCCCCAGCCTTTCTCCTTCCAGTCTCATACTATGCTTGACAACACAGAACATAACTAAAGTAATAATTATATGCAGCATAGTAGATATTAAATTAAAGCAATTTAATATTTGGTGTCTTAAATAAGATTAAAATAAATCTTAAATAAGATTAAAAATTCAAACTTGAGATACTATTTTGCGAAACACATTATATGCCCACCCTGAAGTTTGGAACTAGTCTCACTCACTTCACAGCTGTGCAGGTTGGCATCAGACCTGTGCCAAAGTTTTGGCGTAAGTGCCTTAACTAGGCACCCTAGTTAAGGATCACTCTTTAATTTCTTATTTTGAAAGCAGCAGCATTTAGAGCACCCATTCATGTCCCCATTGTACTGTGTCTGATAAAGAGCATAATGACACCCGTCCTGGTGTGGCCGAGCTTATACTGGACAGTGGTGGAATTGCTGGGGTTGAGCATGTGGCAATGTTTGTGCATGTGTGTAGTTTTACTCATTCTCAAATAATGTCTACTCTGTGTGGATAAAAGATCCTGTGACACCTTTTGTAAGAGCTGTGGTTTGCTGTACTCCATGTTGCGTGGTTATGTTCACAAAATCCTTAGGGGACTGTTACAGTCTAATATTGTTAAAAGCTTCGAAACCTCTCAAGCAGAACTCCCACTGGAGCCGCAGGGAGTTCTTCATGCCCGGCACTTGCAGGATCATGCCCATGAATGTAGAGCATTTTAGGATTCCCTGGGAAGAAACAATAGCCCTCACAAAAGAAATGCTTTTCCCATGACTGCAGTATTTGAAAAACCTCTGTACGGTTACAGTTTACAAAATACTGCAGGGAAAATAAAAGTGGAAAACATGTTTTTCCTTTTCCCTTCATTTTGTTTTGATTAACCATACAATTAATAAGCAAAATCTTTTCCGACCCTAGGCACGTCCTATTAGCCTGTGCAATGGCAGGCAAAATGCCTAAGCTAGTGATGTGACGCTGAAGTGGATCACCAAAGTGGAGAGTGGTGAAGCTTTATAAGCATGAGGGAGGAGACTTCTCATTCTCCTCCCTTCCTGCAAGAACAACAGGTACCTTGCAGCATTAAACTTTCCCGTCCAGATGCCGGTTAGTGGCCAAAGATTAACAATACATCTAAGGCAGGCAAAGACAATCTTGTAAAACTCCTTAGCCCCTTCTTGATCCTCACCTGTGTGAGTGCTGAGCGTACCCCTTAGCAGAGCATGCTGTGCAAAGGTTTGTGGGCAGTGTAAAAATTAAGAAAAGAAGTAGTTCCACCCTGAGTGAGCACACTTACCATGTGTGATACTCACACATTTTCCTCTTGCTTTGTCAAACACCCTGTGCCAGTAGTTGATGGAAGCCAGTTTGCCTTCTGGTAAGATCAGCCTCACCTGTAGAATGTTTTGATAGTATTTGCCTTCTGTACGAGTGTGTTGTGAGAGTTAATCGTGCCTGTAAGAAGCACTTTGGGAGTCTGAGATTATTGCTAGCAGTACCTATAATCCACAAAATAATACAGCAGCGGAAGCTCATTTGGTCTTTTTCCCTCATTGGTATTTGATTGCCATTTCTCATTTTCAACTGGTAAATGAATTCCAATCTTACTAGCATAAATCCCTGTGAATGTGTGCCATTTATGGTCTTAAATACATGTGGAGCTTTGTCATCCCAATGATAAATACTGCATTTGGAAAGGGAGCATCCCAATCACATTTGACCTGTTATATAGATAAAGTCAATAGTGTCTGCAATTACTTGGTGATCCAACAATTGAAACTGGTCTGTTTTTAAAGACAAATCATGCATAAACTCAAGCTAAGTAGTGGTCTCCTATGATTCTGATTCATGCTGTGCTGAAAAACCCTCATAAAAGCAGATAAACTGTATCAAGAACTAATTAAGAACAGAGTGTTTTGTGCCTCCTTTGCATGAAATTAAATAACGGCATTCTGGGAAGTACCAAAGCAACAAAATCCAGCATATTTTTTCTTATTCATACATAGAACTTTAAAACATGTCCCAGATTTTTCTGAAATTTCAATTACTATATGTATCTTTGAGATGTGAATGCCAAAAATGAGCCATAGGCAGCAGGGTAAAATTTATTTCGCCAAGTATTTTGGTCTTGTTAATTCAAGACTGGGACTATTTAGAAAAATAAGACCAAATTATTTCTCATGGAATCAAGACTAAAGTTCTTGCCTTCCCTTAGAAACATGACTATTTCACTGTAATGATTTTTTAGTAGAGACATCTTGTTCATTCTTTGGGGAAGAATATAGTACCTGGTCAATTAATCAAGTAATTGGGAGCTTTGCAAACCAACAAAAATTGGAAAATAACCTTGTATTACCTTGCTGCTCGATACCTCTGCTGAGTTAGACTTTGTCCCAGGTATGTATGGCCCTAGTGCTCCTCCACATCCTTTGTCAGGAATGTACTTCAGAATAACAGTACGATGCCTGGAAAGGAAGTTTGCATAGTTCCAGTAGTTACGCTGATTTGGACCAGTTGAATGTGTCCGCAGAATTGAGTACGTTCTCCTGTACACTTGATTAACAACAGAAGTATCTTCCGTATATGTATTCCTAGGAATATTACCATATTCACTGAAAGTAAGTTGAAGATGTTGGAAGGGTGTACGAAAGTCTGTGTTTAAAATTAGCTTTGATCAGAATCAAACCTCCATCTAATTAAAATAATGATCTGCATCACACGGTAGTGCATTTTAATCTTTTGTGAAGTCAAGGCAAAGTAATGGCAGTGAGTTTACCATTTCTGGAACTCATGATGTGAAGATGGCAAAACACTTTCCAAACCTTAGGCTGAACAATACGCTCATGTATTAACCTTGTCCCTATTTACGGAAATGAAAGACAAGGCAAATGAACTGAGTATCGCTTGGGCTGCTTTGTATTCAGAGTATAGTTTCAAGAAAGCAGCTAAATTACCTTCCATGTCGACAGAAATATTTTTGTTCATTTTCCCCTGGTTTATATTGTAATATGCTTTTTTTCTCAAAATATGCTTTAGTTTTTATGCTGATCTTTTAAAAATATTTTCCAACTTATTTACACTTCAAATAAATATTTTTCTGTCTGCCATGGAAAATAGTTTTCTGCAAAGGGATATTGCTGTCCTCTTTCTACCTTTATGCCTTATGTCTGTTTTTGACATTTATCTAAAACAACTCCAGTACATCCTACAAATTTAAGTCTGACAGTACGTGGGGAAGACAGTGGTCTCAGGGTAGCTTGGCTGCACTCCCATTGGAGAGACAGGAAGTGGCAGCAGTTCTGAAACAGCATATTTTAACTGCAGACACCCGTAACCTCAGCCCGCTGAGAACAAGAGAACAGGGGAGCTACCTTGAAAGGGATAATTCTGTAGGAAATTCTTTGTTGCAAGGGGTTAGTTGTCAACTACTAGGTTTCAGTGAGATTCATTAGACTGGAGAATCAAAGCACCTGAATCACTCCAGCATAAAGAACATTTCTGGAAGATGTATTTCCAGTGGATCCAGTTCTTAGTCTTCATTCACAGTAAGTAATTTCTTTGTAAAGTTTCATACGTTAATGTTTGAATCTCTGCTTTTTATGGAAACATTATCAAACACTGAGGTATTATATTCTGGCCAGATATTCCATGAAGCTGTCCATTTCTTCTGTTTTGAGCCGTTCATGCGAAGATGGGTACTTCTCTTGCCATTGATACAGTTTCCATGAACACGCAGCCCTTTTCTTGAATGTTTCGTAAAGCTTTGAGGTATTTTTTTCAGATTGGCATCTGAAATTCAAATATATATCTGTGCGCAACTTAAAAATGATTAGTCATACAATTTGATTGGTGTTTTTCTTGTTCCCTGACTGGTATGAATGTTCCCAGAAGGCTATATTTAAATGATCTCATCCTGAAATTAAAATGTATTTTCCCTGAACATCTGCGCCTGTAAACCGAATGCGCGTGAGAAGTGACTATAAATGGGCTGTTCAGATGTGCAATTCAAATGTGTCTAAGTCTAATTCACTTGAAGATGTAAACCAGCATTCTCTTTTTTAAAAAAATTATTTTATTTTTATTTTGACTGTATTTATTCAGCTTCAGTAGACCCTGGTAATAACTAGTAACCCTAAGTGCCCATCCTGGAGCCTGATGTGTTTCTAGTGCGTGTGTGTAAAGCCAGTGGGAACGTTTCAGGGCAGCTGGAGAAAGGTGGCGGTGTGACAGTCCTACAGGCAGAATTAGACACTGCTAACAAAAAACAGCTGAGGGAACAGGTGATGATTTCATCTTTAATTATCTTCACAAAAAGATTGTAAATTCCCTATTACTGGGTCAATGTATCATTTGTTAAATATATGGTTCCTGCAGGATGTGAATACGTGGCATGGTAACGTTCTGTACATTTCTGTACACATATAAGATATAGTCCAGGGTTCATCTTCCATTGTAGAGGGAATGTTGCTTATTGTCTTTTCTGGCAAATTCAGAGGAGTTGCCAATCTTTTGAAATGCAAAATGACTTTAATTGCTGAAACATTGATTTCTGTTCGGTATACAAATGGAAACATGTAGATTTTTTTCTATAAATGTCAACAGCACAAAGCTGTTCAGGTGGAAGCCACCATTCCTAACATATTTTTGCTGCATAAGCAGATCTGTAATCTCACTACAGTTGTTCTGCAGTCTTTACAGAGGCCGTCACCAGAGAAAATTGAATGTGGTGATATGAAAAAGGAAAAATTCAGTTCCAAGAGTAAGTTCCTTTCTTACAAATAATTCAGTATTAATAGAAATGTGTTAGAGAATTTCCCACAATACTTTTGTAATTTTTTCCAAAATCTAGTGCACATTTCAGCCATATGACTTAATGGCTGGGTCATTTGGGAAGTGCAATCCCACAAATGTGGTGTTAGGAGTAGTGTTACTGCTCCCACGCAAATGATTGGAATTGTTATCTTGCAGGTGCTCATGCAGAAATTACTGGTGCCATTTTTCATGCTATGTATTCATTTCCTTTTTATTATGCATTCTGCAACCCATACAATCTTTCACACACATTCACAATATCCTTTTAATGCCTGTAGTCTGTTGTGAAAAAGTGTAACACTCTTAGTTTAATCGGTGGTATGAGGTATGAGGACTGATTTTCAGTATGGTGCCATCCTTTTCTGAAAATTTGGGGCACAATATTGTGCCTTGTATTGAACAAGTAAGACCTGAGGCTTCCTGAATCACTGCTGGGGGAAATGACAGCAGTTTCACTTTTCCAGCAAATGTAACAACATTCTGGAATTGTAAAAATGTCTCATAAGATTTTGCGCTTTTTGCAGATAGGCAGAGTATGGCCAGAATGCACACTTGCAGGCAGTAACAATAGGTGCTGTGCGTTCTTTATTTGTTTATTTTAACCTGCTCAGAAAGTTTTGACCTTTGTTATCTTCCATGGCTTGGTACCTGGCTCAGCTATTATTAAATACTACTTGACATTTTAATACTGGTATGCTTTCATGTTTCAAAAAATGCTATCTATAAGGACTTCTGCAAGATGATTTACCTGGTCTACAATAATTGTGTTTAAATTTAGAATTCAGGGTCATGTAAATTTTTTTAATAGCTTTATTTTTTCAAAATTATGTTTCATGTTTTGATCTCTTGGGAAGCTGATTTTCTTGGATTAGTACATTTTCTAAAATCCTTCAAACATCCTTTAACATACCATCTTTTGGTTTTAGCTTTAATATTAACATTCAGCACCGGGAGATTAAGTCATTTATAAAGACTTTGTTGGGTTTTTTGGTGGTTTTTTTTTTTTTTTTAATGTGTTTCAAAGATGTTCTACTCTGATGATCAAAGCTGTTTTACAAGGGTGTTTGGATGCATTGACCAACTGTCTTCTTAATAGGGCTCAGCATATTGACCAGAGTTTAATCAGCTGCAGAGTACTGCTCCTATTGCCAAGGGCACTGATGGGAAGGTTCCATGTTTGTCTCCAGTCAGATGTGAAGCTCAATGAGATCACTCTCGTAATGAGAAGATAGTGGGCATAATTTATTTTTTAAAGTCGATAAATACAATTGAAAATGTTCCCTTTACTTGTCTGTCGGATAAAACAGTTGGTGCGTTCTAGCTTTGGTGTTAGGTGGGTATACATTTTGTTAGAGTTATGGATGTTTTACAAGGTAGAAGAGAAATAAATGTTTCAGCTCCATCTCTGGAGATTATTTTTTTTTTTCTGTCTGTTTTTTTTTTCTTTCATTTTGGATGGGTTTTGTTTTCAGAATCTTCCCAAATGTGTATAGTCTGGAAATACGCACCAGTATCACATACGTTTCCAAACAACTTGATTAAAGAAAACTATGGTCATGGTAAAACCAGTCCAAGGGTGAAGTCAATAGTTTTCTGCTCAGTAGGTGTTGCATATGGTGTATATTTCAGATTGTTATGTACATTTATTTTCTGTTGGTCTACTAAATACTGTCTGCCACTGCCAATAGCAGTAATATATTTGATAATAAAAGTAATAAACCACAAAGTGAATATTCATATTGTCAGTTGTTACAGAATGAGAAAGGGGACATTGATCCTCAAAAAAAAAAAAAATCTTTTATTTGGTTAGATAAAATACAAGTTGATGTAAAAAATGTGTGTCCAGCTCTGCCCACATTCTTCTCAATTCCCCTTGACACCATCTCTAACTCATTTTAGCCATTAGTGCTTTAATAGTTAAAGTGTGTGTATGTAAAGGGTGTTTTCATGTATGTGTGGTAATGAGTATGTGAGTGAATGTAAATTTGAATAAATGTGGCTGTACCTATGTGTGTTTTTACAAATGTAAAACATTGTCCTGCTGCTTGCATTGTTCTCAAAATCCGAATACCCAGCGCTGAGCTTTGAGCACAGATGTTGTTTTCCGTAAGATAGTACTTGTCTATTCTTTGAATGTCATGGCAGATGTTTTACCTCGAGGTTAATATCTGACTTGCTTTAAATTCATGTGGGAAATCTGAAAGTTCCATTTCCTATCTTCAAAATCAATAGAAACTTAATCAGAGCTGCTAAAAACAAGTCCCAGTTCTTTTGTTACAGAGAAAGTAAACAAGATACAAAATTAAAAGTGACAGAATATTTTACATGAAGGACATGAAGTGCACCACCAACTAAGCTTCAGCTCTACACGGCTTGTGTCTTTCAAGTTGAGGTTTGACTAGAGGAAGCTCCATCTGTTTTTTTTTCCCTATACCAAGGCACTATAGTGCATTCAAGGAACATTTCAATTTTTAGTATCATGTAAACACATTTTGTTACAGACATTAACTTTACATTGAACAGCTTGTATGGTGACCTGAAAGATTTTCTTTGTCAGAATCTGGGTGTTTAATAAAGACTCCTCATACGGTTAATTACATGCATATGAATTCAGATCCTGAGTGTTATTTGGTCCTCCTTCCCCAGCAGATTTTGTGCTTGGGCTTCCTGTGGCTGAAGTCCTGTCTCCCTTTCTAGCCTAAACTGATTTATTCTTTGTTGTTGCTTCTGTTTTCTTTTATCTGGGTACTATCATGCTGAAAGCAGGTGTTGTTTGATGGTTATTTATCCTATGTCTCAGCAGATGTTGGAGCATCCATTTTGGGATTTGACATCCTGGTCAATACATTCTGCAGCTGGATTCAGTCTGGAAACAAGGACTATTCTGTCAAGTAAGACTACATAGGCAAATAAGCAAAGTAGAGGAAATAGTGTAAACTGCTCAAGGGAAAAGAAAAAAAAAAAAAGGAAAAGAAAAATAAGGAAAAAAGTGCCCATGAGCATCTTGTTTACACCATCCATTGTCCTTGTTTTTAGAACTTCAAAGACTGTGGGTTCATTTTGAGAGGCACTGTAGCAGATTCTGAAGTGACCAAACAATTGTAAAACTGCCAACGGGAATTTCTGGGCAGTTGAGCCTACAAAATGTTAACACGTGTTTATTAATCTACATGGTCTGTAACTCTTAAAGGCAGTATAGAGGTTGGTAGCCAATAGAGAGAAAATAAGGTTGAGCAGGGCACAGCTAAATGGCAGGTAGAAAGAAAATCATGAGGAGGATGCTCACTGCAGATAGCTGCAAAATGCATATAGTGCTAAGATCTGGAATACTCATAGGGCTATCTATATTTTATCACATTTTTTCAGTTCAGCAGGCAAATCTGTTTGCAGCTTGTGGACTGTGCAAAGAAAGCAAAACAAAAAGGAAGTGGGGAGAGAAACATGAGGCGTGCATCAGGCTTTCTGTGTGTGATTCACTGATCCATTAGTCATTACTCATGACTTGAGTAATTTCAAGAGCTGTGCTTGTTTCTTGAATTCTAGAAAATGCTTCATAGTCTTGGTATTCTTAAAATCATTGTGGCTTTGAATGTTCAGTTCAAGCAAAGAAAGCTGGTCTGGTTTAGTTTGAAAAAGATGACCATGAGCCTCCTAATCCTAACAGGTAACTGCGTGCAGCCATCAGTGGTAGAGATTTACTTACTTTGGTCTTACTGACTTCAGATATACTAGATGGGAGTAAGGATTTCTTTAAACAGTGTATCGGTAAAACTTTCCTCATGTAAATCTACCCTCCACCAGTTCTGAGCATGATCACTAATCCGAAGCTCATGACAATAGTTTGAAAACACTGCAGCTGTATAAATCATATTATCTTTGTTATACTGCTGTAATTTCTTTGTAAAGACTGTATCCACGTGGTGGCAGATGGTGGTAGAAGTACTGTTCTGATCACAGTGCTTTCTTCTGCTGCCTTCATCGCAAAAGGAAGATTTTTTTTTTTATTTCTCTGCTTTGACCTTCTGAAATTCCTCTTTTCCTTCGAGCTTGATTTTTGAAGAAAAATACAGCTCCTAAGGTGAGCCTGGTTGAAATCTCATGTTGCAGCATCATCTGAGAAACACATCTTAGTTTTCCTTGGCCAGTGGTAGCAAGGAAAAGGGCAAGCCTGTCACAGACATCCCACAAGAAGGAGGAAAAATAAGCCGGTGTGGTCATTGGAAAGGTGATGTGGAAGTTGGGGCTAACAGGCAGGAGCAGAAATACTGGTAGAGGAGTTGGATTGTGAGTTATCTTCTGAAAAGCAATGTGGCAAGTAGAGTATAGATTTCTCTATCAGCATCTGAAATAAACTATATGCTGAATGGGCAGAGCTAAAACAAAGCCTAGATAGAGAAGGAAACCTCAGAAGTTCATGCCAGCGTAAAGCAAAACTGTTTCTGAGGATGTAGAGTTTTGACCTGCTTCACAGGGGCACTAATTTTTTCAGAACAAGAACAAACTAAATCTGGTGCAGACAGGGAGGAAAAGTCAGGAGGGAGCGGTGCTCAGAGGGGTGTATCAGTAAGCGCTTCTTTCTTGCTTCATGAAATCTTCAGATTGTCTCCAGGTAACACCTGTAGCTGTATGCAGGGCTCCACCCTGTATATACCTCTGAGTTTTCATTTGGGACCGACTTCAGTCTGGTCCCATATGTTAAAGCCCAATTGCAGCTGGAGTGTGTCTTCCAGCTTCTGCTCTGAGTTGGCACTGTGGCACAACCAGAGCTCAGTCAGCAGGGGTAGCTGGAAGACTGACTGAAAAAGTTCACTTTGGATGCTAACTAATGTACTGTGTTGATGACCCCATAGTAAGTTGAGTAAGAGGGCTCTCCAGGGATAATTTCCAACAGATATCCCTAAATAGATTCATATATGAGGGTTAGGAGAGGAAGGCAAGACATCAAGAGAAGCAACAGAGGGCTTCGGACAGGGGACTGGTGACACAGTTGAATTCCAGCTGCCACTCTTCCCGTGAAGGGCACGTAGCTTGATACAAGACCATAATGATTTACTTGTTTTGAGTGTATGCTTTAAACCATTTTTATGATTAAAACAAGAGTTTGGCGTAGTTTCTGTCAAATAAAAATTCCAAAGGAACGAGCAAAGAAAAAGCTTAGTTTGTCAAGTGGATTTTGTTTTAAAAATAGAAACATTGTCACTGCTATCTTTCTTAAAAACCTCAGAAATTTTAATGAGTATACGAACTAGCAGAGTGAAAAAAGCTGTTAACATTCTTGTCTCATGACTTAATTTCAAAAGTTCTTTTGCTTTCTTTAAAGTTAGATTTAAGAAAACAGAGCATTAATATGTTAATTAATAAGAAATTCAATGGAGATCTAGAAAGTAAGTAGTTAGACTACTTTTTTCTTTCGTAACTCTGTGAAGCTCATTAAGTGTTTCTTGGAGCACATATGCATAGGAAAGAAGTACAGAGAAATCTTCTTAAGATGAGCTTGTGAAGAAACCTCCTGTCTTAAGAGACATTGGTATTCTCAAATGTATTGAGTCTGCTCTTCTTAGAAAATCACATTAATTAAACAAGTGATTTTGTTTAGTCCTTTGAGCTAATACTTGAGACAGTTCTTTTTAGGTCCTAGTGCTGACTGGAATATTGACTTTTAGATCAGTGGCTGAACTAAAAAATACTTCTAAATAAGTACGTATTACTCTAATTCTTTTTATTTGCTTTATAATTTTTTTTCTGCATCAAAATAAGATTGCTTGAAATTTCTCATATGGAGATAATTTTATTGATTGAGTAAAATTTTCATTTAATCCTCTGCAATTTTTAAAATTAAATTAATTTAGTCTTGTAAAAAGTTTCAGAGCCAAGCTTTGAAACATTATTTGTTTTTAAATATCTTTCCAAATGCACCACTTCCATTTCCTGTTCCCTCTCCAGAAGGGAAGTATTTCTGGATTCCACCACAGACATAAAGGTCTGCATCAAGATGAGACTCCTTTTGTTTCTGAGAGACTCTTGACCAAAAGTGTGGCCTTGTTGATTCTGAGCCAAAGAAGAGCCGTGTTCTTTAGAGTGTCATGATTTGATGTTGTCCTCCTTTCCCTATGACTCTTTTAAGTACCTGGATCAGCTGTAGGGTATAATATGGCTTTTGTGCTGCAATTATGATGTCATTTTTGCACATCCCTTCCTTTATAATTTTCTGTGATCAAATCTGACTGTATGCATTTAGTCTCAAAAGATTTGTCCTTCCTGCATCCCGGTCTCAGTGTGCAGCAGCACCTGGATTCATGTGGGGCTCCAGACTGACCCTTGTCTTCTTCATCCTCTCTGGTAGCCATTCGGGCTAACTTTTTAGTCTACACCAGATGCTGAAACCAATCCATTACCACAGCTGTAGTTGAAACTTGGGTTGCTCTGCTATTTCCAGCCCATCTCCATGCTGCGTGAGCAGGAGGAGCCGTTCTGTTACTAGCTCTGTTGCTCATGGTATTAGCTGGAAAATCGTGCCTTCTGAAAACACACTTTTGTTGCAAAAGTAAGTGCAAGGCCAGCCCTTGACACCAGTCATGACAGTGGAGGCTTTTAGAGGGGGCTCAGGCATTGTTCAGACCTCTTTTGCTAGCAATTACTGGTAACGTGAATTATTTCACAGTGGTTATGAATGTATAACTTTTTGAAGAATCTGATGTTAAAAGCTCCTTTGGGTCATTGCAGTCACTTTGGGCATGTTGAACTTGCTGTTACGTAAGTAGCACAAAAGCGGAGCCGGCTCCCCGCAGCGCTCTGCCGTCCTTGTCTGCCGGCTGTGAAGTATGTGAAAGGATTGCAGGCTTGCCTGCTTCATGAATAGAGGCTGAGCAAGCTGTCCTCTTCTGAGAGGCTGAAATTACCGCCTGCTAAATGGGGAAATGTATTAGAAGCATTAACACTGTATTGGCTGCCTCCCCTCTGCTCAGGATCTAGATGGGGTTTGCTGTATTAATATAATCCCTCACAGGTATTTATCAAGACTAGAAAACGTTTAAATGAAATGTTTCAGTGCAGGCTGACAAAGTTTCAGTTTATGAAGAGCACAAGAAGATGGATTGCAATTCAGTGTTTACTCAAACCTACTATTGTGGTATAAAACCCTCTCTCTCAGGGGGATGAACAGGGGCTGAGGACAAGTCTGAATCACTGGGTGGTAGCTGAGACAAAAGGCCTGATCTGGGAGAAACCTGTCTGCTACTGCATGGGAGTCCTGAAATGGACAGTGCATAGAACACAAGAAAGAGAGGTAAAAAAAGGGGACTGAGGGGGAAAGAAACCTGTCCTTCAGCACCAGTAGGTGACATACCAAATCCTGGCACCAGGGTCAGTGATTTGAGATGATTCCTTCAACAGACAGGAGAGAATAGCAGAGAAGAGGGTGCTGTTTCTGAACTGTCTTCTGTCATCCCCTGCAGCATCCCCTTAAATAACTGTTTCTGTTATTAAGGAAAAAAATTTAAAAAGCATAAATAAAATAATACTCAAATGTATTAAAGAATATTCAGATGTATTACACTGAGTTCTGACTACTCAGCTTAGGAACTTTGGGCTAGAAAGTGATTGTCATTTCATTTTGACTTGAAGAAGGTCCCTCTTCAAATTCCTGCAATTTTATTTTTGCCAAACAAAAAAAGATTGGTTGATTGGAACCTTACTCTTCAGTGGTTTGATTTCACTTCCTCAGTACAAGGCTGTATTACCTTTTATAACCTTTCCTGTTTTGCCCAGTTTGAGTTCTTACACGTCAGTATAGTTTCCTGTTGGTTGTATGCACTCATCCTCTCTGTTGTACTTCTAGTCATCTTTTCATTGACTTTTTACCTTTCTCCTTCACCTCTGATGTATAGCACAGTTTCTGTTCCCTTGTTACTATTGTAATAATAGTCAAGTTTATTTAAGATTGAATTTTTCCTGCTGGGGTATAGGTATAGAACTGTGCAGAGTAATTCAGTTGACATCCCATGAGTCAAGCTGGAATATAGGAAGTTCCGTTCAAAGATGAGAAAAACCTTCTTTCCAGTGAGTGCCAGAGCTGTGGAACAGGCTGCCCAGGGAGGGTGTGGAGTCCCCTTCTCTGGAGTTTCTCAAGCCCCGCCTGGATGCCATCCCGAGTCATGTGCTTGGGGTCATCCTGCTTTAGCAGGGGAGTTGGACTGGATGATCTCTAGAGGTCCCTTCCACCTCTGACAATTCCATGGTTCTGTGAGTGCCTTGCTCTGTCCCTACTGGAAATACAAGTTTTAATTTAATTTTATGTATTAATTTAATTAATTTTAATTTTAAAATCAAATTTCTTGTCCCATTCATGTTGTTCACAGTTACCTTGTGATTAGCTAAGACACCTATATCATATATTGCTAACCTCTAATGCAAAATCTACATGACTGGAGTGTTCTTTAAATGAATGTTTAGAAAATGTCTATTACTGTTGTCAGTTCTGTCCCACTGGAGCCGAGATCTTACTGTCTACCTAAGATTGTCTGCGAGCGCATTTTGCTTAAAATATTTGATATTCATCTTTGTTCGCTTCCTGTTTCAAACATCTGCAATTCTGTCAAGTACCACGTCACAGTCAGTCAAACTTTCTTGACTCCTAGCATTAGCTATTTCTGTAGTCATGTACAATTCACACAAACTGCTCATTATTGAGAGCGTAATTAGCCATCTCTATTGTGTGGGACACTGCATGACACACAGAAGATTAACAAATGGTGAATGATGAATAGTTGGAGCAAAACTTGAAAGTGGCATGGCAGGAGAAATGAATGCTTCACTGGCTGTGACCTGTGCTGAGTACTTGTCTTGCTAGGACAGTCAGAAGAGAAATAACATTGTGTCTTGTGAGTTTGGATGAATTATTTCAGGAGGTGAGACTGCTTCAACTTTACAGTAAAAGATAAAAATTTGATTTATGTCACACTTCCATCAGTCATATTTTGCTGTAACCTTATGGTTTTCAGCAAAGCTATTTCAGGTTTATTCTACTGTAAATGATATGAGTGTCACGTTCTTAGCTTGAAATACAGAATTTTTATGAACTTCACAAATTAGTGTTTCTGGTCTGGGATATAACTGTGATGTAGCTTGCAAATACAAATGTCTGACAAATCAAGATCTCAAAAAGAAATGAGTTTTGCTGGCAGAGTTTTTGTCTTTTGTTCTCCCAAAGGGGTGATTAGTGTAACATGCAAAATGTTTCCAATTAAACTCAGAAAAAAGAAAAATGCCAGCTTTTCATAGAAGCTTTCTCCTGAGGACTCAGACCAATTCTAAGATTTACTAAGGTTTAGAAATATTTCATTTGTATCTGGTATCTCAATAAATTTACAGTGAAGCAGTGAGCGAGCACAAACCTTGAATCTAAAGAACTCTAAAAGCTGCATAAAAACACAGGTTGGTGTGACCTGCACCTGCCTTGTACATGCTGCTTTTTGGCTCCATCTGGTTGAGCACCTATGGTATAAGGCGAACTAACGTTCTGAACCCCAGTATCCAAGAAAGCTGCAAAAGTGCTTGTCATCACCCATCTGTGGTAAAGAATTACTAAGGTTTATTATGAAGGAGAATGAGAAAAAATTACCCTCTTTCTTTGTGGTGATCCTCCAGTAAGATGGTCCAGCTTCACAGATTTGCCTGTGTCTAAAAAGCAGAGCAGCTGACATTTTGCCATTCTTGTTGTCTTCTATTTTGAGACAGTGGTTTAATCCAAATCAACATTTTCTGAAGGGGATAGACAATTCACATAAACTTTGTGAAGCCAAGGAAGCTGTTCGTACTGAATTCCTGTGAACTAAATCTGGTATTATACACATAAGCACGGGAAATGTGCTGTGTGCCGTCTCAGTGAGCTGTTAGTTGGCAGATGTATTTTCCTCCCGCTCAAATATCGGAACTGGTAATGCATTGAGAAAAATAGTTTGAAGTCCAAGACCGTTGGCAACCTCAAAATGCATTTAATCACAGCACGCCTAAGTGACCTATCTATAAATTCATTTATAGTACATAAAAAAAGTAACAATCCTTTCAGCCTTATCTGGCTCACATCAGAATGCTGTACTGTATAGATGAAATCTTTCCTGTGTGAGCCTATCCTTTTTTAATAAAAATGTTAAATAGCACTATTGGGTAAGGCCAGTATGTTGTACCAGCTATATTTCAATATTTGTTTTTGACAATAGATCTAAAAAAAAATTAAAACAAGCTTAAACTTCTATAAACCCAGTGCCCAGACAGATTTTCAGAGGTATGAAATAGTAAAACATCTGTGTCTTTGGCCTCAGTTTTCCATCATGCTGCATTGTGTTCTCTACAGAAGAGATTGTCACTGTATGACCCAAAGCCATAGAATAAATTTTACATATCCTGCATTTAGGGGGGGGAAGTTTCTATATTTAGTAACTTTTTTTCTACCTGTAAATACGTCACAGTAAATATTTATCACTACATTTTAAACTGCGTGGATACCTACAAAAATGCACACGTGTATCAACACACAAACCAGGGGTTTAGGCTCGGATCCTTGTGCTGTGTTCTCATTGTCAAAACAGCACAAAGCCAGTGAAAAAAATCCATACTAAATTTTTTGGTCTGTTTGTAATGCCATACTTCACTTTATTTCCCTCTGGTATTAAAGAGTTCCAGAAATAACAGATAGCCCTAGTTTTCAGAAGACTGACTTTTGTTGTGTTCTCAGACAACTGACTATAAGCAAATTGGATGGAGGGTGAGAGGAAAATAGAATAACCTGCAGCAGCTTCTGGCTCTTTGTACTTAAATATTCAGTTTCTGGGAAAGATAGGGGCTACATTCAGAGCAGAGTTCCAAGCAATGCCTTTTTTCAGCAGAAGTTATTGAGAATGTGCAGTGTTTCCAAAACACTCAAAATAGATATGCTGTGGGTGGCCGCAAGGGTCCTAGAGACACACATGAGGAATAATGTGATGTGATTCCCAATTTCCCAAGAGTTTCTCTCAAAAGGCAGAAGCAATTTCCTGAAGGAAAAATCCCTATAACTCTGGACTGCATTATAAATGTAAATTTTTTTAAAGTAACAATTTCAATTGTCTTATTTCTGTCACCTTTCTATTCTCTCCCCCTTTCTTTTACGTGAGCTTGTACTACAAAGTGCAGAGGGTCGCGTGGGTTGTTGACTTCAGCTGTGAGGCTTGAGATACACCCGTGGTCATGCACCTTGTTGGTCTGTGGCCGGAAGAGTAGAATTATTTTGCTAGAATTTAGACCTTTGTTAATAATACTAAAATGAACTTCTGATACTAATTAATACTACTTGGTGCTACTCTAATATTATAACTTAATTCTAACAATAATAGAGCCGGTTTGAAAAATGGAAAGTTTCTCTTTTTCATTAGCAAGGCACAAAGGACAAAGGACTTAATGAAAAATTTTGATTGCCTTACGTGACTTTCCATTCAAGCACTGGACATTTGGCCAGCTAGTCCAAATAAAGTTTGACATCTTTTGATTAGAAAAAAAGACACATTTTCTCACTCTGTTTATAAATCAATGCCCCTGTTGTATTGAAAGGCTGTCCAGTATTCCAGGAAATCTAATTGAATAATACCCTTCTATGAAAAAAAAACCAAAAAGAAAAGCAAAACCTTAGTCTTCTACACTGGAGATTGTATTGCTGATAGAGTTGCTTTGTTTGAAGATAATGGTGCTGAGGACAGTGAGGTACTTGTCCATTCCTTGGGATCTCAAGGGACTATGATGATACAAATAATAACAAATCAAAATACAACTTATATTAAAAAGCACAGCAGAAATGAACAGTCTCACAATAGGTGCATATCAGATTGGTGTGCCTCAGCTACAGAGCTAACTGACAGGATATGGAGAAGGAAGATAAAATTGAAAAGAAGGTGAGCTCTTTCATGAGGAGGGGGCACTGTCACAGCGAACACACCTGAAATCAAAATGACAGGCAAATAAACTTCATTTCTCCCAGATGCCCATGATTTGGAACAATATATGTATGAGAAGTAGGACCAGAAATGCTGCAGAAAAGCAATGTAACACTTGGGAATAATTACTTAGTGGCAGTAACACTGAGCTGTATTCTTAGAGGTTCTTAATTTTCAGAGATTTAAGCTGAAAGATGAACCCTTGCCAGAGTTTTCATGACATCAAACAAGACCTACACAGCCCTTTTGAATTCCTGTGTGAGCCCATGGTAGCAGTTTAATGAAGTCAAACATTATATTCATCAAACCTATACTGAATGTACGATATCTATTTTTCTGATAAGTGATATTTGCCAAATAATTCTTTATTGGGGTTTGCTTTATTGAGATCTAACAGAAAACAAAACAGGAACAGAAATGCAATCGTGTTGCAATGCATCTGTGCAAAAATGTGAAAGGTCTTCCCTGCCTGGTATAGCCCCGGTCCGTGCAGAGCCCATACACACATACACCCCATCTGAGCACATCTGGCAGTGTCCAGACTCTGATGTTCTCCTGGTGGCCTGCTGGCAGTTAAACGTGACCTTTCTCGGGGAGGACTTGCCTTGTTAGTAGGAGGATCTCTTTCTGATGTTACATGTACAGCTAAGAGATGGACAATTTAACATAACGAGCAGTCTTGTACATTATATGGTTTCAAGCTTTTTGGAATCTGGTTGGAGCAAGGCTAGGACTAGCAGATAGCCCGGGTATGGGATTAGAAGGTATGTGCTAGGAGCTGTGAAATTAAGCACTGAATGGAGGTCTGATACTCCAGTTTTTGGTAGTATATGCCTACTCTGCTGAGCACCAAGCCCAGCTCTGCCTCTGTGAAGAAATGGAAAACTTCATTTGGAAGTCTCAGTACTATATAGATGTTAGGTGATAGCTTTGTGCAAGAGATTGCATAGGCTTTCTGTAGTGGAAGCCACCTTTACCCAATTGTATATTGAATGTACTTTGCTTCTAATAACATCAATCTTTAATTCATTTTATGAGGAGAAGTTGTAATAAATCTGTTACACCTTAGACCCCAATTACAGGGGGTATCTAAAATTTGCTGCAATATGTGTAAGCATGAAGTCTAAATTAAGAGAGATTCATTCCATCCACTACTTCCACTAACAGGTTTAAGGTCTTGACTTTGCATAGTAACAAGATTATAGAAATGCCTGAAGGACAATTCCCGTATAAAACCAAATGTCCCCAAGTGATTTAAAGTTGCAAAAAAAATTCCCTTTCATCTTATTATTAATTGTATAATTAATGCATCCTGTGTACTGATAACAATAATGCCGTGTAATTAATTTTTAAGAATTAAAACCTTGCCTTTATCCGGTCTCATGGTCCACTTTCATGTTTATAGCTGTGAATATAAATCCTCTTATCTAATTATAACATGACTGGTTTCATTGTTCAAAAGGAACTGCTCTTTATTATTTATTATTTTATTATGTCATATTTTACTTTATTATATTAATTATATGCTTTTCTGTGCCCTTTAAAGAGACCAAAGAATGTAAAATTTTAAGACTTCTAAAGCTCATCAGTGAAATTTTGTGCTGGTTTGGATAAGGTGTGGTATTTCATTTGTTTTCTGTGTCTGTTTTTGTCTTCCATGATTACCCATTCTGTTTACAAAAAGGCTCAATTAGCATTTGAATAGTAAGCCAGAGAGCAGACAGGTTGAGAATTCTTCTAGAACTAATTTGGCAGGCCTTCTCATCCCCCCCACCTCTGTCTCTCTTAGTTTTTCCTTTCTCTCTAATCAAGCTGCAGTCATTAAAGCTAGAATAAAAGAACTGATTTTCCATTACATTGATGCATGCTGAACAGTGCCTTGCTTTGCTTTTTCTTTCAGCTATGCTAATTGGACTCAAAGGAAATATTTAGTTTATAATAGCAAATGAAGAATTCATTAAATTCTAGCAAGGAAAAAAGTCAAGCAATGGAACTGGACATTATTTTTTGAATACATCTTCCCCTTTCAAGGTACTTATCTTAATACTTACTTACAAATAGCAACAATATTATTTAATTTTCAAACCTAATTACTTTGGGAAAAGAAAATTCAGAAACTGGGAAAGAAAGGAGAGGTTTCTTTACAGTAGCAGATACCCTGCAAAGTCAAAAATCAGGGTGGACAGTTGACTTCAATGCAGTCACACAGGAGCACCTAAGGAAAAAAAATGTACTGTTGTGTCTTCAGCTTCTTCTGTCTTACTGCCCCTGGGGTAAATCAGGAGTGACTGCATTGGAATCAAAAGACTTACATTGACAAGAAAAGCCTGCAAAGCCTGGAATCGCACAAGAACAATGTTTTACACTAGATTCCCAGAATTTTTGCCTCTGGTCATAGCCGTATGTCTCATAAGAATTGTCTTGCTCAGATTCCAGACTCAGTCAGATACAGTAAATTGGGGAAAGTGATTCAGTGTCTTGTGATTTTATTGTTGATCTTGTGATTTGAAAATGGAAATGGAGCTTCTTGATGGGAACTATTAATTAAACTCGAGATTCTCATGCTAAACAAAATGAAAACCCTCTCAATTAAGAAAAAACACGATTCTGACTTATAGAAATTGGCAGAGGGATGTGCCTGGATTTTTCTTCAAAATGCCATTTAGACTAGATGATTTGTAGGAAACTGGAAAGAGTCTGCATGATCGATCTTAAAGTAGCTTTATGCTGCTGTGCCATAACTTCCTTCATTAGAGGCAGTCCTAAATTAATCAGAGTACTCAGAATCATCTTCAAGATCTGAAATCTCTTGTTCTTCCTGTGACTACAGAACTAAGCAGATCATCCTCACGGATCTGTTGATTCATTTGCATGTTACAGGCTACCTAAATTGAAGTGCTTTTATAGATATTGTATTATCTGAATCATGCCTGGGTAAACTAAAGATATTCTGTAATTCTCCCAAGAGCTCCTCCCAAGGCTACTTTGATTTTGTGAAAACCTCAGGTTTGCTGACAAAACTTGCCAGTTCCAGCTGCTGACATTGCTGGGCTGCTGGGGCAGAGGCAGGCAGTTTGCGTTGCTTGTAGAAGTGGATTTACTTAAGCAGTGGAAAGCCTGGAGTGTACCAATTTTCAGCAGATTTGTGTCATTTTTTTGTATAACATAGGAGTGTTGACTGGACCTCAAATCTGCCTCTTCACTCTAAAGATGAAAGGTCAAGTTTGACATAAGACTGTGGTTTGTGTGCAGAGGTGTCTCCTGTACAGGGATTACTGTCATAGTTCTAGGGAATATCTAGAGCAATATTTGAGGAAGTAGTAATGAATTGCATTAAATGTGTGCCACAGTCCTTTGAAACATCCAGTATGGGGCAGAATCATCTACCCTTATTATTTTATTTTTTTTTGCCCGTGGGCAGTCATTCCCACGGAATGTTTCCTTGATGTGCATACATGGGGTTTGGATTCCAGCTCAGTTCTGGTCCCATGCAGGAAAAAGGTGCTACAGGTGCTTAGCACTCATAAAATTATGTTTGCTTCATTTAGGCAGCTAATTTGTAGATACCCAAATCACACTCACTGTCTCAGAAAAAGATTTGGTTGTCTCTCATGGAGGCTCTGCTCTGATGAGTAGAGCAGTTTGTCTTCTAACATGTGAACGCCTCCATGGAGGTTGAAGGTGTGCTGGTGTCCCCTTGCCTAGACAGGACGGTTTTTTCTGTGTATTGAAATCTGAGACAGGTTTTTAAGCAACTTGCTGAAGCTCTGTGTGTTAGTTTGTGGTGCTGTTCAGAATCAGAGGGCTCTGCAGTGCTGAGGAGAAGCCTGGCTGTTAGCATGGCAGTAGCAGCACCTGACAGCCCAAATCAATAAAGTCTGAGTATTCTCAATAACTGCTGTGTGCAAAGTAAGCCACGGACTGAAAGGGCTCTGTGCTTACAGGTACAACATTTCTGTACACAAGGAGTCCGTTGGTCCCTCTGGTAGGCAAGTATGCATGTTTTGTCACTGCAGTCATTGGTAAGGGTACTGCAGCAGAACTGTGACAGTGCAGTGATTAAATCATTAAAATTGTGTTTCCAAGTTCTCTGACAACCAATGCCTTGCTGGTTCCAGCGCATGCCCCGTGATACTGTAATAACAATAAATAATGGGAGAGGTGTGTGGGTAACCTGTGGGCAATCAAAACTACTGGATAAAAACCGTGAAATATTAAAAATACCACTGGAAGCTTGAGGTTGAAGGATTTTTTAGCCAGCATAGTTGTTAGTTTTTGTTCAAAGCTTTTAGTTTGAACTTAGCTGCCTGTAAACTTCATTTCAGCAAACTCGGTTACTTCAGGTCCTCAGTGTCAGCCCTGCATTAGTTTGAGAGGTGTGGGTGTGAGGTGTCTGGGAGGGCATCCCAGCCGATGGGGCTGCAGCCTGTGGCTACAGCTCCAACTTGTTTTACAGCCTGGATTCACTGGTAAACTGGAGCACACTGATGTAATTTCCATGTTTGGCTACCAAGAAAATAATGAAAAAGGTGCCTTTCTCTACCATCCAGTTGTTTTATGGGACGGGTTGTCCCTTGGCAGTGACGTGTAATTTGTTCCTTTGCAGCTTGAATCTTTACAATGCTACCTTTTATTAATAAAGCTCAAAGCTTTAATCGTCGTAGAATCACAGAATTGTCTAGGTAGGAAAAGAACCTTCTAAGATCACTGTCCNTGACAGCCATCTAGTCCGATCATCTGGCTGAATGAGCAGGCAAATCCCAGCAATGGGAATGCAGTTCAGACTGCGCACACCCACACAGGCTGCCAAAATCCCCTTGCCAGAAGGGTGGCAGCGCTAAGCCCTTGGGCAGCAGAAGAGGCCCCGTGTGCTCTCAGCCCCGCTGTTGCTCTGGGGATGGCAGACCAGCACCCAGCCTGCCTCCAGCATCCCTCTGCTGCACTCACATAGCTTTGCCTTTGCTCTTCTGCTCTGATTTTTCAGCTCACGTCTTTCCTCCTCTGACCCTTTCTCCTTTCCCCCTGTGCCTCTTCTTACTCTCCTGCTTTCCTGCAGTTTCCTGAGCTCCTGGCACCTCTGGGCCCTGGGCTGCTCGTTGTGTCCCCAGGCTGCCAGGGCCCTGCCAGATCGTACCCGAGGGCCTTTTGCAGGCTCTGGCAGCCCCTGGGCCGCGCTGCTGCTGGGTGCTCTCCTCACCCTGCACACACTGCGGGGCTGGAGGGCAACTGAGACTGAGAGAGTCAGCGTTTTGTCAGAGGGTGATGCTGGACAATAAAAGAGATGAATAGGAAACACTCCAGTGTTTCCCATTGCAAATATTCCAACAATTTCAGTTTCCTGCCTCCTAAAATATTTATCTGCAAGTCACCAAGAACCAATTACCACAATGAAAATGCTGTCAAGATTTAAATACGTAAAATTTATATTTATTTAAAATAAAAGTATGTCTTGGTGAATCTTATTTATATTTTGCATAGCATATATTCTTTGTAATTACAGTGTACATATATAAAATATGTAATACAGATTATATGTTTTTGTTATGTTTACAGGTCAAATGAGGGCTTTTACAGAATTGGTTCAAGTCCGGCATCACTTTTATTTATATCTCTTTCATTATTTTAATGTTTAAACACCATTTTCTAGCGTGATAACATTTTGGTTTTGCCCAATTCAGTAGCAGACAACAGAAACTGTGGATGTTTAATACAAATGGATTAATTCAGGATATGTAATTGGTCTGTTATTGCTGAAGGTAACAAGCTTCCTGCAAGCAGCGCTGTAGGTTGTGTGAGCTCTGGCACAAGGTAGAAGGCAACATGTTTCTGGCTGAAGTGTGGCTGTGTAATAGGGTCTCTGGTCTGCCCGTTGGGACTGAGGTTGTGAACCCTTTTAAATCAGAGCAGGGAAAGAATAAATCCACCTGCAAAACAGTTTTCAGCCATTGCACTCCGGGGAGGAGTTTAGTCTCAAAGGATCAGATTTTAAGAAGTGTTTAGGAACCTAAAAAATATCTGTGGGGTTCTGAAACGTCTCCCAGCACCAGCTGTGTGCACCTGAATGACCTTCAGAGGCTGGGCATGAAGAGGAGACCTGTGCCCTTCTGGAACGGCAGCTGGAGGCCAGCTGGCTGTAGTGGCACTTGGGCACTGAATTTTATCATACACACACAAATCTCTTGAGGCTATTTTCAGATGGTGTTTTCTGCATTATGTTGCAGGGAAAGTTGTTTTAAATAGATATATAATTTTTCTGGTTGCAGTTTGCAAGCTGCTCCAATAAACAGCTGAACATGCAGACTTACTACAGTTAAGAGAGGTGCCACTGGCTGCTCTTCCTATGCAGTAGGTCTGCTGCTTGCTTGTTAAACTTAAGGACTGATTTGTATTACTTGGAATCCCTTGCAGGGTAACCATGATGGTAATCAGCACTTTCTGTGTTTCTCCAAAAATGCATACAAAAATGGACTGTTTTTATTTATAGTGTGAAAATGATCTGTGGCTTTTTTTAGGTATTTCCTAAACAAGGGGCGTACTTGCACACTGCACACGAAAACAAAAACAAATAGACAAAGCAAAATCTTCCCAGGTGTATTTTTAGGAATTTGTTCAGGATGAAAATAAGATATAGAATAATGATTTACCTAAGGAACAAATCCTCTGAAGCCTTTATCAAGATGTCAGACCAAACTCGGGTTGGCAGCTGAAAATACTCCATCAAAAATGGAGGTCTTCTTTACAGTATCAGTCACTTCTTGCTGCTGTGCTTTCACCTAACACACCTAAACACTGCAAAATGTGTTGAAAATTTCTCCTCTTCACAAATGTGGAGCTCTGCTCTTTTTTTACTCTCTTGAGTGCTGGAAGCAGCTGAAAAACTCGTGACAGTGTGTGCTCATGTAGGAATTTTATGCTGGTTTCAGTTCAGTGAAGACAGTCATGAATTGCAATTTTATTAAAAATCATGGCAGCCAGATACCAGCGCCTGTGCTATAAACAGCCTTTGAGGAGTGATGGAAAGCTACTTTCTGTCATCAGCTGAAGCCTCTGTTTTTCATATCTAGTCCCATCTAATTACCATCTTGATGACAGTAGGTCCTTAGATCTGTCGTTAATTAACTTGGGCTTTTCAGGGCTGAGATGGATGGAGAGATTTAGGCTTACACTGTAAATACCCAGCCTAAATTTTTGAAGCCTTTTCTTATTCAAACACAGCTGGTAGAAATGACCAGAATCACTTCAGCTTAAACTATAGATGTGCAAGAAGGAGATGGTAAATTTAAAGAAAGCACGGCCTTTTGGTCCTTGTTAAGATACAAGGGGGAGGAGGAATCCTCCTGTAGCAGAGTTTTCAAGGTACATACCGAGCTGTTGGAAATGTGAGGGGAAGTCAAGTACATGCTGTAATGAGATCTCCTGATGAATTTTGCTGAACAATTGAAAATTGCTTTCAATAGAATCCAGCTTTGCAAAATATAGGGTCTTCTTTCATGAGTGAAATACATGCAAGCAGTGCTACATATACGAGGAAATGTGCAAAATTTAAGAGTAGAAGTTGCATCTGTAAACTTATTCACGTGCCTGTACGGGTGACAGCTTTCATCATGCTGCTGACATCTCATGCATGCGGTTAATTTGACTGCCATTGATTTGAATGGAGCTAATTGCAGTAGTAAAGTTAAGCACATGAAAATCTTGGCAGGGCTGTGAGCTCCGTAATTAAGTCCTAGAGTTTGTCACACTTTCGCTTCTAACATACGAAGGATAGAGAGTGCAGTCCTTTCGCTTAGAACTCCTCTACCAACAGCCAGGAAAAGAAGAATGCAAAGATTTCAATGATACGAGGAGAAAGCGTGCTTAAGTTGAATCTGATTGTGAATGGAAATTTCATTTCCATCAAGTTTGCTTTGGCCTGGGAGGTTTTCTGATTGCTTGTACAAAAATGCTGATTAATGATCATCATTTACAAATAAATGTTTTCCCTGCAGCGCCAGTGGGAAAAATGCTAATATTTATTGCTTTCCAGCAAAAGGCTTTCAGCAGGCCTGTCAGCGTAACTAAAAATGCTTTGCAGTGATAAGGCAGATTAAGCTGACAACAAGCCATTTTCTGTTGTCACATGAACAACCTTACATGAGGTTTATTTATTGAGTTGTGTGAAAATTAATTACATATATCAAAGGAAAAAAGTGTTGATTTAATTTGAAGATTTGTTTACCTTTATTTGAACAGCCTGAAAGCTCTTTTCAAGATTAAGTATTTTAATTAAGTGAATTAATAAATTAAAGTGATTCAGGGTCATTTTCTAAGCCAGAGTTGTTATAACTTTAGAATAAATATTATTAAAGTGTGTAATTAAGTGACAATTAATTATCAATCCCAAAGCTGACTGTATCACATAAATCTTGTTTGTTCAAGGGAAACACCACTGGCATAGTACAGGCAGTAGTCATTATTTTAAAACTTGCATTTTCTTGAAGATTATGAATTGGGAAGGAGTTATTTTCAAGTTTAATGCAAGCAGAGTTTTAGCTACTTCTGCAAACACTGGCAGATGGTAATTTATTAATACTCAGTAGGCTATAATAGAATAGATAAAAGCTGGCAGAAGTTTCTGATAGCACTTTCTGCTCCAGCAATAGGTAAAAAAGATGATGGCATTTCACCACAAGCATATAGGAGCGTTCTGTGGTATTGTTCTAAATAAATCAGCTTTTCTGTCTCAGAGTGAGAAAACAAAATTATTTCTGGCTCTAATTCCTCCTTCTTCAGATTGGAATTCCCAGTTGTACAGACCTGTATTGAATTTGTTTCAGGGATCTCCTACATCCGGACCCTGCATTCCAACAATGTCCTTGGATTTTCTGAAACAGTCTCACTATTGGAAATAACATACAATCTAGATTTATATTAGTAAACATGTGACAACAAATGGTAAAATTAGGCATGTTTTCAGTCTCTAGGCTGTAAGTCATGTTCTTTCACTCTGCCCAGACCACTGAGCTGGAAATTCTTTCTTCAGCTCTTTCAAAGCTTAGGAAATATATCGTGCCTCCTCATCCCAGCCTGTGCTGTATTTTGATTGTTGTGTCACTCTCCTACGTGGAGAGAAATGTGAATTTTGAATCCCTTCAGGCAGAGCAAGGAACTACACCAGAATTTCCCTTATCATGAGTGACTTTTATATAAAAATAAGAGGACGTGTGCCTCTAGGCTGTTCTTTAGCTGTCTTAAAGAAAGACGGATCCATGCTCAGTTGTAGAATATAAGTAGCTCTCGTCTAAACAAGACTTGTAGTAACACTTTCTGAATAGATAGTGGTATGGTATTGACGGCTTCAGAACAAAAGAATAGGTTTACCTAGTAATTGTGGTGCAGATTAGTTGCAATTTTTTCAAGTCTGTCTGTGGGCGACCCCTTGCTCAGTATTCACGTTGTCCTGAATCTCATTTTGAGGATCTGAAGCGTGATCCCAGGGACTCTAAAAAGAGCAGAGGGAGAGGTCTGGATTCAATTCCAGACCACAGATACCTAAAAATCTCTCTGCACTTTGATTCTCTCTTAGTAAATTGGTATCATAAAAATCCACCTGCATCTGGGGTGTCGTGGGAGCCGAGATAGTGAAAGATTGGGAGGAACTCAGGTATTAAAGTAATGGAGGCCATAGAGGGATTGATGTATATTCTGAAAGAAATACCTAAAGGAGCCTGGGGATAACCCAGCTGCATTCAGTCTCAAGAAGGAAAAAGACATAAAAGCTGTAATACAAAGCTGTAAATAACAGAATTGCAATAGTCATATTCTTTTGTCCTCTAGGCCCTCCATATACTAGTACCATTGTTTGCTTATACGAGGCAGAGTTTTTCTCTTCTTGTCAGGTTTGATGGTATCTGCTTCAGTAAACTTCACAGGCTACTCACTGAGTTAAGTATATGGTGAAGAGACAGAGAAAAAGGGGTCAACATGGAGTCAGCAACTATTTTACAGACCTCCCAGAAAGGCAGGGGGGGAAAAATTGAGGTAAAAAAAAAAAAACAGTTTAGAGCAAATCTATTGCAAAACATTGTGAGATTATGCAAGCTATCTACAAAATGCATAGATAGCCTGAAATAATGCTTCAGGTTATGTTATTTATTATTGGTCACATGCTAATATTCCAAAATGAAAAGGTAATCTTAGCCTTTTTTCACTTTGAAGGAAGTTCTGAGCTAGAAATTCATTGTGCATTATTGCAGTTAGGAGGAGAAAGTACTGCATAGAATTGGTTTTCTTGCAGTCTTTTAAATCAGGATTGGGTTATGTGCAAACTATATATACAAACCATCTATTAGGGGACATTGTTTTATTAATCTAACTGTAAGTCTTTTTCAGCTGCCAACATGCTCAGGTTCCCGTAACCCCAACCTTTGTCTTCTTAAATGCTGTCTAGCTGTGACTTCTTCCACCTTCTCTCTTCTGCTAGATACCTGGCCTTCCTTCTGCCTCCACAGGATCTCCAGCTGTCTGAAATAGGATTTTTTTTCCTTGCTCAGCTAGGAGAGGAGAAGATAGGGAAGCATCTGCTTCAACTTAATTTACTATCAGGAGTGCAGGTTCGCTATTCTGGAACCTGAGTGTAAAACATGCTGGAGCCTCTAGTTTGCCCTGTTATCAGTCTCTTGGCCTTTGATTACACTCATTGAAACTTTCATATTAGAGAAGCTTTGGAGAATGAGAAATCTAATGCCTGTCTTGCTACAAGAATATGAGACACCTTCACACACTGAAATTTAAAAGTGTGGCAACTCCACTCTTCCCTAGTCCAGTACACTTTGTACTTTCTCCATTACAGTTAAAAAACCCATCCCTTAGCTCCGCACTGCCTGCTATGCCCAGCTGCTCAGGATGAGTGATCTGTTACACCGCCGCGGTTAGTGTTCATTCTCTCTGCAGTGTACTTTTCTCATCTTGTTTAATTGTAAGTGCTGATGAACTTTGAATACATAGAAGGATAAACAAAATTAAAAAACCTTCCAGCAACTTCTTTATCTGTTATTTCCCTTTTCCTGAACATAGAGATTTCTAATTAATAGAGAGCAATTCCGTTATGTACAGTTATTTTAACATTCTCGCTAGAAAACTATATTTTGTGCCTGGCGGGAAGGGGGAAAGAACAGATTAAAGTTCAGAGGATTCCATAGTAAGTACACATTATTAATTATTTTCAAAACACTGTACGTATCAGGATCACAGGGGAAGTATGGAGAGAGGAATATTTTGTATTAATTTTATTAAATGTGTAGAAAATCAAAAGGCTATAGGTTGCAGTGTGGAACAGAGTGAGACTAAACTGAGGGTTGACCGCTTTTACAAAGGTACATTCTCAATTACAGATTAAATGAGAGTGATATGGTGAAAGTAATCAGTTGGCAGATCTTTAGAGAAAGGACAGTGATATTTTAACATTAAATAGATTTGTTCCTTGGGCTTCAGAACAAGGGTATGACATAGAGGGAAAGGCGAGCAATCATTTTTAGATTTGCCCTTTTGCAATATACCAAGCTCCCCTTTCAATATAGATTCATAATGGGAGCTTTTCTTGGCTTCTACTATATGAAGATTTACAAAGACAAATGAGACAGGAAATTAAAGGATTGAAAAGAAAGCCAAGGTAAGTTACGTACTGAATTCATATTGGAGGGAAGAATAAGAAACAAGTGGATGAAGAAGGGTGCTTCCCCAATTTCTGTGTTGCTATCACAAACTTATTAATCTGCAAAGATAATAGAGGAATCTCATTTTCCTCAGAGATGTTTGCTGGCATTCACTTTAGAACAGTTCTCTGATAACGAATTCCACTTCTGCTTACGGTTTGTTCATGAGAAATTGACAGAGTTGGGATCTAATTAGACAAAGGTTGCTGCAAATATACATGTATATAAGTGAAGCTGTCTTCTGAACAGGTGCATTTATTGAACAGAATGGGAGAGCAGATTTGAGAGGAGAGGGTATCTTTGCTTCATTCAAATATAGAAACAATTCAGATAACACAGGAAGGGCTTAATATGAAATCAGAAGAGTTCGGCTGCTTCATCCCTTTGTTGCTTATGAAACATGTCTCTCCCATTCCCCAGGTTTTAGCTGAAGCAGAAAGATTATTCCTGCAAGACTGAGCCTGTGTATACTGCTAAGACTGTGTTGCTGTCTGCATGCTATACACATCCTCCCAATGTATTTACAGCATATTATGATAGTAGGGGTCTGGCTTCTTCTTCTTGTGCTAATGTGGACACTCACTCTTCTAAAGTGAGCTGTTTCTGTACCTTGATCCTTCTCAGGAATACAGTGTTTCTGCATTTTTAGTGTCTAAGACAAAAAAAAAAATTATAGACTGGGTCTGAGTGTTGTTTGGAGTACAGTAGATACACAGCACTGAGGTTGTAACTCTCCAGGTTCCCAGCAGGGACGGGGCTGACTCTCCCCTGGCTCCAGCAGGCACAGCTATCCCATCCCATGTGCGCCAGGCCCAGGGGCAGCAGGGAGCTGGCCGGAAGGGGAGGGGCCACAACCGGAAGTGGGTGTGGTGAAGGCATGGTGGTGGCCTATCTCTGGGTGGGTGGAGCCTGGGTGCAGTTCGGCGGCAGCCAGGGCGGTGCCGGCTGCAGCCGGTGTTTGTATCCTCCATCGTGTTGCTGTTTCCCTGTAATACCTGTTGTTCTGGTCAACAGTTTGTGTCCCAACCCACGAGTCTGCCTTTCCCTTCCCATCCTCTACCCACCGCTGGGGGGCAGCAGAGCCAATGGGCTGCCATGTGGCTTTGGTGCTGCTGCTGCCAAGGCCAAACCATGACAGTAATATAGCTCCTAGAACTACATGACTTAATCAGGATCTCACATTTAATTTAAAGCAATGCTTTCAGTTCTTCTGGTTGCAAAGACAATTTTGATTGCATGTATCAAATACAATTAAATATAATTGATAATGTCTTATCAGCTTGCACAGTATCTGCTTGAGCAAAGGAAAAGTTCTTTCATCTCAAACTTACCCTTAGGACAGTTCCAGCCTCCTGCTGTACTTCAAAGGGCTCTCCATACCTCTGCTCTCTTCCTGTTGCTCACAGTGCTTCAGTTCTCTCTGCTTCTGCCTTGGTGAATAGGGTTAGCTTGTTTTCGGCACAATCAAGGAGAACAGGTTGGTTCTCTCACTATTTATTTCTTGGTGTCCTATCCCTGTATCTCTTAAAAATAGCTATATAATATTTGCACATCTAGTAGTGTCTGGATATGCTGACGGCAGTGCACTAGAGCATATGTTTAGGCCTGACTTTTTCAATATAGATTTTTATTGGTGAGGTACCCCACTTCCTCTAGTCACACTTGGAATTTAGAAAATCTTTGGACAATCCAGTGCATCAAGATGATTGCTGTCAAACATCCTCAGTTCAGCCTTTCTCTATACTTTCTTAAATCTTTTTGATACTGTCCTATGTACACCTTCAGTAAGACAAATGCAGTCTGGAAATACATGTTTCCTTGATGAGATGAGCTGTGAAAATTATTTAGCCAAGCAATAACTTTTCTCACATTTAAGATTTAAAACCACACTAAGCAGCTTTGTTTTAAATTGACGTTAAATGTAATTGTAACTTTTATATGCACTTTAGGGACTAAGCGAAATAAAACATCATAGTCACCTTCTGAGCTTATAGATTCCCTCATTCATTTTGTAATACAGAATGACCTTTCAAAGCATTTTTTAAGAAAATAGTGCTCATGTGCATACTTGAGTTGAGAAGTTCTCAGTCTGATGGGTACTGATATTGAGAGTGAAACTTCTTCCGATACGCCTTCAAAGTGTTGGATGCGGGGGACCAGTAGACATTTTTCCATAATCAGACAAGCCTTAATCTCTTTAGCTAATATTGCCATCCATACTGTCGGTTGAGGTCATGTGTTCTGTGATATGAAATACTGATTCATTGGCAGCTAGACAAACAACTAATTTCATATAGGTCATTGAGCAACTGTCCAACAGCAAATGTCAGTACAGTAGTATTTGCATGCTATAAAACATCTTCTCTAAGTTACCATAGCGAGTGTAACTTCAGAAAGAAAAGATCAAGATAAAATGCTAATATTGAAGTATTTAAAATTGCCTTTTTGATGTAAGCATGGAAATAAAATATATTTTTAATTTATTTGTATCCCTTTAAAAGTTGTAATTATGTATTTATTAGCTGAATTTTCAACCAGAGAATTCTATATGAGTTTTTCTTTTAACTGTGCTCAAGTCTGCTGAGCATCTGTTAACATTTAAAACAGCTCAGGTATGTGAGAATCTTCAAGAAAAGCAAACCCAAAACAGAATACAGAAATACTTTCTTGCATAAAATAAGGGCTAGGATTTTTCTCCTCTTCTGGTCTTTTAAATGTCAGTAAATATTCATCAAAATACGATAAATAAAATGTTGTTCTGCCTATAGTGAGATATGTTTTCAGGTCAAAAAGCACAGCTGTCACACCTTCTTCTTAAGCTTACCTTAGTAAGCACACTCTGGGACTCTCCAAGGTGACACCAAAAGCTTTTTAAATAGAGAACTAAAAATGTGTCATGTAGGATATTTCTCTGTCTGAGCACAAGTGAAAAATCTTTGTACAGAAAATAATCCATTTCCCTTCAGAGAGTATGACCTAAAAGTTGAAATAATGTGCACAAGTTCAAGCAACATTTTACTGCTGTCCTTGCTATGCTAAAACCTGAAGTTTTGGCATTGTTACCTTAAAAGCAAAGGTAAATCATTGCCAATTTTAATAGCCTGTCTGCATTTATTGGAAGGACATCATTTGTGTGCATATATATATATATATTCACATCTCAAAAGTAAAACACACCTTGTGAAAGTAGTATAGTGTATGGAAATCAGTGTAGTTTATTCTGTGTGCTGTATAAAGTGTGAAGTCATAAATAAGCAGTTTAAAGGACTTTTAATATTGACACTATTAGGTATATATAAGGACAGGTACTGAACCAGCTGGATTCCAGTGCTAGTTTATTCTATGGCATCTTCTTCTAACATAGAATGAGAAAAAAGGAGATCAACAGTCAGTTCAACATAAATGGTTTCCTCCAATTTATCTGTTTAAAAATAATGAAGTGTTCACTGGCTTGGAGTTGTCACACGGTAATACCTCACTACGATGAATTGTAAAAAGTGGTACTTCAATGTAAACTGTAATGACTGTGTTCTCCAATAAAATTAGCACTCATAGCATGATATAAAATAGATTTATCTATACATATTGCATGTCTGTAAAGTGCTTGCCGAGGTAAATTTTTAAATGAATACTTTCCTTGTAGAGAAATACAGGAAGTCACAACTGATTGAGACTTTTCTAAGACAAAGAAGTTCCTTTGGCTGATGCTTCTCTTGTTTTCTCTTTTTTAAAAATCCTCACCGTTGTGAAATATTTTAGACCATTCCCTTCTTTGGAAACTCTGAGCAGTTAAATTCTTTCTTGGGGGCAGACTGTAGCAATGCTCTGAGAGTATGATGGTTCCTGTAAAGTAGGAGCTCTTTAGTTGGTCCAGTTCACCTGGTTCGAGGTGTCTACGTAGGAATACTACAATGGCATGGTCTAAGGTTAATAAATTGGAAGAATAGTTCCTCATTTTTATGGGTCCTCTAATTCATCTGATAAGCAGTTTGCTAGGATTCAGTCGTGTTTTCTCTCCTTTTTTAATGGTGTGGAGTACTTGGTATTCTTGATTGTACCATGTGTTTAGGTTCTGTTTCTCAAGGAATATCTCCATGGTCAGTGCAAGTCCTAATCAACTTGGAAGCTTTCTTGAGGATCTTTCCAAATGAAGGAATTGCAGTTTCCACAGCTGTTTCTTCCCTGGCACGCTTCACAGGACTACTACCTACAGAATATTTCTTTCTTCTGTGATTTCTTTCTGTGTCTTTTTAAAATTTTATTTGAAGACTAAAGAAGTCCTCAATCTGTGCTAGTACTTTCTTGTTTGTTGAAAGTCCATGTAAGTTTATTCTCACTGCTTCTTTCTTTATCCATTACCTGCAAACAAGAAGAAATTGCACTCACTGCTTTCTCGTTAACTACCATTACTCAGTTGTAATGAATATACCACTCACCCAAACCAGATGTTTTTGAAGAACTGGGATCATAGAAAAAGCAGAAAAATAGCCTTTTCTCTCTCTTCCTTATCACTGAATCAAAAGAACATAGCAATATGGACTGGGAAAAGAAAACTACAAAAATCTCTCTGAAATGAAGAAAAAAAAGAATAAACTTTTTATTTATTGTCAAAGATACTTTAGAAAAGTTTGATGGCCCTTTACAATTTATATTGTAAAAAGTCGTTGATCAAAAATTTACAAACAATTTTTACTGTGGGAGTTCTCATTTATGCAGTTTTTTAACCTTACACTTCAGCAAATTCCTCTTGATTTTGTGGCAATGAACTTAAATCAAAGATAAAAGTTCAGTCACATTTACTGTAGAACTGAAAGTTTCTGTATTAGAAGCACTGCCTGGACTTGACTAGACCACCTCCAGAAGGGGATCTCTTCTGAAATGAGATGAAAAGTCAGACTACTTGCTCTTTCATGTGTCAAGGGGGTAAAATTCTAGTGAACTGTGCAGTAACTGTCTATTCCCTACTGTGTACCAAGATTAAAATATCATTTTGACTGTGATCGTTGCCAATCTGAAACTTCAATAGTGTTCCTTAGAACTGAAGATGCATTCATCTCTCATGCCACACAACATCCAGCTCTTTCTGTGCTACTTTTAAAAAGATCACTTACAAAACCTGATGGGAGAAAAGTGTGTATTGGTTTGGATAAAATTGTATTTTACATATCTCTAACATTTGCAGAAGTCCAGGTTTGTGAAGGAAGAAACATTATAGGCTGTTAATGGAGAAGCATTTTTGCAGCATCTATAAATACTTAATGTAGCACAGGAACACAAAGAGGAATAGTTAAAGAGATGGAACTAATCCACAAATTATGCTGTTTGGGATTAGGAAATTTCATTTAAAATGCTAAACAAAAGATGGAATGTATTTTTTTTCTCTGTAAACAAAACGGTACTTGGGATGGATTTCCTGGTGCCTTGAAACACGCTGAGATATTCACACAATTGAGGCAAAAAGGGGGTCACTGCTACTTGGTGGCATTATGTCAACTTGACACACTGATTAGTGGGGTCAAAACTGATACGCAGTGAAGATGCAAAGAAACAGAGAATCTACCTCTTCTTTGTTTAAAATGAAGTTTCACAACAATTCCGTTTAACGCGGAGTGTAAACATTGTTTAGTCCGTTAGTCTAAGTAAGTAAGTGAATTTTATGAGATGCCTTTTCATATGTTAGGGAGGCATTTACACAATAAAACCTAGGAAATGAAATAGGGTCACTGTTATGGTAGCCGACAAAGGATATCCCACTAATACCTGAGCTGAACTCATCTCTTCAGGGCTACTGGTGTTAATCAGCAGTTGTTGTAAACTAATTCCATCTTGAATGTTTGTAATTTCTGTTTACAAGATAACACCATTCCCTACAAGTTGAATATGCCTTTTTTATATTCATACTATTTTTTTTAAATGTCACTGAAATTATCTCAGAGGAGCAGATCTGACAGGTCAATCACTGCAGATGGTAAGTGCTTTGTTAATTATACAGGAATTTAGAAACAATTGTAGAATGTCTTGCCTCAGGAGGACTTTCTCTCTTACTCTGTTTGAGAGTAGATTTCCTCTACTGAATTAATTTTGTGTTTTTGTGCAGATAACAATCTCTCTGCTGCTTTGTAGGAATAACTCCTTGCTCCTTGTTCAAATATGCAACTGTAAATAAGCAGAGGATATTGCAAATAAACAATGCTATTCTTTTTAAATAATGCAATGTGTGTAATTAGGACAGTGCAATTACAACAGTGTACAGCTCTCAGTGTAACAATTAGTTTTTTGGTAAAATGTAATTTGTTCCAATGTAAATGTTTTCCCTCAATTCGGAAGATTCCCTTGAGTTGTTACAATAATAAGCCTATTTCTACGAATATATGCAGTTGCACTGTGTGTTCCAATACACAAATCAAAGAGGACAGCTACATTATAATAAGCTACGGGAATTATAAAGTCAGAGCAAAATGATATCAATACTATTTTCTGGGGGGAAAATATGTCCAAATATCCTCTTTCCATTTCCATTTCAATCCCAGAGATGTTGAATGCTTTTTCCAGTTTGTTTTGAATTTATGAGAAAATACAGAAATGTTTCCTCGTGTTACGCTGCTACTGTGTTTGCCTGTTCTCCCGATGATGATATCTGACTACTTCCCAGGCTCTGCACTGCTTATTCTTGGAGATAAAGAAGTGCTATTATTGTCATTTTACAGATGAGTAACTCAGCTACACAGGGCAAAAGAGATCTGCTTTAGATTTCACCAGAAGTTTGTTAGGAAAAAGGATTTCAGGTCTACTCCTAGTCTCTTCCCATCACTACCCCTTGAGTCAGAGCCCCTCTCCCTCGGAATTCTCAGAGCACGAAGGCACCGTAGTGCTGTTGCAGTTCTTTCTCAGAGCGCAACCAGTGCTCCATCCAGCCCCCTTCAGCCAGCTGAGCACAAGCAATCTCTTATTATCCTGCTCACTAGTTCACGATAATTTCTATAAAATTACTGTTTTAAAAATCTGTCCTTCACTCTTAGCAGGAAAACAAAAATGGTCTTGGAGCGTCTAGGCACATACCATTTACCACACTGGTGGAAAAGCAGTAGGAAGTCAGGTTTTTCATGATGTCTCACGGTTTTACATTTACTAACAATTTTCCAGGGCTGAAGTTGAAAAAGGGTGATGATTTTGTGGCAATGTGCAGAATAGTGCTACCAGTGTGCAAACAGGCAATTTGAGGTCAGCTACCTTTAGGTCCTGAAAACATCCGGGAGGTGTAAGGGAAAGAACGAATGTAATTGCTTAGTATGGATGGATGGGAGTGCTTAACATGTTCTATGAGAAGTGAATTGTCTGAATGTGATTTTAAAATTTGGGTTTCATCCTCTTTGCGCCAAAGTTTGCAAAATGTGTGTGGTTTTCCTTGCCAGATTCTCCTCTTGTCATTTTGGAGGCCAGAAGTAAGTTGATCTAAGCCTGAGCCTGCAGTTACCAGTTGCTTGTAAATATTGCAGTGAATTCAATGAACAATTTAAAAAACGCCACACAACAGTAGTAATGTGCAATGATTATAGGGCTATGTGCTGTGATAAGCATTGTCTGGTTTGGTTAAGTCATTGCTAATGAAACATCACAGCTGATTAAACCGGCAAGGAGAGCAGTTCCCTATGATCAGGTTCCATTTTCTCATTGGATCTTTGGGTTTTTTTCATCTCTCTTTCTTAAAATGCAAGATCTAAGTGAGACAAACAAAAATATTCTTTTAATTATAAATCACACTAGAAATCACATTTTATCATTAGTGGCATGTTCTAGAGAGACTTTCTGTCTTAATTATATCTACATCGCTACGTTTCTTCCCCTGCATTCTAATGAGATCAAGAGTGGGAAGAAAGCAAGGGGAAAAAAATACAACAGACCCTCCATAAGTACAGTGAAACTGAATTGATATTTACATTCATCCTGGAACCGTACTTGTGCCTCTTCTTGAATAACAGTAATGGTGATCAAAGCAGAAAAGATCTTTGAGCTCGGTGCTTTCAAACTGCTCGCTAATCACTATAATTCAGCAGAAAATAGGAACAAAACTAGCCCAGCAAACACCACAATCATTGTGCTCCGAGTAAAAGGGACTCTCACCAAATAACGCTGAAGCAAGGTAAAGATTGCTCTATTACACAGTATGTCAAAGCTAAATACAGGTCTAAATCCATTCAAAAATTTAGAACAGTCGCTTCCCAAGCTAGCAATGAGCAGAGTCAGCCTGCTTTGTTGAGTAACCCTTCCCAGAGCCTGCTGTGGCATCGCCGCTGCTGCCAGCAGCATCCGTGTTTCTGCATGAGCCCATCTTAACCTTGACTCTGCGGAGTTTGGTGCGAAGGTGGTGTTTGATTTAATGAAATGCCAGTCCAAAGAAGCCCTGTGTACCTGCAGCATGTGCACCTGGAAGAACCTGGTTCTTTCTTCTCTCCAGTTTGGTATTTTTCCTGCTTATGCATGGAAATGAAGCTGCTGTCAGACATAGCTGAACGGTAGCCAGGTGCTTTATAACTGTGTTAGCCTGAAGCTCTCATGAGAAATATTTTTTCCTGGAAAATAAATTATAACATGGCTAAGTGGTGCCTGACAAAGCTAAACGGGAGCCATGCTGCTCCATTGCAAATTCATCTGCAGTCTCTCGGTAGAAAGACAAATAAAAGCACTTCATCAAAATCAGTCAGAGAAGCACAAGATTACTCATAGGAGACCACTAAACTCTAAATACCAATCAATTTCACCAACTTTTTTGTCAAACTTGCTAGTCCCCTAAAGCGCTGTCGTCTAGAACTGCCAGAAGATGCTGCATGATATGTTGCAGGCGTGGAGGGGGGGGCTGGAGCTGGAAGCCCCTCTCTGCCAGTCAGCGTTAGGGGATGTGCATAGGCATTGGGCAGGGCAGATTTACTGAAGTCAGTGGGTGAGGTTTGGAACCAGACCTAAGGGCTGAGAAACCTTATGCTTCATTTGAGTGTTGGGCTCACAGTTCCCTTTTACTGTATGGGCTATTTTTCAGTGACCTGAGCAGGTCCCCTTGGCCCACGGGCATTGTCAGAGCATAGACTGTGAGCGCAGACAGTAGCCTGGCGACTTTGTTCTTGAATTCAAAGTCACTGAAATACATAATATTGAGGGATTTTCTTCAAGACACTGATCCTTTTTCCTACACGAGGAGATTCCAAAATTGTTTTACACCAATGGGACATGAAATGTTATGAGACCGTTGATTTCCCAGTCGCCGCTGCCTTCATCCCACTGTTACTCTCAATCAAATGCAGAAGTAGTTCTGAGAGAAGGAAAACTCTTAAGATGTGATTATGTCCTCACCATTGCAATGTCTAAGTTTTCCAAGTCACAAATATGTTTTAAAGTTTTGCTTAAACAATGTCAGATCCTGTAAACACAGCAACCAGCATGGTGGAGAGATCAAAAAATTTTCTCTAATGCCCCCCCACCCTACACACCCTCACTATATGTCTGTATCAGCTTGAATCATTGTTTTGCCTTGAATAAAAGGCAAAGGAAACTCATCAAATAGTCTATGAAGCAGAGCACAGTACCACACAAGTATGATTAGGTCTAACTTAACTCTTTTTAGAGTTTTCTGTTTAGTTCCCATTCAGAAAAAGGCTTTATTATTATTATTATTATTTTTATTTTCATTCTTTCTTCCCCCTCTTTCCCCCTCCCTGTTTCTGGAATTGGGAGTTCATCCTGAGCTCTACATTTGTCCTCTGGGACAATCTCGACTCTAGTCTTACTTGGAACTTACCTGATTTTGCTTCTGGATATAGTTTGCTCAGAAAAGCAAGATCGAGAAGTCAACAGTAGTTTCCAGTTATTCTCTAATGAATTCAGAGTCTTCAATCTCAAAGCTGTGTGTGTTGTTCTTTGAATATCCTGTGTTATACATTTTGTAAGAAGAGGCTTGTGGTGTCAGCTGAGTCGTGAAAGGGTGAGGGGATCAGGACAGGAGAAGTATTGAAGTAGTCACATGTGGTGCTCTGTAGTCCATAGCTTCTGCATACAGTTTTAAATACTGGGCATGAGGAGAGATAGGTCTTATTTACTAATGTATATGTTTTGGTAAGAAAAGCAACACAAAAGTGGTTACTAGAAAATAAGAATGCTTCTGTTTTGCTGGACTTAAAAAAGGGCAAGTGTTTGGATTAATATTTTCCTGTTGTATAATGAAAAATACATCACAATTCTGCATTGTTTTATGTAAAAATTCTGTTGATTTCCATTACAATGCCTACATTTTCTGTCTCTTCTAAATGATAAAACCCACACCTAATCTCATCTTAGAAACAAAGCCTTAGTAAACGGAATAGAAGGTTTGGTGAAAAGCTCTAGTGTCTTTATTCCTTTGAATCCTACTTCAGATATGAGGGTAATGAGTCACCTGGAACTGGATTCTCAGAAGTAAAGAAGTAGAGAAAAACAAATCAGTACTCCTCTTGCAGAACAGTGGTCTAATCACATCTGACACCAATTAGCATCGTTGCTGATAGTCCTTATTAGGACAGAGTTGAAGCCTGAATTATACGTCTCAACAGTGCAGTGGTCATTTTGTTGATCAAAATTTAACTGGGTAGGTAGCCAAGGACAGAAAAGAGTCTTCAAAAACATCAGCTTGAAACCTGCCCCTGAGCCAGCCTGCCTGCTTTTTCTGTCACCGTACTTCCAGCTGAACCCCGTTCCGCACCAGTTCAGCTTCATCCATTGTCAGCAGTGAATAATTTTCAGAGAAAACGTGAAGTGTGAATCCACGTCACTCAGAATTGAACATTAATCTTAACACCAGATATACTTGCTACAGTTAGTCGTTGCAAAAGAAGGACTAAGGAAGAATGCCTTCTGACTCACTGAATATTTCTGCCTTGGTTTTGCTGGTTGTGTAAGCTATTAGTAATATCCTTGCAGGAAAGATCCGCAATTTGCAAAATGTGTTTAATTGGCAAAAATGCGTATTAAATAAGTATGAATTTTACAAATATATCAGAATTTATGATGAAGTGGAGTAACAGAGAATAAGCTACACAAAATGCATCTTCACCCTCTAAAAATGTTGATGTGTATTTTCAAACTCCTGAAATTCACAAATCAGAAACTGCTATGCTGACAAATATCTACTGCACCCTTTTCAAGTGTGGCTGACTTAAAACCCAAGAACTTCTTGGTCTGTCATACCTTCTCAGTTCTTAAAATGTATCTATGCACCAAACTGGTGTCAAGAGACACGTATTGCTTAATTACAGAGAAGCATTTTAACAAAAAATACATTTCCTTGCCTACTTCAGCTCTTAATTGTTCCTGCCAATTCTCTACTACCATCTGTCATAAACTCCCATTTTTCTGTTCAGCTGAAATACGAGTGTAATACTGATTCCAAAATATCATAATAGATTCTGTGTCCCCTTTGTACTGCATTTTTGTGCCGATCACTGCAGAGGCATGCAAATCTTGCTCAAGGTTGCCAGCAGCTTTGTCAGTCTTCAGAGTCAAGAAGAAAAGCTCATCTGCTAGAATGACTCATGGCAGCCTCCTCTTTGATCACTGGGACATTTTTCAAATTATTTCTGTCCCCTCCATTTCCAGGGCAATTTTAGATCTCCTAAGTTTTGCAGTGGGATTTTGAAGCTCTAATAATTCTGTTCCTGGCCCAGGCATTGTAAAATATGAGAGAAGGTCATTCTTCTCTTTGTGTCAGTTTCCTCTTAATGGCGGCATTTTCTTGGTGGTTTTTAGTTGCTGAATTTTTTCAAACAATGAGCCATAAACAAATGCTAGTGAGTAAAAAGTCTGAAATTCAGGATACTTTCTATGGAAAAAGAAATTATGTAGTCATGTTAGTTTGTCTGGCCTCACTAGGAGCACTTTCCCCATCTCTTGTTACTTGACATCAACTCCATAATCCCAATGCAGTGTAGATTGACTTGGAAGTAAGTAGGAACTTCACCTGTACATTGACTCTCTAGGGGAGGCACACATCCGGCACAAGTGCAGCTGGCTTAGCTGATCACAGATACCTAAATGAAATTGTCAGCTTAAAAGAAACGAACAGCACATAGAAAACACACAATAGGTACATCTGGGACACGATTTTGAAATGTAGCCAATCAGAAATGCCTGAAGTTTGTTGCTGCTTGCTGACTACAGTCTTTGGGGAAATAAGTCACATCTAGTCTTTCAGTTAGTAGGACAAACTGTGCAGATGTCACACCAAACAAATTCAGCCACATTTCAGAAGAGGTCAGTAGAGTGAAAGGAATCGGTATGTCAATAGCATAGCAAAAAACCTAGGGAATTTTCTTCAAGGTGGGGTCGTACCAAATTAGTGAGTTCTGCCTGGAATCACGAAGATGGTTTTGAGAAGAAAGCTGTACTGTCCTCATTGGGAGCTGAATTTCTCCACCCCTTCATGAAGTGCACCATGCCTGCAACACAGCAAAAATCGCTATTCTAAGCTTTTTCATCCCTGAAGCATCCAAACTCCTGTGTGTTTAAATGGGCAGTTCAGGCACTGGCCTTTTGCAGTCCTGGGCTTCAGTGGTAAAATGCTCAGGTGTCTTTCTCTGCCAACAAGCATGCCCGTACTGCCCTGGTCATAAAGACAAGTTGTGGTTGGTACTGAGATAGGTCTGAAGTCATACTGATGCACAGGAATGAAATGACTGATATCTTGTTTTTCTAAGCATAGCAGTTTGAACATTTCCTGTAAATTATGTTTGTTAAAGACTCAGAGTCTTTTGGCAGTGACTCCGCGTTTGGATGGACGGTCTTAACAATTTGTTAAGCAAATGGTTTGCATTTTGCAAATTATTTTGATTATTCAGTATTGTTTGCATGATTAGTGAGTTGCATGCCTCTATTATTTTTGTTCTCTGATTGGACTTATTTATTCAGGGGAATAAGTAACTCATTCCATCAGTATTGTTAGATTTCAATGCAGTATATAATAGTGATATTATCTTGTTTTCTAGACAGAACTGTAGATTTCTACTTGCAAAGGTACCATGTTGTATTTAATTATTCAGCCAAATTATTCTCTACAAGTACTGTTGAAAATTTAGTTACTAATCAATGCTAACTTAGATAAAATGCAAATTTTGGAACAGATATACATGTGCATATGTGCACACACACCCCTTCCTATCCCTTGATAGACAATCTGATTAGTAAATCAAGCTGCTAACATATCATTATTATCAAAAAAGCAGTGTTTCCATATAATTAGGCAGGAGCAAGTCAGTTGTAAAACCCGGTTTTTATTTTCGTTTTCTGTGAACTTTGCAATGAAGTAGCAAGGATTGGATAAATCTATAGAAGCTGGTGATGTATATCCCAATAATTTAGGTACAAAATATTTCAAGTAAGCCAAAGACATCAAAGGAAAAAGGTATATTCAGAATATGCTGCAGGAAATGTGTGCATTAAATGAAGGCAAATTCCTGGACTTTGGTTTTGTAAAAAACAAGTGAAATAATTTTCTTTTCTTATATACAGAATTTTTCTACCTGTCACTTGTGATCTGTGTCATTCTGTCTGAGTGATTCTTTGGACTGCAGCAAATGAGGCTGCCTGCCAAATCCTACTTGAAACAGCAGCAGTAATGCTTTTCCTGCTACTGGCCCATCTGATCTTTGCAGAGGTCACTGCCTGCGTATCATGAAGGCAAAATGGGGCAGATATTTATCCTTCAGATGCTGAGGTTCATAGTCCAATGGAGCTTAGGGTCTGTACTCTAAATTACACACTTGAGGTGCCAGCATAAGCACCTGCATAAGATGTGGTAACCTCCATCAGTGGGGTGGGACTGGGAGCAGGAATCTCTGCAGTTGTCCCAGGAGGATTCAGCAGAGCTGACTTACGTGAGCCTGTATTTGAGAATGAGAAGTGGGCTATTTGTGACCTGCTAGATTCCATGTGTGTGAACTTCTACCATGTTCATCATTTCATTTGGTCATTTAGTGTAAAGAATAGCTGAAATGAGAGACAGGTTCTATTGGCATGTATGGATGACAAGATACGCCTTTTTTCTTGTGTTCGTTGTTTCCTTCATGGTTGTAATAAATCTATTTGTACAGGGCATCAAGGGGTGGGACTGTGAGCATCACTTTGTCCTATTACAAGCTGGAAAGTAAATGTAAAAGAGATTCATATGCTGCTAGAGGAGAAACCTGGGTCAGGTCTTTAGCTAACCATCACAATCAGCAGAGGCACATATCAAATGTCCCATGTCAAACAACCTTGATAACCAGGATTACAACCTAATTAGTCGGGCTAATGGGAGAATCAAAATAAAGAGGAGGTGATATGTATAAAGGGTCCTTTATTTGAATACAAACAGAATCGTGTTTCTCTGAGGCATGCTTATAAGCATGGATTGTGCTGCATGATGTCAGCACACTGCACAAGTCTTGCTGTAGATGAATCGGTCACTAGGTGGATCTCTCTCTCTGTGCACTGCAGGGATGCCTGGACCCCCCTAACTCTGTTTGATACCAGCAACAGTGTTGTGAACGTTTTGAAACCTGTGGGTGCTTCATCTTTCCAATTCTTCCATTACTCTTGAGATCACAGATCCTAGAAGAAGAACTGCTAGCAGTGTCACTAGTAGCAAATTGTCAGTGGGTCTTCTGGTGGGCCAGGTTGTGACTGAGAGGTTTGAGTTTATACTAAGAGTTAAAGTCCCCATGTAGCACCTACTATCTCATCGTTCGGTACCAAAATGTGTGGTAATACACAATACAGACAAGGGAAGGAACAAGATGGGAAGGAATGACATGATTTTATTTTTCACAATGGGAAATATCAATATATGGATTTGACTGGTAAGTTTATCCTTACCCTGATGTGCATTTGAGAGTACATAGAAAAAAGTATATAGGAGGCAAAGGATCGATAGATGATAAAAAAGGAAGGTAGGAACAGTGTCGATGACAGGAAAACTGAGGAGAAAAATGAAAAGAGAATAAAGTGAGAGATAAAAAGCCAGTAGTAACGTATTAGGTGCTCGTCATCTCCCTGTATGTGCACTGGGGGCATCACAGTCAATACTACATGGTCTTCACGATTTTTTATGATGCAGAGGAAATACTTTCTCGTTTTACAGATCAAGATCTGATCCATAAACCGATTGAATGTCTTGGTGGATGTAAGGCATAGAGCTGGCATTCATGACTTATGTTAAGATCCTCAAACTCCAAACTCTCTAAAATCAAATGTGTGAGGTGGTAAATACTGAAAGGAAGATTATGTAAAATTATTGTTTACTTCACTATTCTCTCTGATTTGGGCCTTGGATATTTCAGCTCCCATTTCTCTTCTGCTAGACACCCACAAAATCAAGATCAATAAAATTCTTTGGGTCTGTACATCTCGTAACTTAACACTTGATAGCTGAGACCACATTTTCGAAATGGCTCAGAACACAAACTCTTTTGAATATCTTCACAGGCATTTAATTGGCTATATGAGAATTAAGTTCTTTTGCATTCAACTCAGAGTCATACTTTCAACACATTTGGAAATTCCCTCTCCCAATTCTTTTGAAAGCCTACAGTGGCATCATCAGAAGCTGTTATACAGACTCAAATAAAAGTAACACCAAAGGTGAATCATCAGTTGATACAGTCAGCTAAGCTGACCCTGCAAAACAATGTTAGAACCAAAAACCTTGGTCAACACAGCACACACCAGGTCCTATTTGCCGTATTTCAATTCCTCAAACTGGTGTTCCACTGACTACACATGCCTTTGGGCTCCTGTGGAGCTAACATCTCTTGAAAATGGGATGGAGGGCCAGATTTTCTAAAAATAAAGACAAAGGACTAGTAGGATATTCAGCAGGAGGTATCATACATCACAAATTATGAAAACTCTCCACAAGCCCAGAATCATCTTTAACATGTAAATATCTGATAATTTTACTTTAAGTCCCTTCAGCATTGACTTCTGCATTTAAGATAAAGACACTTAAAAAGTATGCACACATGAGCTTATTTATTAGGAAAATAACAGAAACCTTTCTTTGCAAAGACTTCAAAACCAAAAAAAGCCACTGATAACGCTATCCTTTTTCATAGCTGCAAATGCACATCCTCAGTAAGAGGGCAGGTCACAATTCACTCTCAGCATTAAAAAAGATTTCCTACTGTGCTGGCAAAGTGAAGGCAATGTCCCAGACTTCTTTCTGGAGAGTTTAAACAAAGTAGAATATGTGAAAAATACTGAATAGTCAGTAATGGATTTTTAAATCAGGAACAAGCTAAGTCCTCCTCAAAGAAGAATCTCCTCCAAGCATAAACATCAAAGAACTTTTAATGAAAATATGGCATATGACAATATCCCTTGTGAAAGGAACAGCCAGCTTGAAAGTCTCCATTTCCCTTATCTGATAAGCAGTCTCCATGTCTTGTCAGTGAATAGGGATGTTTCATACAGGAATGACATTTAAAAGAAATCAAGCTAAATTGTTTAAGGCTTCTAATTTCTGAAAATAGTTGGATTTTACTGATTAAGTGCTTAATGTAATAAAACTGGAGAATGCTATAGAATAACGTGTCATTTTGAATACATAACAAAGAGCAACATCTTGCACCTTAAATGTCCTTATAGATTTTTGAGTTCTGAAGCTGAACTGTACCATAGGGATGCTAGTGATATAAATCATATTTTGGTTTGCTTAAGAAGTTAGCTTGCAAAAATGTGGTGGTTTAGGGGATCATTTAATACTAATAATTTATCTTTAAATATGCAGGCACTGTTTCAGAATATTTTTATGTGGGTCTGTGTTCCTGATATGATAAATTAAATAAAAATTCATAAACAGTTCTGGTTCACCTAAAATTTTGCTTCCACTTATCATATGAATCACTTCAATTAAAACAAAACAACAAAAAAAAAGACAACCACAAAACCTGAACCCTGCTCCAGCTTTAATTCTGATCTCATGGGAAGGGGGACTGGTCAGTGGAGATCCCCTGGCAGCATATCCTGCGGTAGGTGCTGCCCAGAGCCCTGCTGACATTGGTAAAACTGGTCCTGGAATCTCTGGCAGATATGCGACGGAACAGATTATAAAAACAAGTGCTTCTCATGGAAGTGTTGCTGCGGCCCAAACATTGCCAACCACTTCCCTGTGAAGTTAGAAATGGTTTTATTTGGTGAGCACACGTGAAGCCTCTGTTAGCAGCACTTGGAAAACCGTTGCTCACAAGTTTTCTTCTTGAAGAAACATTGCTGTTAGGAAAAACTAAGGAGGAAACTTCTTTTCCAATACGATGAGGAAGTGCTATAAAAAAAATCTGAATTGTAACTTCTGAACTGCAAACAAACAGCATCAGTTTCTGACTTTATGCAAAGCTTGACATGAGAACAAAAGAGACCTTTACTCTTTCATGAGTCACAGGAAGGTGATTGTTTTTCTTTTAGTTGTCACTGAGATTTTTTACTGAATGGCTATAATGTTAATTCCATTTCTAGGATGAAATCAACTGTATTTAAGATTTAAAGGGAAGAGGATAGTAAGACGAGAGCTGAATGAATAATTTCCACACATAATTTAATTCCCATTCACTTTATTTTCTGGTTGTACTTCCAACTGTGACTGGAGGCAAAATCCTCACATATAACTATTTTTACATATTTTACATATTTCTTCATCAGATAGTTTCTTGGATTGTTGATTATTGAAAGTATTGCAATTGGTACTTCAGTCAGGTTAATTACATTTCATATTCCTTTATTTTCCAATTCAGTGATGTACACAAGTAACTAACATCGTGTAAGTTACATATGTAGCAAACAAATACAGAAACACCTTTATATTACTTTACTGCAAGTAATTAAACTGAAGCTTCGTTTTCTCTATGTTCTAATTGCTAAACAAAACAGAGCAGAAAACTCCCAACTGTATCCATGCCTGTGCTCCTTAGTGCATGCAGATTTCTTACTGGCAAGATCACCTGGGTGACTTCACAAGTGCTGTGAATTCCACCTGTCTCATTCATACTCTAAACTTAACATCAAACATATTTATTTTGTAAATTTAAAACTGACATTTTCTTCGGTAAATTACAGTGTTGAAGTGTCTCAGTCACTGAACGGAATATTATAGACACATTTTGCATATTTCCACAAACAACCGAAAGGAAGCTTGTGGCTGCAGAAGAGCAGAGTTAAAATCAGATTCAACAGAGGAGAACCAGCATCACTGTGATGTGGAAACAGAACAGGGGAGAGCTGACTCAGGGAGAGAGTGGTAGGAGGGAAAGGGGTTCATGTCCAGGTTCTCTTTCTGGTGCAGATACAGCAACTCAGCTCGTAACTGGAAAAGCAAACGTCCTTTTCGTTGATGGAAGTATAATTATTTGTATTGGTTTATTTATATAAGAAATATAGTTTAAAAAAAAAAGGGATGTGTGGAGATGTAAATTTTACACCTCAGTGTAGTGAATAAACAGCATTGAAGTAATACTGCAAAAAGTATGAAGTTTTCCAGATTTTACACTGCCATACTGGCTTTCCTGAATTGGTGCTATGAAAACAGTCATGTTTTCAGGTTTCATTCTTCTTAATTCTGATCATCATAATTAGAGCTCCGGCATAGTTAACCATTAAAATTTCTTAGGCACATCCTTTCTGTTGTTCCTTTTCACTTGTTTGTGGTTATTTTTTTTGTCCAGAAAGATTGGAAAAAATCTTCTTCAATCTTCTGAGAGAAAAAAACCACCAGGGCAATTGTACTTTCACTGCAATTTATAATGAAACAAAGCACTATTTGCCTAATCTGGGATGACAACAGCTGGGTTCAGGAAGCAGAAATGCACCAAGACATGACTCCGAGCTAAGCAAAGATCTCGAGAGTTCTGTTAAATACCACTCAGATTTCTCAGTGTTCTGAGCCTTGCAAACATATGTGTATGTACAGTTGGAGTCAGTATGACATTTCAAAATACTATTTTTTTCTTTAATCAACCTTTGAATTAAAGCGGAAGTGTGAAAGAAAGAGCCGTGAGTTTGTTGGAAGAGAAGTTCTACCAGGTGCATTCAGAGTTGTGAGAAGACTATGCTGTATTATGAGAGTAACAGTTTGAGTAATCTGCATCTGTACCACAGCTGTTTTCCTATTATATTTTGCAACTGCCTTGTTTTCTACTGCCTTATATTAAGGAGCAGGGTAGTGATGATTTAAAAGACAAATTTGATTTTGCAGTTGAGCACAGGGAAAGGTTTCTCCCCTGTGCCTGTTGTTTCTACTCCATATTGAACTCTACTTTTCTGTCACGTTTCCTGATCTTAAACTGGGTCTGAGAAAAAGATCTGGGATTTAAGATATTCTCTAATATTTTTATTAAACTGATTTATATAATTTTCATTTCATTTACTTGGAGAAGATGAGAGACTGCACACTCAAGTTTCTAGATGCCACCAAAATGAGGGGAAGGATTGATATGCTTGAGGATAGAGATGCGATGCAGATGGACCTGAACAGCCTGGAAAAATGAGTAACTGACACCTAAAGAAATTCAACAAGGACTAATGCCAAGGGCTCTCTCAGTACAGGAAAAGTGTTGATAAACTGGAGCAAGTTCATCAGAGGGCCACCAAAATGGTCAGGGGGCTGGAGCACTTGTCCTACAATGGTGGGCTGAGATAGCTGGGAGCCTGGAGAAGACACAGCTTCTGGAGGGGGGGTCAGCTAGTAGCCTGCTGGTACCTATGAGGAGGTCGTCAAGAATATGTCATCTTCACAGTGGTTCATGGTGGAAGATCAATCAACGAGGGGCATAAATAGAAACAGATGTTCAGAGTAGGAAAAAAAGAAAAAGCTTTGATGTCCAGAGGATGGTCAGGCACTGGAACAGGTTGCCTAGAGAGGCTGAGCAGTCTCCATTCTTGGAGTTTTTCAAGATTAGACTGGATAAACTTAAAGCAACCTCATCTGACCTCAGAGCTCTCCCTTCTTTGAGTAAGAGGTTGTATTACAGACCTTCTAAGGTGCCTTCCAAACTGTATTATCTTGTATTCCGCTGATTTTAACCAAACCAAGCTAATGATCAGATCTGTGAGAGGGGAAAAAAAATAATCCTATTATCATGTGGAAATGAGAACACTGGGACAAAAACTTGTCAGCCTAGCTGACCTGAAACCAGAGCAGCGTATCTGAGTGCAAGTACAGTTATGAAGGATTTTGTCTTAACACCAGTGCTTAGACTCACAGAATAGCAATATGGAACAAAAATCTATTCACTTTTGAAGAGTCTTTTTACAGAATTCCCTGGTGTTGAACAGTTGTGAAAATTTCAGAGAATTTAGATGGAATATCATAATATCATGTTCTGTTGTGCTTCACGTAGTCTTAAATGAATTAAATTCTTGAATTCCAGTGTTGTAAGTAAGGGTTGATGGAACAGGCTAAAATCCATCCATTCAAAATTAATTCAACATGTAGGGGAATTTTGTAATGTGTCTGTTCCACTTAAGTACTGATGTAGTCCCCATAGACGCTGAAAGACGGCGTAAATAAAGCCTGTTTGCCGGGCTGAAGACCAGCTTGCTGACTAAGCAGTCTGCTCTTACAGCATGACCTCCCATGCTCTCTTATTGCATTAAAATGAACATTAGAAGGAGCTCTCATTTGAAAACCTCCAAAAATTCAATCTTTTCTAATGGCAGAACTATTGTTTTTCTAACAGGACAGAACCTAAATAGTTAAACAATCTGTGACAGCAGTATTTTAAAAATTTGGCTTAATAATATCCAGTCCCCCCCAAAAAAAGTTAGATGGAGGTGGTCTGTGGTGACTACTCCCATATTAGTATGTGGCATTTGACCAGGCGAGACCTATAGGATTGTTTTACACGGTGTATCAAAAATCACTGACTGATTTATACTCCTAGTGCTCCCATATGACAATAAATGATTTCTAGCCTGCTTTCATAATTGAATGCATCTAAACTTGAAGGCAAGATAATCCATTAATATAACCAACTTCAGCGTTAGTAGAAGTGAGGAAAGTGTTTTCCAGGTGTCCTGGTTCCCAGCAGGGATGGGGCTGACTCTCCCCTGTCTCTATCCAGCACAGCTATCCCACCCAATGTGCGCCAGGCCCAGGGGCAGCAGGGAGCTGGCCGGAAGGGGAGGGGCCCCAACTGGAAGTGGGCGTGGTGACGTCACGGCGTAGGCGTATATATGGGCGGGCAGCGCCGGGGTGCAGCTCGGCGGCAGCTGGGGCGGTGCGGGCTGCGGCTGGGATCGTTCTGGTGTTCGTATCCTCCATCGTGTTGCTGTTTCCCTGTAATACTTACTGTTCTGGTCAATAGTTTGTGTCCCAACCCACGAGTCTGCCTTTCCCTTCCCATCCTCTCCCCACCGCTGGGGGGCGGCAGAGCCAACAGGCTGCCCCCTGGCTCTGGTGTTGCCCCGAGGCCAAACCACGACACCAGGTATTCCTTTTATTCCTGTTTCGACCATATGTCAAAATCATGCTTAATTACAGTGAGAGCAATTGTTCACCTGTATTTTCCTTTGATTTGAGAATTTCTTGAGGCCAGAGAGTAAAAGATAAAATACTCTTAAATCTACTTAGTCAACCTAATAATTCACACACCCTGTTGCTGTTGCTAAATAAAGCGACACGGTACCAAGGCAGGGAGAGACACTTTACTGAAAAAACTTGATTGGTTGCTGTATCTTCTGCCAGTACAAATGTGACTTCAGCACATTTAACAACGCTAACAAATCTTTTCTAAAAAGCAAATGCCAACCTTGAATTTACAGTTTCACCCTTTCACCTCCAATTGTATCAAGGATAACAGCGTATTTTACAATTTCTTCTCTGGGCCCAGATAAGTAATAATTGCCACCAGAATCATTAAACAAGTTAAAGCATTTAACTTCATTATAGTAGTTCTTGTTAGTCAGGCATGTTGTGCCATTATCAGACCTTTTACATCAGTAGAAACAATTGATAAATCTGTAATAATTCTGTGTCTCAAAGATTGGATAATGATGCCTTGTAATGCTGTGACATGACACACACAAAGTACTGCTTTTCAGCGTGTAATTTCTCATTTCAGAGAATGTTAACCAGACTGAAAAAAACCCTGCTTTCATACAATCTGTTCAGTGGAATGTAAATGAATGTGGGGAACAGTTTCTTAATAAATGAGCCACCATTGTGATTATTTTCAGTAACATTTGCTGTACTTAATGGTACCATCCATCTAAGGATTTCTACATTTATCCTGTTTATAGGATGGTTAAAACCTTTAAGGAGGAATCATTAATTTCCTTGCAAATGTCACTGACTTTGAATGCTTTGATCATTCGAAGATTAGCCCAGCCCCTGTCATCAGTAGTCTCTGATGAGTTCAGGCTGATTTGCTTTGTACATCAAAGGCATAAAAGGACCACTCTGAGTCTCCGTCTTTTTGGCTACACTTTTGAAGTCTCCTGAATACACATGAGCCATTTTGTTACCGGAGAATGAAAAGCAGAGGACTTTGTGCGTGTGGTGGACAATGTGCTTCTGAATTTGCCTTGCCTTTCATCAGCGACACAGACTGCTTCTGGAGTGTCCCCGTGGGCGAAGTTAATGGGTCATAGCCATGATGGTACTCATTAATATTAAAAAAAGGAACAAATTCCTCAGACATCCCAGTATAGGACAGTCAGAATTGTTCCCCATGTGTTGCAAGGTGACAAAATACATGTAACTGCAAAGCTGACATTTTCTACTTGTTGAAGTCTGTGGAGAAAATAGATGTGTCACACAGCTGAGGAGAGTCAATCTCTTCATTGCAGGGGTTTGTATACAAGTTTTTCATCATTTTTCATCTTTCAGATTTAACAGATATTTGTATTTTGAAAATATGCATAGAGAAAAAAATAACAAAAAGACCCTGACTATTTCATTTCATTTTAAATAATAGCATTTCTTATCTGAAATATGCATTGCAAACCTCTTTGAATTACCTGTTTTATCGTGCAAAGCAGCCTATAAATTAGGTACACTTTCGCTCTGGATTTTTTGGCACAGTATTTATTAAAAAGTTTTTAAAAAGCTTCCATTTTCAGGAATTACCATGTATATTGTTCTGTAGTTGTAATCTCATGTGTTTATAAAATGAGCATCTGAGTCAAGATTTCAAGATTTTCAAAAGCAATCCTTCAAATTAGTGTCTTGAATACCTATTATAACTCCTAATAAGCAGTTTGATTTTCTAAAATGGCTGAGCAGTTTCCTTTAAAGAGGCTTCATTCAATACTGAAGTTATTAAACGAGAAAGTAAGGACGTATTTTGTATGGTTGATATGTTGTAAGACAATAACAGTAAGGCCATGCTAGGCTTCACAGAATAGAAATAATGATAATAGTGATTAGTGAAGGAAAAGCTTGAAGTGTGGTGAAGAAAAACCAGAACTCCACAACACTAGACTCTGTAGCAGCCTGAAAGGATCTGGTGATAGTGCACAAGGAATTTATACAGCAGTGTGGCTGAGAAATGGCTGTAATGTTTGCTTGGACACATGAAGATAGCAAGTTACAAACAGTTGACACTCCTGCATTTGGGATGCTCTACAACTCGCTCTTTAAAAATTAACATCAGTTTAACTCTGGTATCGCGCATGGGCAATTTAACAGTCTTTAGAGAATGGAAAAACAAAACAAGGTAGAGGATTACTGAAAATGGTTAAAAGAGTGTTAATTAGAGTTAATGAGATGCAAGTGAGAAAACAATGCCCACAGTGAATGTAAAATCTGGTTGAGTATTAAAGCAGGGAATAAGCTGCCACACCATTTGAGACCTCCACAGCTAGTTTCAACTGACCTGGTCAATGTGGTTATTGTATTTTTTACTATTACTATGTTTTCTGGAGAGCCTGTGTGATATTCAGTCTGTATTTTTAGACATAGTACAAGCATAGACACTCATGGGTATCTTATACCATGAAGATTTTATTCTTGGTGCAAAATGAGCGAAGCTGTGGAAAGAAGGAGAGAAGGAAGGAAGGAAAGAAAGAAGGAAGGGAGGACAGAAAGAAGGGATGTGATGTGACTGGTATTCAGAAGGTGTGCAAGGTACACCTGGCAAGAGCATGTAGTCTCTCTAACTCCTGTCATTCACTGTTGCCCCAAGATTATGGCTGAGAACTGTCTTGTACTGATAAGAAGGTGGATGAAGTTACCTATTTGGCTGTTTCCAGCTCTCATTTTTACATTATTTTCGCATGCCGTTCTCCAAATGAAAACAGAAACTGTGAAGAGAGCAATTATATGGGGTTTTTTCCACATTAACTAAAGTCTTTTCAACCAAAGCACAGATGGCCTTCTACCAGTCTCCTAACAGTGCTCTACATACTGCTCTCCCATGGGCCAAAACATACGCTGCTTGAAAAGACAGTTTTCAGAAGAGAGCACATGCATTAGATTGTAGTAGCTCCCTGGAGTGCCAATACATGTTGTGGATGCTTCATAATAGAGAATTTTTAGGATAATTTACTTTTTTAGTCAAGAATTAAACCGAGATTTCAGCTGCCTTTACTGTTCAGTGGATACTACTCAAAATAATACAGATGTTTTGGTCATTTTAAGCACGGTACCTGCTTCTCCCTCCTAAATCCTCTGAATATCTGTTGGTCTGTCACACTGTACACTGTCACTGTACCGACACTGACATTTAAGCGGAGTACTTTTTATCTGTATCCTTTCTTTTTTGAAAAAGATTTCTCTAGGAAAGGACGTAGCATCTCCATATAGTCTGCCTTTTGTTCATATCCTTTGATGACTGGGTCAAAGAAGATGCACACACATTCATAAACACACACAAAAGGCTTTTGTGCCTGATTTAGAACTGTAATGGGATAGTTTTGTGGCAGCAAACATAGAGATCATGTACTAAACTGCTTCTAAAAAATAATGATTCTTTTATTTCATTCAAAGCAAAATTTTTATGCCTTTGCACCCCAAAATAGTTTTGTTCTTATGTGTCATAGAGACTTAGAAAGTCCCTCTGGAGTAAGATTTGGGAACCTCATTTTCAGTTCTTCAAGTTTTCATTTTTAAATATTTTAAGAAAAGTGCAAGATGTTAATACTGCAAGAGAAAAATATGTTCTATGCCTCCAAGTGCTAGATTTGGTTAGGCATCTTTTAGCGTGTCCTGTTGTTACAGCTGAGGTCATACTGTCCTGAGAGAGTTCTGTCTAGTCAGAGGAAAGTGCCTTCTCTTCACAGATATTTCAATTTATATTTTTGCCCTCTTACCTAGGTGATTTCCATTATTACTTTGTGTGTGTGTGATCTCTACAGGATGAAAAATGTTGTAAAGCTGTGGTAATTTTCTGGCACAGATACATTTAGATAGTGAGAGTTGTTCTGCATGTTTAAAGCAAGACATTTTTTGATTGTTTCCATGATGACTGGATGCATCATTAACCCCTTTATTGTTGACATCCTACAGAGACCTGATATGTAGTCTTAATTATTTTAAAAGACACTTCTTTGTTACTTAGCTGATGATTAAAAGTAAATTAAAAGATGGCAATGGCAGACTATTGTTGTTCATTAGCAGATCTAAAAACCTAATCATCTAGTAAGGGACTAATTTTCACATGATTTTTAAAACAATAAGTACACTAGTGTAGAAATTATTTGTGCTGCTTCTACCAGTTAATTAACTAAATCACCAGAGAGGGAGAGTGTGAGAGTGATTATTTTCTATTAATCGAACTGAGAAATCTAAGTAGGAATCCCAGTCAAAGCTCTTAATAATATTCCTTACAACAGTAAGATGAGTTTTAACTTCAAGTGCTCGACGATATTGAGCATTCTAGCAGGGAAGAATGGGAAGGGCAAAGGCAAGAGCAAGGAGACTGAAACACACGTTCATAATTTTGCAGAGACAAGAATGAATTGTGTTGCAGGAGGCAGTGATGGAGTAGATGCAAGAAACCAGCCAGAAATTGTAGAGCTACTGAAAAGAATCCATTTCTAAAGAGATACTAATTAAAATTGGTTGAAAATTCCTTAAGACTTATCTTTAAGAAAAAATTCTTGAGTTTAGCAAAAAGAAAAACCTCAGATTGGTTGATTCAAATACTGTTCCAGTTCTCAGCATTAATTGTAGTTAGTGCTCACGCTCCTCTTTTTTTTGGTCCATTTTCAGGCAGATGGTGGTTCCTGTGGTGAAATACAACAGCGGTTGTTAAGGTTGAAGCCTTGCACCTCTCTCATACACTTCCAGATTACCTGGTAGGTAGGACTGATCATCATAGATGGTATCAGACAACTCTCACTGATGTGGAGAAAATACCTTGTCTTGGAAGGAGCTGGTATTTTTGCAAAAGTGATGGTATAAAGGCAAGGTTTTAGTACACTTTTTAAACTGTGATTACAATATTTCAGCTTTGATACTTTATATAGACATTTTAAAAAAAGCGAAGGCAAATTAACAGTTTTGAAAAAACTGTAATTGGCAGAAAGTCTGATGGTTCAACTGGTATAAAATTCCAAGATACACGCAGGTAGCAAGGAAAAAAAAATTAGTCTTGCTGTTTGAGTTTTTTAATAGGAAAGCATAGCTATAAAAAAGGATGTTTAGCTGCAGTGGAGGAGCAAAATCCTGAAAGCTGTAACATCTGTACCTCTTTGTCACAAAAATTCAAAAACTTCAACCACAACCTCCTGCTTAAATTCATTAAATCCTTTCTCAACCCTTAGAGAAAAGTTTGTGTGACTCTGCAATTCACTCAACTTTCTGTCTCAGGCTACATGAGATACATATATATTAAAATTGAATGTCAGATGCAGAAACGCACCTTGTGTACATGGTGCAGTATGGTGGGGTTTCTGTTGTGAGTAGGAGCTCTTGTTGTAAGGAAGAGAGAAACCATTTTTGAGCTCTGTATCTTCTTCCTTCCTTCTTGTGGCTGTTCCTTTACTAACAATCTTTTTCTTTCTTCTGTGGTATTGGTTTACTAGTCCTGCCTGCAAGCAGATTGCTAGAAAGTTGCTAAAGTGTGAACCAAAAGGGATGGAAACACAGTGTGAGTGAATGGTTTCCTCCAGTGAAGTGAATAATATCCAGTAGTGTCCCAGCTCTGCTGCTGTGGATGCACTGATTTCTTTAGAAAAAAAAAAAAAAATACAAAAGATAAATCGAGAGTAGTTAAAAAAATCTCTAGTGTGGTCCTGCCTTGGGCGTAGTCCCCCAGGTGATGCTGTTGACAGTGGCTTTGACTTGCAATTACAGTATTGTCTTTTCTACATTCTTATCTCAAATAACTATATATCTTTAGTTTCATGTCTAATGTTCCTTATAATGTTCTTGGGTAATGATTTGTTCACCTTTGTACATTGTGTAGATGAAAGTTTGCGTGTGCATATTTATCTGTGTTTTGATGTATCTTATTAGTGGATCTCATTTTTGCTTTGTTTGTTATGAACTGCAAAAACTAATGGGAAGATTTATTAGAGAAACAAATACTGATTATATTTACCTTGACTTCATTCTAAAACTACTGTAGGATCTTTAAATGCGTACCGATTTCCTCTCCTTCGCAATCACAAGCAGTATATTTATTTTTATTTATGGAAGCTGTTTGAGGGAATTGGTTAGTGCTCAGCTTTAAATGAGTTTTATATAAAAGTACCAGGCTGAGTCAGTAAAGGAAAAAAATGACCAGATGGTAACCTCAGTATGGGATAGAGATGAATGTGAATCTAAAATGAGGAATGTCCCAAATAATGAGGGTCATTTGAGAGTAAGACGGTATGTGCACTTTGTGGCCATGAATAATGCATTGATGTAGGTACTTCAGTAATCATGATGCATGAGTTCTCTATAGAAATTATCACAAGATTAGTTTTACATGGGAATCAAGTGCTTTAGGTGCGTTAATTATTTAGATTATGTAGCTGAGAGAAGAAAAATGTTTGAATTTTGTATTCCTGCTTTTAATCTGGGCGTCAAAGAAGGGGAAGGGTGAACTGGAGAAAAAATCCCCTGTGACCTTCCCAGACACAGCTCTGCCATGGCAGAGATTGTTCTCTCCATTCCTCTTTTCCTTTTCACCCATCTAGATGGCAAACTCTTCAGATCTGTAAATGAGTGAACTCAAATTCGAGTTAGTAAGAACACGCTATCCCACCTCAAAGAAACTGTGAAAATCAGCCTGTCCCACCTGCTATTCATGGTGTGAAAAGTTACAGATGGAGCTGACACAGGGGAGTCTCTCGAAAAGGACAGGTCACAGCGGTTTCCCTTGTGTGGTTACCCCCTTCTTTTCCCCAGAAACAAAGCCAAGGAAAAGGATGTTACTCTCCTCAGTTTTAATTCCTCACCCCACTAACAGGGAGAGGTGTTGAAACACAAGGCAGCTGCATCAATGTGAAAGGAAATGCTGGTGCTATCAAAGTGATTTGCCGTGGGACGTTTGCTGCAACGTGAAAGCTGCTTAGAGCTCGGTTGGTGAGGCTGTTGATTCTGCAGAAATTTTAGGTACAAGCCTTTAGTGATTGTTCCTCTTATACTAGTTTCAGCCAAACAGCTGACATTCAGGCCCTCATGGTACCAGAAATCATGCACTTGCCAACTTTGCTACTTGGAACAATAACTGTCTCGGAGGCACCTTTGCCCTGGTGGTCCCCTGTGATGCTCTGTGCTCTTTTCTGTCTTTCCTCTTTTGCAGGCAGTTGCAGAAGCAATTATGTTGTTCTCTGTTTCTTAAGACACGCTCAGCAAAAGTGTAGGAGCAGCCTGAAGTAGAATCCTTTGCAAATAGAGAATTTTTTTTTTTGTTTCTCATCAAAAATGAAAGCTCTTTTTTTGCTGGAAAGACTCATTCCGAAAGATCTTCACTGAACAAGTAAATCTTCTCTTTCTCCAAGGGTAGTCTTCCGCATAGCTCTTTAGCAGCATGCTCAGACTAGGACTGATCATAAGCTTGTTTTTGCCCAAGTTATCCAATAAATCCTGTAGGGATAGTAACTTCTAACCCATCCAAACTCTTCTTCCAAACTTGTGCTAGTTCCATCAAATCTAGTATTTCAGTGGGCTGGATTATGGACTTCAGCTGTGGCTACTTCCGTTTCCCTGAAATCACAAGTCTTTATTTTTGGCAGTGTTCTTATCAGGTAATTAGGGAAGAACTCTATGTGGAACTTTTTTCTGTAGTTTGAGAACATGTGGGATTAGGTCCAGTTTCTCCTGAAAGCCCAGTTGATTAACCGCATGTTGTCCCAGAATGTTTATTTTGCAGGGCTGCTTGTTCACTGTTTACTTCTGCCAGAATGCAGTTGGAGCAGGCAAAGTACCATTAACCTCACTCGAAAAGTGAGGTATGAGACTTCAAAAAGAGTGAGCAGATTATAGCCCATCTGTTAAGGCAGAGAATTTATTTGGGAGAATAAATGTGTGATCTAGACAACCAAAATCACAGCCATTCAGATAACACCCCAGAGACTCATCATGTGTCTGATGAGGTGACTGGAACCCCTCTGGGTGGTCAGGGATCACACATTCTTAAGCTGAATCTTCTTTCTTTCTAAATTCCAAGTGAACCAAAGCTTTTAGTTTACCATCTCTATGTTGAAAATCCTTGCCACTTAGCTGAGTGGATGTGGGCAACCCTTTAGCTACATAAAGACTGGTTCATTGACCTCCTTTCCTAACTTGCTAAATTTATAACTGGAAATAATGAAAAACTAAAAAAATATTCAATTTTATCTTACTTATCTGAAAAAAAATCTAACATAGCAATAACTTTTACTTATTCTTGTGCTTTAGTTTCTGTACCATTCCTAACACTTACTTGGGCTGCAGGTATTGAATTCTAATGAGTTCAAGATTTTTATGTTTCTCCATAGAATCCTGACCATAGAGTCTCTTTTCTAACAGAAATCTATCAAACGCAGTTCGCCTTTCTCCCACATGCACAATCCCACTCTTTGTTAACTTTAAGGCCATTTCCACAGATGTCCAAGTCCTGACTTAGTAAAAACAGGTTTGGAGTTTTTAAAATTTATTTTACATAGCAGTATCTGGCACTGGTTGGTTGGAACATCTTTGTTGTTAGTAGTACATGGCTGGGCTGCAGAGGAAAACAGAAGACAGACAAATCTCAGTTTCAAAATGAAACTCACTCTCTGATGTGGGTTCTTGGTTCCTTACCAGGTCCTATCCTTCCTCAAAATTATTAGCGATTTCAGGGCACTGAACATAGCACTTAGAAATCCTGAATATCTGTCACTGGTTCTCTTTCTTCATACATAAATATGTCTATAATAGAGGAGCTTTTCTTAGTGTGCATTTGGCGTGTTCACTCTTGTCTAGGTGAAACTTACCACCTTTCAGGATACTGAGGATTTCTGCTCTTGGTGCTGGACAGTGAATGAATTCACCTCTTTTGAGGCTCTTTCTGTTCCTCTGGGTGTTGAAGTGTGTTCAGGCTTATCAGTGGACAAGCTCTAACAATAAAAAATGCAGTTACTTACAACACAAATTTACATAATGGAATAGAGTTCCAAAATTTCAAGAACAAATTGCAGCATTAAGATTATAGTAAGTCATACCAATCATATTTGTTGCTATAAACCCCCAGCTAAATTGCAAGATTGGCTAATTACCTTCTGCAGCCTCCCCTTTGGCTGGCTCGGCACTGCGAGTTAGAGCTTTCCTGAGCTGACTGTTGGCCACGGCTGTTAAACACTCTGAGGGTGAAATGTGAGACCAGCTCAGAGACGCTGCTGTAGGCGACTTACTTTTTTTTCCTAGCACAGTTGGACATTTTTTCCCCCCATTCTCTTATGCCCTTCAGTTCCTGAGACTGAGTGCTGTGACGTAGCACGTTAAAGTGGGAACTATCTTCTGTACTGTAATTTTATTACTGTTTCTATTATGTGTGTTAATTAACACTTTCTTTGCTTTAAACTTCAAACTGCATTCTCCTCTTGCAGCTTTTGAAGACACATTTTGGTAAAGCTTTGTATCTCGTATCATAGGAAATATTGAATATATGCTTGGCTTAATAGATTTTTTTTCTGTCTCTTTAAGCATCATGTAGAAACAAAACAGATGGCAAAACTGGGAACGGCATGTTTCTCTTGGGTAATACTTCAGTTCAAAGTCACTGTTAATTTTAAGGTCCCTTGTGATGATCCCATCTCTTTTAGAATACAAGGACAAGTTATGCTTAGAAAACATAGCAGGAAAATTACAGAGTCTAACAGGGAAAATTTCTCTGTACATTTTATTTAAAGCCTATTGGATCTGTGCCACGGGGAATAGTTGCAATTGGAATTTTAAAAAGCCTGGATCATTTCAGGATACTTGCAGTTCTTACTAAAATAACAGTAATAAAATTTCACAGTTCAGAGCCTTCACCGACCACAAAAGGAGTCAGGAAAGCATTTTTCTCTTATCTACACAATAGCGTAATTGGCTCGGGGCACTGGAGGAGGTGTGTCATCCCCACACGAGACAACAGGTAGCAGGCTGTTTACTGAGGTGAGACCGAAGGGACCAGTGGGCTGGTCTGACGTGGCAGTGTTTGCAGTCCTTGTGCTCAGGTAGGAGCGTATTCTTGAGAGTCAGATTTCCTGTGTTGATATTTTATTATTACCTCTTTTTCCAGTAGAAACAGGAGAACAATTGAATTCAAATTCCATGGCTTTTACTTTGTTTCTGAAGCTCTTGGTAAAATTCATCCCCATCTTTGTCTGCCTCCTGAGCACCATAATCTGAACTCACTCGGGTGCCAGGAATTCAAGGATCTGTCCTGCTCTGCTGCTCTGGGAACTCAGGACCTCCTTCCCTTGGCAGGAGCAGTGAGGCAGAGTGCTGCTGCCCTGACACCTAACGCTGACAACGGCCTGGGGGTGCTCCCCAGCACACTGAGAGAGCTCCAGAAAACATGCACTGAAGGTACCGGCGTCTCAGATAAGCAGCATTTTGCAAGAAAGTGGGACCGTGGAGACAAAGCTCCCACGTTGAATTTACCTGGGGTCTGCATTAGAATAATTCTGAGCGCTTGCCGCCTTACCCATGAATTCTGTGTGGTGGAGAAGTAACACATTAGGACACCAGGCTTTTGGGAACAGCAGTTAATAGGAAAGTCCCACCTGACTGCTTAGGCAACGCTCCTAAGTATTCCAGAAGAAAGTATTTTTTTAATATGACTGGAGGTGTAAATAAACAAGTAAGTCTGCTCCATTGCCTAATTAAATTCTCTAGATAGCGTGCAGTTAAATCAAGGAAGCTGCATAATGTATGCAATAACACTTTAAGGGGAAAAAAAAAAACACCAAAAACCCAAAAACGAGCCCCAAACATTTTCCTGCTGTATCCGAGGCTTTATTCCATTGTATGTTTTGCATTCTTTCTACTTCTCTCAGTTTCTTTGATTTTAGAAAATGTGGTTCACGCAGACAGAGTGTACTGTGCTCATGTATGTAGACACAGCTGTGCTGCTTCCTCCTGAGTGCACCCCCTGGCACGGGGCACCTTCCCTTCCCGTGCGCTGCCCACAGTCAGCCCTTGCCTCTTGCGTCTCCTTTGACTGCCGTCATTCTTCATGCTGGTTCCACGAGTCATCCTGCCAGCTGTCCCACTGCTGCCTGCGTTCGGGAGGCTGACAAGCAACTGAACTGTTGCACATTTTATGAATGAGCATAAACTTAGACCTGATGGCACTTGCAAAAGAATTCAAAGGACAGGGAAGACTTTGTTCAAGCACTGACATGTCTTTGAAAGGGCAGCAAAGCAGTTTTCCCTCCCTGTAATCCCATCAACCAAAACCAATCAAACCAGGACTATAAACCAAAACCATATCTGAAATAAATGGCCCATGGCTTACATACCAATATTTATTTGCTTTTAATTCAAAAGCATGCTTTCACTTACTTTGATTTTTTTTTTTAATATATGTTTTCAAGATGAATTTTTGGGTAGTCATGTAATTTAGAGAAATTCTAAAGGGAGGATGTATTAATGGTTTTCAGGTTAATGACATCTTTAGCCTACTGGTCTGTGTCAGACTGCTGCTAGGATTTTCTCCTGCAGTTGCACCACCCTTTCAGGCTCCCAGCCCACTGCTGCCTCTGTTGATACTGACATGGAAAAGGCTTGGCTCAAGATCGGCCCAGCTGGTGTGGGAGATGTAAGGAGTTGAGTGTTTGAATCAACTTGTGTATCACCCAAAATAATATATGAACCAAAGAAAACTCAAAATTCCTGTGTTAACCTTGGTTTGTACTGTACATTACAGAGACAGAGTTTCTATTTCACAAGGATAATGAGAAATACAGTGTGATTAATTTTGCATCAGAGTGCGTTTTTTGAAAGTGCGAACTGATTTTTTAATATATGTATAAATTGCCATGTCATCATTTCCCTTTTATCTTCATTCTTAACCTTCTTAACACAATAAGAAATAAAAGGAGTTTCTCATTTAAAATTAAAAAGAGGTGTCATACTTCAGAGGGTAAGAACCTGGGAAATTTGTTTGACTAAGATATGTCTGTATTAGGTGCTAATGACACACATCACCAGAGGCATCTAGGCAACTAAATCCCTTTGGTACATCTATTTGTGTATCTTTAAAGTGTTGAGCATGGATTTTATTAGAGTAAGTGTTGCCATCCAAATAGTGGTTAGTTGCCTGTTATTGAGTGCATTATAATTCCCAAAAGGTTAGGGTCATTCAGACAATTAGGCTTTAATACAAACTTTTCTTCGCTAGGCTCGATGAGAGACCTGTCAATGTGTGAAGTGGTTCAGTTCTTTCTCCTCTCATTCTGACTAGTTCTTGACTGTAAAGGAAAACTTTAGTAGTACTGTCAGTCTTTTTAGCTGCAGCTGAATTTCCTTGAATATCCGCGAATCTCTAATACCAGTAACCTTGTCATGGTTTTCCTTTAAAGCATGTGTCAATAGCAATTCAAAGATTGTTTGCTCTGAAGATAAATCCAGAGAGACTATGAAAGCTCCATTGTTTTGGCAATTCTTTGGTTTTGAGAGCGTCATAATGGCTGATAGTATAATTAAAAGATCTGGTTTGCTATCCTGTGGGTCTCCTGGGATCAGTTACACTTGTCACACAAACGAATCAATCCACCTATGGTGGAATTAAGCTTTGGACTGTGGATTTTTCAGCTATATGACATCATGCATTTTCAGATCATCAGTCTTGGGTATGGATTACAAAATAATAAAATATCTTCTTATGGTTGCTCTTTATAAAAGCCCCTGTAGACTTTCACTCTTAATCTCATATCTAAAAACTTTGCTGCCTTTTTATCAGCAATTTCCTCTGAATTTAATGATCAGAAGAACTGAATAGAACATTTGCACTGAACTTCTCCAAAATATATGAGTTGCAGAATAAGCTATTCAGTTCCTCTGAAAGGATATATAGTTATTATGGTGCTGAGGAGAGGGGATAAATAAGCTGATAACAGGAAAAAGGAAAGATGGTATTTCCCCTTGGAGGCTAAATTTGGTCAGGTTTAAATTTGCAAGCAAATGTGCAAGGTTCTTTTCACTAAACCCCTCCAGAGCAGGACTCTGCAGCGCTCTAGCTATTTTGTCCTGTCAGAATAGATGTTAGTAAGACTTGCCTGAATACAATGCATGAGTCCTTTCAGATATTCCATCTATCTGTCATTTCAGTTAGAGTTTGGATGGTTGACTTTTGATTATTATACAGGTCTGATGTATACTTGTAACAACTACACAGAGAAATCGCCCCTATTCCGCCATGCAGCAGTTGTCAGCTACATGTCTGATAGATGCAGGTGGGTTTCTTGAAGTCAGCGGGCTTCTTTCTTTTGTGGACAGCAAAGAGCGTATTGGGAGTTTTGTAAACTACTACTATAGGTTTTAACTCCCCCAGTCATGACTAATGACACAACCTGGTTAGTATTCTGACACAGCTTGCTGCTGCTGGAGCGAGTCCGGTTTCCCACGACACCCTCCCTCCTCCAGACTTGCCTTTGCTGCCTGTGTATTGCACCGATATAACCCGGTGGGTGGGTTTCTGCAAGGAAGTGGCCCAGGCAAGAGGAGCCTGTTGTTGGGTTGGAAGAGGCGCGTGTAGGGAATAGGTATCCAAAACTTTGGCTGAAGTTAATCTGCTTTCTAGAGGTCATGTGGGCAAGAATGCTGAGCATCTTGAGTTTCGCTACACAAATTTATCTTCAGGTCCTCTAACATTAGTTATTTTCATGAAAAATAATTGTGTCATAATAAATGTATTCTTCAGTAAAATACTAATTTTAGTGGAAAAATACCTGTCATGTTTAGGGAGATTTTTGGAGAGTAATCTGAAGTGGGACACTTCAAAGCTGTTCTGCTGTGGTGAGGAATTTTACCACATACTTCCTTTTCTTATGGGAAGAAAGATAAAACAGAGGTGTTTCAAAACATCCCACTGTTTCTGTCCCACTGAAATTTCAGGTACTTTAAACTTTGTTTTCAATAACAAGTCAAAGCTTAAGAAGTTATATTTATTATTATTGAATGAAAATTTCCAAGATTACTTCATGGAAAGCATTATAAATTTTTAGTTAATACTACAGGAATGGTAAAAACCACTAACCTTTGTAGTTAGTTTGAGACAGAATAATTTAAAGCCCTCATTTTCTTCTGCAGACTCAGTGAGGTTGCTTACCCTGTGATAAATTAAGCTATGGTTTCCTATGATGCCAACTGCAGTAAAGATGAAGAGGCCATCATCATGTACTCTGACTGGAGGTTTTGTGCACTTTTTGTTCCCAAAGGGAACAACAGACCTTTCAATGCAGGCATTTGAATAATTTTAATATTTAAAAAGATGCCTTTTAAATTAACAACAAGATGTATTTTAGGTCATTCGTTTTATTAGCTATGGCTAATGAGCTATTTCTGATCAGTTCCCTAGTGCAGCTTTCTCGTGCTGTAATGAAAGTACCTTGTTTCCAACAAAGGTAGTGGAAGAAAGTCTACACATTGCACCAGTCAGAAAAAAAAGAGCTATTTCTGTTTTGTATTAATTTCCTCATACATTCTTGAAATTTTTGAAGTTAGAGTTTTCATGTGGTATTGTTTTTATTTTATACAAATTGTTTTCCTGTATCTGTGAACAACTGTGACTGAAAAGAACAAGTAAGAGAGAAATTTGCTCGGGACGTGTAATTACATTAAATTTAGTGCTATGAAACAGAGTAAAAGGAAATTTAGTATCATAATGTCTTAATAACTGTGTGCTAACTGGGTGTTATCTTAATAACTGTGCAGTTTTGGAATGTTCTCCAAGAACCCAAATCCTTTCCTTTTTATCTGAATTAAAGTTAGGCTGAACAAAGTGTTAAGATGATTAAATGGGCTTTTTTGGGTATATGTTAGCTTAGTGTTTCAGGACACAAGATTATCATAGTCATGCCACTTTTGTAACTGGAGCAGCAGAATACATACATCAACAATTAATCAATGCAGAGTTTACTACACTACTCATGGGAACTTAGCAATAGCAAAGTTCATGGCTGAGAGAGGGATGAGAAGTCATGCATTAGTTTGAGTTTATAGTAATGAAGACTGGAAGAGCTATGTATAAACTGTAACAAGAATAATTTGTTTTCTTTAATATATTTTTGTTTAATGCAGTTAGATTTTTATTTATGCATATCCAAATGCTTGTACAAGTTCTCTTTCTTCTGGGTTTCAATGAGAAACATGCCAAAGAGCAGAGATGTTCCCATCTAATGATGTTTGTTTCCCTCTGAAACTCAACAACTTTGAAGGCTAATGACGTAACTTGGAGGATTCATTATTGTGGTGGGAAGAGGCAGTAACATCACTTGTTCTGTCACAGTTTACCCTAACCCAGCAGCATGTCAGAGATTGAACATTCAGACGTGTCTTCCTTTGTCAGGAGAGGTCATGACCAATTTAGTTGCTGCCTCATTTTACAGTGTCTAGGTTAAGATTTTATTAAATTAAATCTTTGTCATAGGTGCAAGCTCTACGTCTCCTTGATGTGCTTCAGTGTTTGGCATACTAGTTTAAAAATAGCATCATTTGGATATGTGTGCACCATGGGCTAAAAATGTGCCTCAGCTTCTCAGTGACTAAGGATTCTTAAAAACACTGCTGCCTGTTTATTGCGAATTTGCAGGATTTGCTAATCCTAGTCATACTGGCAGATTCTAGGCTGTAGCAGTGTACCTGATGTTAAACATACAAGGAAAGATGCAGAGTGGTCAGAGCCAGTTCAGCAATAGACAGATATGATCAGAGAAAATATGATCTTTCAGAGCAGATTGACAGAACTGGGCTTGTATAGACAGGAAAATACAACTGACATGAAAGAGGATACCAGTCTTAAAAGGAATAAAGGTTATCACAAATAGGAAGGTAGTATATTGTCCTCCATGTCCATTGCAGATCGGGATAGAGGATAGGACAGTAAGTAATGTGATTCTTTCTCAGTGAGGCAGCTTTAGATTGGACATCAGGAGAGAAAGGCAAGCAAAACCACTTTTCTGACTGTAACAATAGTGAAGCACTCGGATATGTCACCCTGGGAGGCTGCAGACTTTCCTGCACACTGAAGATTTTCAAGAACAGATTAAGGAAACAGCTGTCAGAAATCATTTTGGTGTAGCTTATCCTGTCTTGTTGAGGGAGATGGATTTTATGACCACCTAAGGCTTTGAGGTACCTTCCTGCCCTATATTAGAAGATTTAATGAATTTCACTTTTTTTCATAGGTGTCTTTTCTTAAACAAAGATTGTTAGCAAATTCACTTTTTCATTAAATATGTGAGTATAGGAATATATATATATATATCACCAAATTCATTCCTTAATCATTGCTAAATTATTGTCTAAGCTATTAACTATTTCTCTGTCTGCTCTCCATTATAAAAATCCTACCGTACTTCTCCTTTCCAGTTTTGCCTCTGAGAAATGGCGAGCAAGAAGGAAAGTGGTGAATGGTAATCCTTTGTTTCTGTCAGCACTAATTGCAATACAAAATAGGGTCTTGGTTGCTTTATACAGGTAGAATTCCAGAAATAAATTAGATTTTTAATTAAAATTCTAGTAAAATATTTCACTCAGTCATAGTTTTACCATTTAGCAAATATGTCACTCCATGACTTGAATCCAAATTTTCACTTGCTGTTTTCTAATTAATAACCAATATTTGGCTTTTCCTTTGGAATTCAGTATTAACTAAGCTGTTGAAAGTAAAGCATTTAAACACTATCCATACTTTCCATAGCTTAGAAGTGGCAAACCATTGCAGCTAAAAATTGTGACAAATTGTCAGCCTTCATGCAAAACCATAATACTGTGCATTTTTATCCACAAAATGCCTAAAATTTAAAAGAACATTAAAAAATAGGCATAGTAATGAAATGTAAAGTAGTCTAATAAACATCACCAATAGTGGTGGTGAGATAAATACATCTTAATCAGCATAAAAATGTTTGTCTTACACTAAAAACATTTTTGAAATTTTGTGATTTTTTTATAGTAACATAATTGCAAGTCAAAAGAGCATGTGGTGTCACAACCCTTGGCTCTGGGTACTCAGGAAATGTTCACGTGCCTTTCTGTTGTCTGCATGATACGTATCTTCCAAAATGTTTATTACTTTTCCTGGAATTAAAATTCAACTTCAGCTTCAATTACGGCATCACACTTACGCAGAAATGGAGTATTGCAAACAAAATAGCTGGAGAAGGAAGCATCCAGGCAATAATGAGAGCCAGCTCAGCTCCTCATTCCAGTCTGTACTTCTGTTCTTCATACGTCTTCTTCAGAGGTGAATTCTGGATGATTTCTTCTTCAGTGCAGGGTAGAGATTTTATATAGCTGATGAGTAATTCATACATACTCACTAAAATAATTCTGAATTCAGATACACCTTCACTTGTCTGTGAAAAAGACTTTGGGTCCTAACCTTCTCTTAACTGCATCTTGGTATATGGACTAATTATGTCTTTTATGGAGTAATAACACACAGATACATTTTGTGTATTTACATATCAAGAATGGCATTAATAAACATATCATCTCAGTAAAAAGGAGAAGATGCTGTTTGATAGGTACTGTTCTCCTGCATAATGCAATGTTTTGGAGAATAAGAACCTAATTATCGTGGTATATTCAATATGGGACCTAGGATTCTGCTTTGCCCATTTTCATTTGAAGATGGAGAAGGCTTTTCTTAAAAGGGCGGCAGGGGACTTCAACCATGATTACTTTATGAAATATTGTATGCTCAGAAATGAAGTATGAATATATACTTCTATCTGTATGAATATATACTGTGTGTGCACACACACAAGAGGACAGGTAAAATTTTGACTGAAAAAGGGTGCTGGCCTTACATAACATCTTTGTTCTTTTTACATTTGATTCCATCTCTTCCTTCTTTTCACAGCTTTAATGAAATGGGAAACTAATGAAAAATGTTTGCATTTCTGATTATAGAGCACTGAGCAGTGCTGGCTCTGAGCGCAAGCACGTGTGAATCACAGCTCAAATGGATCTTTGATTGCTCGTGTGGCTTTATACAGGTTATGATTTGCAATATCAGGGAGGACCAGAAATCATTTTCAATACATTACTTTACAGTGCACTTCAAACCTGCTGTGGAAAAACACGTCAAGTGTTCTGCTAGCCAGTTGCTATCGCCATTATTACAGAATGCTTTAGGAGGTTTCCTTTTATTCATACCAGTTAATGTGGTTTAATTTAAATACTAAGCCTCTAACTTGCTGCCTTCATTTTGAAAGGGTATTTCTTAAAAATAGAGAGGATTCAGTCATTGGTTGAGGACACAAACATAGTATAAATAAACCCTGTCTTCGCATGTCTGGTGATTTCTGATTTAAATAGTTTTTATGAAATATGAAATGTCCAAAGTACTTAATCATTGTTGGTTGCATGATAAACCATTTTATAGTACTTACTCTCCAGCATCTTATCTCCTAGCTGCAGGATGTTTGTTGATAATGCTGCCTTCATGTTAGACAAGCATACAATAATTTGATTGTTCCATTTGCTATGTTGTGCAGAGCAGTGGTTTAAAGCTTAAACCCTTTCATGTTTTGTTCTGTGACAAAGTCTATTGCTTTTATTTGTTATACATTGGAAAGCTTCAACATTATTATTGTAGATTTTCTTTTCTTTCCTTTTTTTTTTTCTTGTAATGTTTTCCTTGCAATTAATTTGATATGCATGAACATTGTGTAACCTTATACTCACACAAGTGCTAGATCAAGAGTGTGGCATCTTATGTTGCCTGAAGTTGCTCTTCAGGCTTTCACTGAGGTGGCGTCAGATGTAGCTGGAGTGATACAGATGGTTTCCAATATGAGGAAGTAGGCAGAAGTAAATCAGGAGTTGTTAGTCCTGTTGTCATCATAGGTTCCGATGGATATGATTTTTCTATGATAAGATAATCTGGCTCTTAATGTTCTTTGAAGTCATGAAGTATGTTGAAGAATTTTTTATAAAGATTTTCAGTCCCAGCATAAAGGTACTTGAGTAAATATTGAGTATTGCAGTTCTGGTCTCAGGTGACAAAAAATAAAGAAATCCCAAACCCACATTTTCAGTCAGTGGCTCAGAAAATAATGATTTGGAGGCAAATTTACATGCAACCAATGTTTTTTCATTACTAGATGTTGCACAGTTGCATAATAAAATCAACATTTTTATAATGATACCTCAGTTCAGAGGATATTTGAAGCTATAGAACTACTTTCTGATGCTCATGATCTTAACTGTTCATAGTGGGTTACAACTTTATCAGGATATGTCAGAGTTTCTGCTGGAGTTGTGTTAGAGACCCTGGTTCAATTCCTTCAAAGCTGAAGAGCAATTTCCAGTTGGTTTTGGCCACGGTGTTCACTACAGATGTGTATTCATCACCCTAGAAGTTACACATAATACTGCTGGAAGACGTGAGTGGCGTATATTTTAATTTTGTATTACAATTGCTCTTTACTGTTGGTGCAAAACACAATTTTAAGGGCTATCAGTACTCAAATGATGGCAATCTTTTTCTGCATCTGAGTGTACGACTGCTTCTGCACTTCATCCCTGCCACAGCCCCTCTACTGAATGCCTTCAAAACAGAAGGCAGTGTGGCATCTACCTCCAGCGTTGGAAACCCTCCCGGAATGTAACCTGGTGGGCAAGAGGACGAACTGTCTGATTTTCGGAGTGTGGCAGGTTGCAGTAACGGTGCTTGTCTGCTACCTGTTCGTATTATGGCAGCGATTTCAGGCCCACCTCATTTCCTAACCTACATATGCTGTGTTGGGCATATACAAGTAGCTGCCCCATCTGTAGTCATGTTTATTTGTTTTAGAGAATTCAACTGGCATTAATTTACAAAAATGAGGAAGGGTTGCCATCTACAATTATTAATTAGCATGCACATCTGCCGAGAAGGTGTTTCCATAAGCCTGTCTGAAGTACTTTATTGTTGTTGGTTTTTTCATTTGAGGGGGATCAATGCTAATTTTCAGTGTTTACCAGCAATCATAGATGACTTGCAGTTAAAAAGCCATCAGCTCTGTCACATTTTTCAGTGAACAGAATCCCTTTCCAGATGGCCCTTCATTTGGATAATGGACAGCCTAAGGGGATAAAAATGTCACCTGTTGTGGCTAGTCAACAATATCAATAAAAACAGAAGAATAGACCATTCATAAAATGGGCACCAGCCCAGAAATAATTTGTGAATTGTATAGTGCGTGTTTTGGTAGCAATCTTGCTTTAAGAATTCACAGACATCCTTAAATCTGGTCATTATTGCTTTTGCGCTAGCTGGTACTTTGCTGTTTCATCATGAATGGATCTAATTTTTCTTAATATATCTTCTGATGGGAGAGAAAATGTGTGAATGATTACATTGTGATTATGATTGCAAAAAAATCATGATTATAAGTAGGTAAATAATGCATTTCTTGGCTTGTCTCTTACAGAAAATAAATTCACAAAGTGCTTCAAGTCTAACAGGCCATTCAGATTGATTAAAAATACTGGAATTAATCTTTTCTTGTTCTGTTTGTTTTGGTAGGCTTAAGGATATTTTAAAAGTTACAGAAAATGAAGTGATATGGCAAATATTTACATTAAAATTAACATTTACATCTGAAAAAATATAAAAACAACCAAAGTTTTTAAGTCTCTTATATGAAGAAGTACTTTTAAGGAAAATTCTGAGGGTCCTCTCCTGATCTGGTGAAATCTAATGAATTTCTGAAACATTTGCAGTGGCCCTTTTTTTTTTTTTTTTTTTTTTTTTTTTTTTTTTTTTTAAATTTTTTTTTTTTTTTGTAATTAAATGTTCTATCTATGTATTTTTGTATAGCAGTTTTGGCAATTTGGACTATCTTGTTTTAACAATTGTAGCTGGGGATACCCAAAATGTGTATTTCAGAGTTTTCTGATAATTAGATCAAAGTAAAATAGATAAAAGCCCAAGACAGGGCTTTGACAGGACGAGGGGCAATGGGCACAACCTGAAACACGGGAAGTTCTATTCAGAGATGAGAAAAAACTTCTTTGGGATGAGGGTGCCAGAGCCCTGGCGGAGGCTGCCGAGGGATCGTGTGGAGTCCCCTTCTCTGGAGACCTTCAAGCCCCTCCTGGATGCAGCCCTGAGGGATGTGCTCTGGGCAGCCCTGCTTGAGCATGGGAGTGGGACTGGAGGATCTCAAGAGGTCCCTTCCAGCTCTGACAATTCTGTGATTCCATGATAGGAAATCAGATCCCCATGTAACCAGAAAGAGATACGTCCCACAGATTGTTCTGAGAATCTTTGAGTTCTTGCTCCACATTGTCCACTGGAGGATGAGATTATCTGCTGGAGGACATCCTGTCTCCTCACTGCTAACAAAAGGAGACTCCAAATCTGAGCATGAAGCCAGATTAACAGGTCTGAGTGTCACTAAGTGTCACTGAGGGTCTGAGTGTGCGCCACAAGAGCAGCAGCTGGTAGGTAGAGAAATACAGTATTTCATGGTGGGTTGTTGTAGCATGTGACATTACTGGTATGACTGTATTACAACTTACAATGTGAAACACAGTATTCATTCCCCTGTGCATCTGAACAATCCTGAAAGATGATGTAAAATATGTGTTTGCACTGTTATTAGTTAAAAATACAGGTGGTGTCAGATTAGGGTCAAACTAGTTATGTCTATGCCATCCACCCTGGCAAGGAGGAGTGGGGATTTCTGAGTTTCTCTCTCCACTTTCAGCACATTTTCTAAGATAGGCTCATTCTTTTTCTCACACACTCCTTATTTATGCTTCACATGACAGTTTATTCATAATCCATCTCTTCTTTAGAAACTGAAGGCACTCGTTGACAAACAGGTGATGTAAACACAGGAAAATAATTAAGTGACTGTCTTGCAAAGCTCTCACCTTGAAGGGATACACCACAGCACATGGAAAGAACTGTGTCCTCTTTATATTTTTATGTGTTTGTAGTCTCATAGAAATGTAGATGATGGTTCCCCATCTTCCCATTCAGAGACCTCAGGTTACTCTGCTGCATGAGGGTTGTTTTTTCCCATCTGTTCTGCAATTCATTCCAATCAGGCATAAAATTTTGGACTAAGGTACTTGACCAGATTACTCAGTAGGAAGAAAAGCCATGTTTTTCTTTAATAATAACAGTGGTTTCCATTGTATATCCTTCTGGAGAGAAAAAGCATAGGTCGGTGACATTGTTCTTCACTTATAACTCCCAGTCAAGAAATAGATGTTGAACGCCTAACAGATACCACAGGATTTCCACTCACAAGCACAGGGTTATTTTTTTAAATGAAAAATCTTACTCTTGCTTGTGCAAAATATTTTTACTAATCACTAGTGGCCTTCAAGGGTCCTGTGCTGGGTACTCAGCACCATCCCTTTAAAGGAAATAATTTTGATACCCTAAGTATATATTTACTTTTGAAAAATCATAACAGAGTCTTCTGAAAATGTATAGGAGGTAAACACATAAAGTAATGAAACCCTTGGAGTTACACTGAGTTGTCCTAGAGTAACCGAATTCATGTGGAATGTGTATCAGCACTAGTGCCTAAAGCTGCTAACAGCTTCGTGTGTAATAAGTTGTATATACTTTTTAAAATTAAACTATGTTAATTGGAAGTCATGTTTGCAGGTGAACAAATACTGAACATATTGTGTGGAGATAGCCCTCCAACCATCTGGAGAAGAAAGCATTTTCCCTTGATATGTAATGACCTCTGGTTAATGTAAAAGCACTGTTTATGGGCTTAACTGAGATCAGTAATTAGCTTTTTGTAGGTAGGAGGTAGATTGAGTTAACGTAAACTCTGAGTGGTAATGGAAAAAACAGTGGAAATCCTCAGAGAAGAAGTTGTTTAAAGTGATGTTCTCAGAAAAGGAGAAGAAAACCTTTGAGTTCCTGATGGACTTAGAGCGTATTTTGAAGTCATGCACAAGAATAACTGGGTTATACCTTTTTTTGTGTAGGGCTGCATATTGATTGAAACATATCAGGGAACCACATTTTCTTTTTCTGACTGTTTTGCCATGCATTGTTTAAGCTTAGATCAGTTTATTTTCATAGTAGAACCACTTTTCTTCCAATAGCAGGCGAAGTTGAAAATACAAGTGTATGTCACCTTTACAATCTGATTAAAAAAAAACCTACTAAAACTAAATCTTTTTGCTGCAAGCAGCTGATAGCACCATTCATTCCTTTCCTTCCTCTGTGCTGCCTGAAGCCAGGCAGGCAGAGGTGGCCGTCTCCCACTGGAGCTAAAGCTGGAAAGCCTAATCCTTCTTGCCATTCTTTTATTTGTTCTTCATATGAAGTTCTAGCCACTGCTCATGTAAGTATGATCATTACAGGGTCAAAAGAAAAACGTGTTTATCACCTTTTCTTATTCTTGAGCTTCACAGTGCTCACTTCAGTTTCTTAAGATAATTGTTCACATATTATGTGAACGGAAGCAACCTTGGCAGTAGTGGAAAGGTGGATAGAAACAGGTAGCTTTTATATACGAAAGAGGTACGCAAGAGATTCATTTGTATTTAAAAATGAGAGAATGACTGAGTTTCTGTTTGCTACCTATGGAAGTAGCAAATAAAATCTTCAACCTTAAACTTTTTGTAAGGAATTTAGCAGGAATATAGATACCGAAAATGGCAAATAAGATCATATAGAATACAAACTTCCAGGGAATCTCTTGATGCTGATTAAGTAAATTATACTTAATTTGGCAAAATTTCAGTCAAATCAGTTATTTTGTATTTGCAAGACAGTGTGTTTGTCAGAAGAGGAAATACTTTGATATTTTCCTTAAATATTACATTGTGTGAAGTATCCTCTATCAGATAGTATGTTTAGTTTTTTGTTTTTTACTGTTATTCTGAGTATCTTCCTCATCTGTGTCTGGTATAAAAAAAACATCTTTTGCAAAGTATTACGAGGGTATTCTTCCACTTTGAAGTGTGTTTTCTCTCTCAGATTGGAATACTGTGAAAATAAATAAATTCAATACACTATTTATGTAAGAATATGACAGATTAAATTTGTGTCTTGTTATGTGAATGCCAAGACACTAGTCATCTTCTCCAAGGTAGGGTTTAACATCATATGTATGTGAAAGCAAATGTTATCTCCAAAGAGGCTATTCTAAAATTCACTGTTACTGTTCAATATTTAGCAATATTTTAATGTTGGGTCAGCAGTGAGATTCCATAAAATATTTAAAAAGAAACAGTGAATTAAAAATTCCGCTCCATTCCTCTAGCGTTTCCCTGGAGTTTAGGTGTGCGTTTGCTGCACAGATGGTGCAGCAGCAATATCACACAGTGCTGTCAGATCCCTGATACACATAGTGCAACACTGTGAGTGCAAGATAAATGAAAGCCTGAGCCTCACATTTCCCGGTGTTTTAGGGATTAATTCTACTCTTTATTGATCCAGTGATGCCTCCTGGAAAACTTCAAAAAAATCTCTCTATGAGAATATAATTCTACATCTGTATTATACTAGATGCTGTCTTAGTTTACTTTCATCGTTTTTTATTAATATTGACATTTCTTTGAATTCATATGATATTTTTTATCCTGAGGAGTTCATCAGCCATTGGCTCTGATTCCATCAGATACCATAGTTCTGGTTTGCGAGGTCAAAGGTTTCCACAATTTATCTCTTCTATTACGGAGCCATGAGTCAAGTGCTTGATTTTGTGAGGCCTTGTATAATCTACACAATAAATTTGGGGGGATTTTTTTTTTTTAGTAGCCCATATTTTTTTTGAAGGTTCATATATGTACTTAGTGTATCTGCGTGTAAGTTATAGGTAGATGTTAATTTTCAGTATGCAGTATAATGCAGCAAGGCTAATACAGATGCAGCAAATGACTATGATTAGTGGCTTAAGCTTTGCCGGGGATCAAGGAGGTAATGTATAAGACCATCTTATGGTGCATCTACCCAGCCTGTACTGGAATTATTTTAGTAGCGTCTGGCCAGTGTTGCTACTTCATTTGTGTTACAGTTGTTTCTAGAAGTATCTCTGCATATTCATAGTGAGGCATCCTTACCTTACAAAGAATTCAAAGTTAAATGGGCCAAGAAAAGGAAGTTACTTTCTCTGCTGTACAAGCGAGGAACTTAGCTGCAAAAATATAGGTAATTTGTCCAAGGTCTACAATGAACTTACAGCATCTAACAAGTGACTCCTTATCTGCAAAGTACAGTGCCTTCTCTGCTACTATGGGTAAGTATTTATGTGTATAGAATTCCTCATTTTGTGCTGTCACCCTGCTGACATGAACGACTGGTACCAAATGATTAGGAAGGCAAAGGAACCAAAGATGTGGTTAGCAACAGGCCATCTCCAAGTCAGGTCTTCACAACACCACTTGTATGTTTTAAAAACCACATACTGCATTCTGCTGCTATTATGAAGAATCTGATTACAGCAGGTTATCTGAGGTGATGTCAAATCACATGACACAAATTAAACATAAAAGTTTTGCTAGTGCCAGATGCCAGAAATAATAAAATATTTATCATTCTTATGGGCTGGCACTTAGCCAGCAGTTACAAAATCCTAAATTATCCTTAGTGTGTGCTATGGATTCGCTAGTACTTTACTAGAAGGGAAAGTGAGATTTTTGCAAGGTCTGAGGGCAGAGGTGATACGGCAGTATTTCCTGCCTACTGTAGTGTAATCCCACATCCATTTGGAATCTGCCCTGTTCCCCGGTCAATTACTGGAGGGCAGTGTTGAACATGCCAGAGCAACATGACAACAGATGCAGTGGCAATGTCAGAAATAAAGCAGAAGGTGGGGGATGAAATGTACAATCATGTACAATGCTTATTTTTATCCAAAGATATCAAAGATGTTTTCATATCTGAATTCCTTTTCCCTTTTATTCAAATTGGCTTTAGCAGAACAAAATGATTATGAAGCCCATTAATCTTAATTTTTCACACTGAGATTCATTTTACGGAACTGGAAGCTACAGAAATGGAACCATCCACATCTTTCGCTGTCACTAGGATATCTAAATGTAATGCAGAATGAAAATTAAATGCAAGAGGCAAGATAGCAGTTCTAATAACCTAGTAATTTCTAAATAAATAGCCTTAGATCAATGGAAGAGAAAAAAAATCTGTTTTCCCAATAACAGAAGATAGTAATGCTTGTATTCAAAAGTCTCATGTTGATTAGGATTTTCTAAAGTTTTAAATTTATTCCAATCTATTTAAATGTATTAGAAGTAGAACTGATACTTACTTTACTGTCTTGTATCTTCTTTAGCCACTAACAGGAAGTTCCTTTGCATAGTTTTGTCAAAAGGGCAAGATAACCGAGAACTTGGTTCAATATATTGAATAAATACTCACTTTTCTTGACTCAGTATGTAACCTCCCTGAAGTCCATACTCCTATCCAGTGATATAACTTTAAGTGCTCTGATATTTTAAGAAGACTTTCTGGATTGTGTTTTTCTTAGTTCATATCAATTATGATCTAAGAAAACAACAAAAGACTGTTATTTCTGCTAACATTTTTGCAGGAGAAGAAAAAAGGAATAAATTTCCACTACAGAAAGGTTTGTGTTTTGCAGTGGGTGTACAATAGCAGGATAGGATTCAGAAAATTACTGGTTCGGAGGTAACCCGTGTGCCTTCCCGTAACTGAATGAGTATTTTTGCATCTTTTAACTTGCTTTTGTCATGTAATATTTTAGTATCACCCACCCACCCCACCAAAAATAACCCAAACAAAAAAAAACCCAACACTCACCCTTTTTGCATGGTTTCATTTAAATTCAGATCAAGTGATCTAAACCCATCAGAGTCATCTAACATTGGTGGAAAACTAGTCTAAGGTACATTAAAATACAGCATTTTCACATCTGAGTTCAGTGACCTTTTTACAAAAATTTCAGGATATTCAGGTAATTTTTAGAAGTGTTAATTTTTTTATAAACTTTAGGGGATGGACTATGAACTTCCCTCACATATTTATAGTCTGTTAGTAATTACTGGGTATGTTCAACAGGAACTTTGTATCTTTCACTTTGATTAGGAAGGCATTAATATACTTAACTCATGTGAGTGCCGAGAGACCTTTGGATATGTCAGCAGCTCTCCAAATTGACTCTGCTGCTGGATGATAGCAAAGGTGGATTGGAATCATGTTTGAGTGCCTCTGTTCCTTACTTTCAGAGAGATCCCAGAGGAAGGTGCTGGATAATTGCTCATTCACTCTGAGAGCTCTCTCTTCATTATAAAATAAATAAATGAATAAAATGAAAGAGGAAATTGCACCATTTGCTAACTAGACCAGACATTACTTCATAATTGTTCAGCAGAGAGGAAGGGGAACCAAATCCTACACTCTAAACCATGCAAGCACAAGAGAAGAAACTAAGGAAGCTTCTGTATCTGTGCTGTAGACAACTGTCTGGTTTTTGTCTACCTATATGCCTACTAGGTAAGGATCTTCCATTTCGTGGATCAACATTAGGCTGAAATAAAGAAAAAAAGCCAGAACAGACCATTTTCTAAATTGTGAACTCTGATATAATCTTCTTTTTCTAAATGAATATATACATGAGAGGTTTTTCTGTATGTCAGTTCTATTATGACAGAGATTTGAGCCATGTATAGAGGCAGCTGAGAGAACATACTATCTAAGTCTAGACGTCATTTTATTCTACCATTTATGTTTCTTGATTTCCTCAGCATACTCCAGTGGAGTATGATAGAACAGCAAGGACTAGCGTCCCTCTGACGTGTTCTGAGACAGGGTGCCGTGGCCACTTAAATCTGAGATGGCAACTGTCAGAAGCAGGGCTGCCCATGCAAGGAAGAGCCCAGGCAGCAGCAGAGGAGAAGGCTGAGGCAGAACTAAGGTGCCGCTCGGTGTCTGGGAGAGGGAAAACACAGGACGCTGCTACTGGGCGTTTAAAGACTCTGTCAGGTGCCCTGTTGTGCAGTGGTTGTTGCTCAGGAGCTCCTTTCAAGCCCATCAGGACAAGTTTCAGAGGAGAGAGAATAGCTTATAATTTGCTGCCTTCCTAATAAAAAGGAGATGAGCAATTGTCTGCTGGGCTGTCTGAGGAGCAGACATCAGAACGCTACAGGTGCATGGGAGTGTAGAAAAAACATCAGTTCACAGTGTTGCCTGACAGCAGAAATGAGGGTATCGGACCAGGGATTTTGTAGTAGACAAGGTTGGATGGAAGCAGTTTAAAAGCCAGCTAGATAAGCCCACTCGGTGCTAGCTCATGCTTCATGATCCAAAGAGACACTTGGCTTCACTATTCATTTGGGTTAGAACACCAGACTTGAATTCAAGTTGAGGTCTGTTTTGTTTCAGGTGCCTCCTGGTTTTGTGTTTTAAAAACTTATGTCTCTGTTTTCTATTAGAAGATTAACTTCTACCAGATTTCTAATTTGAAAACGTAGCCAAAGAATCAGATGTTTTTTCTCAATGTTAGAATAGACAGCATGGTGCTCAGTCAAATTTCCCTGACACAGGCTCTCCTGACATTGTGCAGGCAGTGCTGGGGTTCTGTGCTTATCTGGGAATCTAATGTCACCTGGAGATTAAAGCTGAAACCAAACAACTGAAGTCTGCTGAGAAAGAAGAATGCTGCTTTATTTGCAGTGTGCCTTTAACAATATATTGATACCAGGATGGCACTGGATAAAAGTTAGCTCACTGAGGATTTGGAAGAAACAATAACACGATGTTCAGTTAAAATACTTAGGCTTTTCAGTCAGCTCTCCAACATCTTTTTACTCTTGTAGAGGATCCAAAGAAGACCAGTACAACCAATAATATGTAGTAGTGTGAGGACAAAAAATTTGGAGTTACAACAAACTGCTTTAGAACAAACTTAATACAAGAATAAACTTTGCTGTTTGATGCAGGTTCCTTTGCCATACATAAAGCAGTAGCTATTTGGCAGTTTCCTTTCCCAAATTCTCTCTGATGTTTCTGATAGCAGTTGTCAGACACTAATTCTCTAATTGCAATATGTAAATTAACATAAAATCAAAAGTGGAATAGTCATATAGCATAGAGAGAGGGCAGAATTACAGAGCTGCAGAGGTTTTGGGTGTTATTCTCTTGTACTTGGAGGTTACTAGGACTGATGGCATGGAAATTACGGGAATTCCTTTGCTGCTTCTGTGTAGCTTAATGCATTGATACTACTTTCTGGCAGAGTTGCTGTGTGGGTGGAATCTTCTGATGTTCTGAGTGGGGCCAGATGAAGATCCCTGCTCTTGCAGGAAGTCTTCCCAAGTTTCACATTTAATATCCTGTTTTATGCAGAAGGTCCTCACACTTTAATCGTAGGAAGCAGAATAAATCTTCACAAGGATGTCCATTAAATATGTATACACACGCACATACACAGAGTGCTTTATTTTTCCTTAATTCTGTGAGAAAGGAGCTGTACTTAAGTATAATAAATGCACGGAACCAAAAGGCTATCAGTTTGGGGGATTTTTTTTGTGACCATCACAGGAAAATAGGGAAGACTATTCCAAAAACTGACAAATGGATGGTCTTTTTGGTGAAGTCTAAGAAAACAAAGATGTGGCTATCATCGTATAGTAGCTTTTTAGTGCATTAGACAGTACACTTTCTAAAGCCCCCAGGTTTAAATAAATCAAAATGTTGATAGCTGCATCCGTAAAGTTTTGTTATAGCTACACAACATAGGGTTGTGGATACACAATGGGAAGCCAAAGCTATATATAGAAACTTGGAACAAGCCACATTGTGGTAGACCGAGTGACGTATTTGGAAGTCTTGGAAATGACAAAGCTGCACCCTGAAGGACAGGTGCCTGAAACCACGATAAATGCACTTGGAATTATCAGGATAAAGTTGCTGATCTCAGAAAATGTTAAGGTTCACTGACCTGTGGATAAGCCAGTTCATGCGTCTGTGTCTGAAGAAGCCAATCACAAACACTATGTTATTATACAGGCACTGTGAGTATGCTACATTAATTAAAAGAAAATGAAGATTTGCAGATGAGTTAGCAGTAGGCATGTATGTCTCAAAAGGTATCAATATTGTTTCAAGCTTCAATAAACTAGTGTATGTTGGAAGAAGATGTTCTGCCCAGCATTAAAGCAGCATCTTGAGAAAACCTACCCAAATCCAAGATAATCCAAATTCCATGGATTTGGAAATATGAGGCTCACTTAACTCTCATAATTAAGTGTGTTCTGAGTAATAACTTCTGGTTTAAGTATTGAAAGATCTTGATATGGGTGGAGGAAATATAATCTCTGACAGAGGTATCTTATAATCTCTGACAGAGGTATCTTTTGAATAAATTAGGGTTATCTGATTTCCAGTGACAAACTGAGCAGATTGAAGTGTTAAGCCTAATGAAAAACAATAGTATAAAATATCCCGAATATGGCCAGTGTGAATGCTTGGTTAAAAAAAGTGGCAATTAAGGAATCATGAAATTTCCTGAATCTTAAAATTTTTTTTATTATTATAAGAAACAATAATGAATATTTCTGCTTTGTTTTTGCTAGTAATATTCACTAATGCATATTTGAAAATACAGTATCTTACATAAAATTATACTACTCTGTGGGGATAAAACTCACGGCAGAAATATGATGTTTTGATTCACCAGAAAGCACTTAAAATTACAACTATAATAAAATAGGGCACAAACATAAATAATAGCCGTAGTATTTTTATATGTCCATATAGTGAGATTCTTGGAATACATTATGGAATCCTCATTTATTTCATCTTGAAATACCCAAATTATTATTACCTGTATTACATCCAGTCTTGTAACAATCCTAAAACATTATTAGTGCATAATGGTGTGAAGTCAAGTGCTTATAAAAACGGGCTCTTAAGCATGGTACAAAGAAAACAACATCCTGGGAGTTATTTCTGATGAGTATAGGCATTAAAATGCTGCTAGATGATATCCTAGCTTGGGTTTAAAGAATTAATGAAGAACAAATGTTCTAACTGACATGTAAGCATGAAATTCTCTCTGTGGGCTGACCTTCATTCTTCTGCAGTTAGTTAATGAGGATTCTCTTTGTTATCTTTCTTTCCGAAGAGCCTCAAGGCCTTGTATCATTATTGAATGAACACAATGTCACCTCAGCTGGCAGAAATGTTTTGTCTTTTGTCAGGAAAAGAAGTTTCCTTGTGTCAACTGATGAAAGCACAACATTGCAACAAGCAATTGAGACCAGACATTTCAATTTGGCTAACTTAGCCCAGTGGAGATGTTAAACCGGCTGTAGTTGTTTTGATCAGAATGTTTAGGCTTCATTATAGTATTACTCTTGCTTCTACTTCTGAAGTTTGTGTCTTATTGTTATAAATTAATGATAAACAAAAGCATTTTATCTAGAGGACTGCTCTCAGTATTCCCTTTTTAACAGTTAATTACCATTTGTTGCAGAACAGCACACATTTTTTGAAATGAACATTTAAGAACAGCTGCTTTTTATCTGATTCAAAATGACGAGTGTATTGTTAACTACCAGTGGGTCTCGTAAGGTGGTGTCCNCCGAGGCTAAACCGTGACAGGGGGGGATCACATCTGCTCAGAATACCGGAGCTCTAACTTTGAGCTTTTCTGTGGGCTGCATTGCGTTATGCAGAGCTCTAAGGGTAGGATAGTAGTTGCTAGTGTCATACAACGTGAGGCTGTTATTTGGGGTGCCCCCAGTACTTACCTGGTGTCCTGATTGCTTAGGGCACCTGTGGATCTTGTACACAGCAGTAAAGCCAAAAAAGAAAAAAGTTAATTTTCTGTCTGTCCTTAAAATTGGCACAGGGTGAATGTGCAGACGGGAGGGGAAGGGGGCCATTTGCTCAAATCAGTGTAAGAAAGATTTTCTCATTAATTGTTTAGCCGGGTATATGATATACAAGATATGGGACTGTATCACAGACGTACAGAAGATCTCCGTTGAAGGATGTACTAGATGTGCAGCTACGAAGTCATAACAGAGTTTTTCGAATAAAAAGTCAAATACTTTTTTTCCATCCTTTTTGCCTAGTAGGCAAAAAACCCTGACACTGAGGAATGTTTTCCTTGGTTTCCTGTCCTATGAGGACACATGAGGATGGAACAACTTTGGGGGTGGAACAACTTTTTGTTTTGCTTTGTTTTAAAATAAATCACTTGTGATAAATCAGTATTTTTCAACTGAAAAGAAAAAAAATGAGGTTGTAAATTTCAGATCACTCCAATCAGCTGAACCGTTGTGTGAGATAATGGTGATTATTTTATTTAAATAAGGTTGCCTACTTTAATAATGTGAAGAGCGATACTCTGTTATAGTCCGTGTCATAAGGTAATGAGCAACAGCAAATGAGACCTGAAATGATATGTTCTATTCAGAGATTTGGCTATGTTGAACTTCTCTTTATAGTCACTTTATCTTTATTTTGAGGGAAGAGAGGAAGATATGTTTTATTGTGAATCCCGTGCATCATTAATACATAAAAGAGAGAGAGGTGGCATTTGTGAGGTTTGTTATCCCAGCATTCAGCTTATCTTCAGTCCCATAAACAGCATTTTTGAGCTGACAGGTACATATGTGTTGTTAAAGTCATTAAAATAATGCTGGATTAAATACTTCTCCAAAGTAAGTCAACTACAACTGTGTTACCTTCTGGTTATTAGGCTACACATGTCTAATATACATTCATTTTGGAGTCCCTTAGGGGACAGCCTTGTTATTAATACAGCAGAGAACAGCTGAGTGAGCATATGGTTTATTAAGACATGCTTATATTAATGATATGTGGATATTATTCAAAAGGGTCACTGGTCTATAACTGAGAGCGCCTTTGTGATCACTGCTTTGAACCTCAGAGTTCCACAAGATCTTGATCTGATCTATTTATCTTTGGCTGGAAAAATCATTGTATTTGTGTCCAAGTTGGAAATTAATTGTATGCTTCAGAATCTAGTACCATGAAATGCTACGTGGTGGAGAGTCAACGAATTGGTTCTTGTTGTTAAGTGGGAAGGATGGGCTTTGGCTCAGTGTGCCAGGTGCCCTCAGAAGGTGAAGCAGCAGGTGAAGGAGGGGGATGGCGCTGGTGTGGGCTCAGCCCAGCCCACGTACCGCTCTCTGAGGGGCCCTGGGAGCTGCAGGTGCTGAGCTGCTCCTCGGGCCACAGCCTGGGTCCACCAAAAGGTTTTGGCAGTGCCGGGCAGCGATGTGCTGGGCGAGGAAACAGTGGGAAATGGTGTGTGAGCGGGGATGCTGACCCAGGGAGGAGGGCTTCTGCAGCTCCCTGTGGCTCAGGGAAAACAAGACAAAGGTGGTGTCTGGGGTGTTTGTTTGTGTTTGGTTTGGTTTCAAAGGCACTTTGAAGCAAGGTGGCACCTTCCTGTATTGTTTTGCTTTTGAATAAAGGGATTGCGGGTGTGCGAGGCCTGCAGCTGGTGTGTGGCCATCGGAGGCGTGGGGCAGGCCCGGGTGGGCGGCTGAGGCGCAGCGAGGCCCCGAGGGACAGCAGGTATGCACAGTCTTCAGGGAGCAGGCGTGATGAAGCCCGTGAGTTTTAATGATATACTTGGTAGTGCTTAGTTTATTTGAGGAATTAATTAATGAGAAACAGCAAGATAGAAAATCTGATGTTGAAAAGTACTGAAGCACAAAGGAAACTGAGGCAGCCATGAGGCAAGGCTGCTTTTCTTGGCTGAGTGTGGAAATCTTGACAAAGCTGTGGGAAATGCTGTGGTCACGCCAGGGCTCTCATCCATGTTCCTGTCAGCTGCAGTGTGCTGCCAGCTTCAGCTTTGTGCCGGTCTCTTCTCCAGCCTCTTCTCCTCTTGTCCTGCTGGAAAATGGCTCTGAGGTGCAGTGTACCGACCCTGTGGCCTGGAGACTAGTAAACAGACTCAGAAGTGTTGTATTGAACTCTGGTTTTGTCTCACTCTTTGAATGTCTTGCCCACATTCTGCTTTTTTTTCTTTTTTTTTTTTTTTTGTTAACATTTAAAATGGGGGAAGCATTTTACTGTGGTTTTGTGAGGGCAGCCTTTGATAGGTAGCCCTTGAGGGTAGTCTTTCCTCTGCAAAGAAGAGGCTGTAGTAGTTCTAAAGAGGTCTTAACTGTAGTTTCTTATTTGGGAATTTAGTTTTTAAAACTAAGCAGAAATCTTGCAGCTGACCTAAAAAAGGTTTTGTGGCCACTTTTTAGTTGCACAGTGTGTGACAAAGAAAATTAGTAGATGTAAACGAAAAAACAGTAGGGCACAAAAGACTTTTCTGGTCTCCCAAAATATTCCCCCGGTCTTATCTATTTCCTTTTAGTGAAGTAACTGAAAGCATTCTTATCTTTATAAGAAAAGTGTGATGCAAACATTAATGTGTAATCTTTCTTCATATGTATCCTATAATCTTTTATCAGCCACATATAAGCAGCAAACAGAAGTGAGAACAGTGATAGAAAACTATCTCTAATATTCAGAGAGAACAGTTCACTGCTATTAGTGGAACCTTCACACACATCCACACCTCCCCTGCAATGCAACTGGTGAAGCAGCAGCCCTCATGGAGAGAGCCACAGTCGGAATACGGTTAGTCACAGTTGTATTGGAGGTGTGAGTTGCATGGTTTCCTTGCCTGCCTCTGACTACTACAGGTTGACTTAATGTTTGCAAGTCTGAAAGTGCAACTCCTGCACTGGATGGTGTGGAATGGTGGATGGTAATCCGCTAAAATCTCTCTAAAGAGGTATGATTTCTTGCACAGCCAGTGGCAATGTGGAAGAGCAAGAAGCAGTCAGCAAAAGCTGCTTCTTTGCTAAAATAGGATTCTTTAGTAGGGCATTTTTTTCAAAGAAAAAAACCAAAACTTTTTCGTATCTCTTTTGAGCTAACTTAGATCAATGCTGGTGGTAATAGCTGTGAATATAAAGTGAGGGAGTTGTTCGAAGCAGTGCATGACTACTGCCTAGTAGGACAGAGCTGATTTTAAGCTATTCAGTGCGGTGCAGTTTTCAAGAGCAAATACAAACACCTATTTATTCAGTGCACAGAGGCATTGGTTAGTATCAGTAGAAGATGGAAACAATATATTTGAAGAATATTTGGCTAGTAAAATGGAATATATTTATTTTTAAGTTTCAGATATAAAACTCTTGTTTCTGTTATAAGGCTTTTTCCCTTAACTAATTAGTAAACGCTGCTGGTGTTTGACATATAAGTGTCCTGGAAGATGAAAGACAAAGCTCCTTAAATGTTGCTGTGGTTGGCAAAGGACTGAAATATTCTGACACTTTTAATCTGAAAGTACTTGAAATGTAACAAGCTGAGTATTTGAAAATTGACACAGTTCCATAAAGTTTTAAGACCAGAAGAGCCAGGTGTTGTACTTTAATCACACTAGAAAAAGCAGCTGATGCATAGTGCAACAGCAATAATTCCCAGGTAGAAGTCTACAAATAATCTAGCTACAAATTATATTGTCAAGAGAATCCAAATACTTTGTAATATATTCTAATACATATTAATTTGAGAGCCCTATAGGGGACAGTCTTGTTATTAATACACAGAGGAACAGATGTGATAGCATATGGTTTACCAACTTGTATTTATGTTAATTCTATGTAAATAGGATTTTAATAAGGTAACATTAGTCTATAGTTTCATTTTCCTAATATATCTTTCTTCGTTGAAGATAATAATGCGATCATCTAAATTGGGGTCTAGGATCATAGGAGAGTTTAGTAGAAACAGTCCATTTTAGAGAGCACATTAAAGCAGCTTAAAAAAAAGTATCCTGTTTTGAGCATTTTGTGATCACTTGGAAGTGCAATTAAATTAAATTAGAATTATTTTACTCACCAATACTACCACTTCCAAAAATACCTGGTACCTATTTTACCAGCTTTAAGTTCTTATCTATTCTGTGTCAGTTGTTTGCAGTTTGAATTCCATTCAGCAGGCTTGGCGAAGCTTGCAAGACTTTGTAAAAGCCCGGGAAATTTCCAGCATCAACTTAAATCTGATGTCTATTGAATTTGCTGTGCAACCCACCTTTTGCTGTCAGTTGGAAAAGCTGCAGAGGCAGTTCTGTGTTAGCTCAGGCTTCTCAGCAGCTTTCTCTGGGGCACAATTTTTTTTTTAATTATGCTTCCAGGCACTGCTAGGAACCATTTCAGCTTGTGATGAGAACAGAGTAAGCAATCTGTGTTCCTGCAAGCAGGAGGGGAAATAGAGTACCAATCAGCACTAGTGCTTCAGAGGACTTTGGAAAACTTTCTGCTTGCTATTAGGGATTGGTGTCTTAAACAATTGAATCAATATCCTGGTTTCAGGTGGGATAGAGAAAATTTTCTTTCTAGTAACTGCTGTTTTTTGGTTTTAGTATTATAAGAATGTTGATAACACATTGTTTTAGCTGTTGCCAAGTAATGCTTATATTGTCAAAGATTTTTCTCAGCTTTGCAGAGAAGCTGAGAGGGACCACAGACAGGCCAAGCTGGCTGAAGGAATATTCCATGCCATAGATGTCGTGTTCAGTCTATAAATGGGGGTTGGCCGGGGCCCGGGATCTGCAATTACTGCTTCATTTGGGCCGGGCAACTGGTCATTGGGTGGTGCGAGTGACTTGTGGTGTATTGTTTTACTCTGAATATTCTTTTACCATTATTATATTGTTATTTTCCTTTTGTGTTACTGCTTTTATCTCAACCAATGGGTGAGTTGTTTTTTTTTTCTGCTTTCCCTCCTCTTCTCCTTCCTACCCTACCTCACAGGGGTGGGAGGAGTGAGTAAGAGAGCAGCTGCATGACAATCAACCATGACAATGAACTTTCTAAAGTATACCAGTGTAGCTCAGCAGAATTTTGCCTTTGAGCTAGCACAGAAGTTAAAGTTCTGTGGCCTAAAAAGCCTTAATCTTCATTACCTGTAATTTCCAGTTCGTCACTGAAAAAAACGTAGATAGGGGTGCAACGTAGATCTCTCCCCAGTAGTTAGAGACATGGTTGCTTTTTTGCTTCAAGGAGGGGAAAAAAACAATCGTCTGAAACTTGAGTTTCTAATCTGCAGAGAGCTCTGGGTTTGGGATTTTTTAGGGGATGGAGAACATGAATATGAAATATTCATATGAATATAAATATGAAATATGAAACTTGTTTAAGCTGAAATGTGCAAATACAACTTATAAAGGGCACTAGTGGAAATTTGTGTAGGTCTGTCAGGAACATTTTGTGGCTCTCTGGTTTTGTTTTTCCTTCAGACTAGGCAGACTGCTTAGAAGATCCTGCATGTGAGGGTTGTGTGGTTATGCCATGAATGAATAAGGCAACAGCAGGATTTTTAATTGTAATTAGTTGAAAAATGCTGATGGAAGTAAAACTTCTGGTACTTTTTGCTTTTTCGTTCTGTTCCTTGAGTCTTAGGTGTAATCTAGGACCCAGAACATGACTGCCTAGGAGGTTTAAGTTCTGTGTTGGGCTGTTAGAGACAGTTCGGAGCTGTAGAAGTGCCACGCTTCTGGCACTCTCATGACATTTATACAGAAAAATCATATGAAAGATGCAGTGAATGGGGGTGGATGCTGCTTGGATCTGACAGACTGGTTGTGTAGTTGCATCAGATGTTGGCATTCCTGGCTTCATGCTAGTTGTTTCCTAGCTTAGTAAATTCTTGCCTGGAAACCTTCAGCCCATAATCGTGCAGGACTTCTGTCTGGCACCAAAATTGCCGCTGTGGCTTTGTAACAGCATTTGTGGTACCTTCCACTTGTACGTACGGGCAGTATGTACCGCCGTCAGTCACAGAACTGGCAGAGCTGCTACATCCTAACTGTTTGTCTGGTTTTGTTGCTTAATTGGCTATTTAACTTTATAAAGTAATTTGCCATATTGTGATTGTAGAATGCATTACACAGCCAATTTGTGCTCCATTCAATAATTTATTCCGTCATCTACGCACTGTGCAATAACGCACGTGTAACAGTTCATTCTTTCTTGCAGGATTGCTGCCAGGGTCTTGTTGTGAGGAGTAGCAATAGTGTGTAGTGATGTCTTTAAGAATGTTTAGAAATAGTAGATATGCATTTGGGTAGCATTGTAGGAACAGCACTCAAGGGATAGAGGAAACTGAAAATACTTTTGTATTTTGATTCCTTAGACAAGCAAATAACCTAAAAGAGTTTGGAAACTAGACAGAACAAGAAAAAAATTAAAAAATTAAGTCTTATATTCCCTTGTCTATATCTATAATAAAGCATTTTTAAAGTGGCCAGCAAGCAATATCCCCTCTCTAACCATGAGCTACACTTTTTCTTATAGTGAGAAACACTAGAGATTCATAATACATCCAAAGTGAAAGGACGGTTTGTGTCATCAGCACCAGAGGGATATCAGATCATATATCTTTACCTGACAAGAGGTGGCAATTTAGTCTGACAAGTTTCCTGCCAATAAGGACAGCTTTAGGAGTTGAACTGCCTTGGTAAAGATTTGACATGTCATTGACGGATGTTGTGCAGAAGCTTGACAATAAACTGGAACTTTCTAATACATTTTAGGATTGCTGTAAACATTTATTAGAAACCAGAGACTGTAAAATTACTGTACTCCTCCAGAAATGTTTTTCTTTCCCTACTGAATATATGTGATATTTAATGCATAGCACATGTTTAAAAACTTGTTTCCTGATGGTGTAAAACAAATCTATTACAATGCATGTGAAATGGCAAGGAATTCAATGAAATGCGTGTGAGAATAAACAGAATGGGAGAGCTGCCTTCTGGAGGCAGAGAAGAAGCAGGTCTGAACTTCGGATTTGATTGCTGACTTGGTGTGCTCTGCTTTGACACTGTATTTAGTTGCCTGGAGAGGGACCTAAGTGGTTTGTGGATTTTAGAACCATGTGAAACCCTGGGTGAGGTGTGAGGAACCCATGGAGCTGGACATTAGGCTCATGTGGGTGCTGAAGGAGAGCTTGCAGCAGCTTTTAGCAAGACTTTTCCTAAATGCCCTTTCATCTGTGGCCACTATCTGAACATGGAGCAAAAATAATTTTGCATTTTTTTCAATAAATAAGTTACTCATTTCAATATAGAGTGAAATAAAATTATTTAGTATGCAGCTGGTGTTTTAAGTTTGATTTTTGAAGTGTTTGGGATAGGGAGTTTATAATCCCAAATGGTGAAATAGCTCTCATAGCAGTTCAGCACTTTGTGATGTGTTGACAAATGCCACCTGGAAGAATATTAGTTATGAGCTGAGGAAATTTGTGAATAAACTTCAGAATGAGAGAAGNAAAAAAGGGGGGGGGAGACTGTGGAAGAACTGAAGGATCTGCCAGAGCGTATTTGTAAGGAGTGTTCTAGGATGCTCTGAGGTATATATAGCCTTTTTGAATCATTTCCCTGTTAGCTCTGGATAATCCTTGGAGAAAGACAGACATGTTTAATACACCTATCTTTCCTTATGTGGATGTCTTTTTAATTTCTAACTAAGCAGTCATCTTGAGACTTCATATTAACAGAAAACACTATCGTTGCTTGAGAGCTTCATTGATTGCTGATGAAAGATGACACCTCAGAGTGTTTTGCTGCACACTTTGTGAAGTCAACTGAAGTAGATGTCTAGGCCAAACTGTCTGTAGTAGTGTTTGAATACAGTTTCATAGTTGTTAATGTTGGTCATAATACTAAAATTCTGACTGGTATTTCTAGTGATTACTTTTAGTTAAAAGGAAAATAAATTAAATGACAGAATCTGTTTCAGTACAGAGTAAAGCTTGGCACGTGTGAAGTCTGGGAAAATCCAAGAAGGGTGCAAAGCTGGTTTACTTTGTCCTAATTTGTTGCTTTTATTCTGCTAGTACAGATAATGTATCAACCTCACAAGCTAATGAAAAAGCTTAAAAAATATATAGTAATTTCCAGAGAGTCTTTACAATGACTTTCAAACACATTGCAACTAATTAGGAAAGCAAGGTCAGTACGGGTGTCACTGGTGGCCAAAGCAAGTCTGGCAGAGTGTAAGAGCCACCTGTGCTCAGGGTGGACTCATGCTTTGGCCTGGCTTTGCTTTTTCTGGAGACTCTGTGCAGCTGCAGTTGCTCATTGATTGCACACTTGGACTCTCCTTTTGGCATATTTCTGGTGTGTGGTGACATTACTCTTCTAATCATATTTTAATTAAGTGTACTTCAGGACCATTGACAGCATGTCTTGGCAGCTGGGGAAGAGGCCTGAATGTGAGTCCAGTTGTGTAGGTTAGTGCTTGTGAGGGGGAAACCTTTTAATAAAATTCATTGAACACCAACTAGTATTTTGTAAGTGATAATAAAAGATCAAGGATTGCTTTAGGAACTTGTGATGTAATTAATTTTATGGCATTAGTTCTGATGACATTTTTTTTTTCCTTCTAACTTTTAAGATAACTACTGTAATTCTGTAACAACTTTGCAGTTGAATGGTGGAGAGTGAGCCCCTGTTCAAAGCCAAGCATGCTAGATGGGATTAATATTTTGGTAAGGAACAAGAATATCCTGCTTTGAGTGTAGTGTAACTTTTAGAGCATATTCATAATAGAGCAGAAATTAAACTGGTAAAGTGCAGGTAACTCTTGTTTGAATTATTATTTTGATAATACATGTATTACAAAAAGTACTGTCACAGACAGGATTTTTATGACAAATCAGAATTGTGTTTATTTAATAAATAGCTTTGTGGGAGGCAGGTAGGGCACTGTTTGTTCTACCAGAAAGTAGTGGCCTTCTCCAGCAGATCCTGCTGTCATGTCTATTGTTTGTGTAGGTCTGCTGTTTGGCTGCTGAACTCCGCTGCTGGCGTGGGGCAAAGCCTGCAGCAGCACCCCAGATTTGGGTGGTTTCTCTGTTAGAGGGGCCGGTGGGCTGCAGCACGGCAGGGTGGGTTGTCCAGGGAGCCGCTCTGGGAAGCGCAGTGCTCAGGCTGTCTTAGACACCTTTTTGCTCTCTATTTGTTTCTCTCCCCTGCAGCTTCAGGGGGATCAGCTGCCTGTTGCCAATTAGGCTCATCAGCATTGTCAATAACAGCTGTGGAGCTCCTAGTAATCCCCCACCCTTGTTAGTGGACTGCAAGGGCTTCTGGCTGTTTGTGATGAGATTTAACCCTTATCCCCCTACAGGGAGCCAAGTCACTCCCTCAAAGACCAGGAGTCTTTTTTTTTTCTCCTGTTTTGATTTTAAGGGTCCTTTTGCCACTGTCTTAGCCTCAGTTGGTTTGATTAGACTCTAGTTTTAGCTTTGGGTTCCAGCTTTCAGGAAAACATAATTAATTTCATCACAAATCAATATGAAAGGGATATTTTAAGAACTCTGCTTCAAGCTAAAGGAAATAGCACGGAGTTTCATTACCTGTCAAGCAGATTACTTGGGCATGTCTTGAAATGCAAGCTGCAAGCAAAACTTTTCAGCGTTACCAGCCAGCATGCCATTCCAGGGTAAACCTGTAAACATGTTTATTAGGCAGGATGCTCAGAGACTTGCAGGTTTTGCACTCTCACTGTCATCTGTGCTAAGGGCAACCCCTCAATGAATGTTCTTTATTTGTTCCAAGATGAGGCAACTTCAGGGCTTGTGCTACTTTCCTCCTCCCGAGGGAGTGATTCACTTTAGGAGGAATGTAATGCTTACTGAACACAAGTTGATATCAAAGTAATCTAGACTATGAATTAATGTGAAAATCTGTCTTGCAGGGTATCCTTTTTTTTTTGTGAAGGAATGTTATAAATTATCTTGGCACTTTTTGTCATCAAACTAATTGGGAAGGGAGGGGTGTTACTTATAGATGTTAAGATAAGTATTTAACATCTGAAGTTGCTCTCATAAGCAAACTCTGTAGTGTGAGACATCAGAGTATTTGTGTACATGATGCTACAGACCCTTGAAACTATAAAATAAACAGACATCTAAACAAAATCTCAACTGGGTGTTTTGTGAGCCATTTGCTGGTCTGAACAGCAACCGGTGGCAGGATGGTGCTAGCGAACCTTCACATTTAGGTGCCAGTAGCAATAAGCCACTGAGAAGCATAGCATAAAATGATAGCATTAAATAATTAATAGCATAAAATAATTGAAATAGCATAAAATTGAATACTTTCACCAGGTATCTTTAGGTCTTGTGGGCTTTTATTTTGTTAGTTTGGAAAAGTGTACAGGAGAGCATCAGACAATTTGTATGAGCAACATGAGCTGTATAGTAGTAGAAAAATACATACTGATCTGAAAAGGAGAAAGAGTATTTGATTAATCTAAATTGCAGCATTAAATAATGGCCCTTGGGTTTACCAGTAGCATTCTTGATACGTTTAGCTATTGAGATTGTATATGCGTTTTGGGATACCTTAAAATCTGAAGTAAAAGGAAACCAAAGCACTTTGCTGTTGTATAATTTTTTTTCAATTGATTGCTGTAGTAATTCCTTCAAAGATGAACAGAACATCCCAAGATTTTGTTCCACTCAAAATTTTAGCAGAAATTTAAATAGCAACAATGAATGTGCTTCATAACACCATGGCTGATGGATTATTGATTCATAACAAAGTTTTAATTCTGTGGATATTGAGTAAATTATCAAGCTATTAAATTGATATCACCACACTTCATCTCATTTGTCATTAGTGAGTTACAAATCATTTAGCTTTGGTGCTTTGTCAGCAAAACTTTGTTGAAATAAGATTTGCAGAAATTGACGTGTATAACAACGTTTTGAAGAGAGCTACCAATCCGTTAAAATAAGTTATCAGTTGGTGAGTACTTAGTAGTTCATATCTGAATTTCAGCTGAGAGGAAGCGCTGTGTTTTTTAGAAGGTTATGTGTAAGTTTTAACACATAAGCATAATCTGCTTGAGAATGAGTTCGTTCTCAATGATACAGTATTTTCATGTCTGTTTTGCTGAAGCCATCAAGACCTGTATGGGGGAATCATTTTGCAGGAAAATGTACACTGGGATGGATGTGCGGGTGTATTTACGTCCCTCTGTAGATGGGCAGACATTAAATTAAAACAAAAGAAGTGTCGACTGCATATGGATTGTTCAGATGCAACTACAATACCTAAAAATCACATAACCTTGCCTAAATTAGGATTCAGTCTCAATTGTTGCATAGCCCTGTATGTTTATTTGCACTTTCTTTGTATCCTTGAAAAGTGGGATTTCATTCACCCCTGCTACCAGTTCCTATCTTCACGTTTTCCATGGCAACAGAATTCTTCGTGACTGAGCAAGTATCGTTTTCTTGCTTTGGGTGTTAGCAGTGTTAGCTAAGGCGTGAATACAGAGTCTCACACAAAGGGCTGGTAAAATACAATTTTTAAGGAATTATTTCTCTGAACCTTAATTATTTCTTTTTAAAAAGGATGAAATTGGTATGTGACTACTTATCCATGTAGTGCATGTAAATACTGCAAGCTTTGGTAACAAGATTTTTTAAAAGCAAAATGCCTTTAATGTTTGACATCAGAATTCTTGTGGAAAGTCAAGTGAATAGCTCAGCTTGGCTGTTCGCTTATTGCTTTCATGCTTGGCTTGTGCTCACTTTAACACTTTGGAGAGATTGTGTGACGCTAATTACACAAAATACAACACAATTCTTCTCTCTTCATAGGAATATCTATTTTTATTCTGATACTTGTAAGCAGTTTCTGCAGAAGAGCCACTCCTTCCCTAATAAATTCCATTATTATAAGTTTAGCTATGTCCACTAATGCTGTCCTGATATAAGCATTTCCCCCCCCAGGAATTACATTGCCAAAATGGGAGTGCTTATATCTTAAAAAGCAGAAACCTTTGTTCCAAGACAGGTGATGTTGACAAAAATACATTATAGTGAAGAATTAATCTTTGCTTTTCCTGATTTTTTTCTATTATGTATAATAGCTCACCCAGACAACAAGAGATAGAAGTTACGTTGCTGCAGCTTGAAGCATCCAAACCAGGGGAATGCAAGGCTGGAACAAATGTCTGTCTTGTAATTAGCGAGCAGTCAGTAAACACAACACGCAAATGCAAAACTTCACTTGCATGGATTTCTGCCTTGATGAAAACACATGTACTTTTCGTATTGATTCTTTAGTACTGTGACTACTTGAGTTCTGAAATTTTGGATTATTCTGTATAATAATTTGACTGTGCTATGGACAACTACTTCTGTAAAATTCTAGGTCACTTACATGAAGTGGCATGATCTGCCAGGCTTGTCTGTCTTGAAAAAGCCATAGGTGCAAATTCTTTCTGAAAAGAAGGTTAGATAAAATAGTTTAAAAAAAAAAATCCACAACAGGACAAAAAACCAAACAAAGGCCTGAGTTGAAGTTTACTTTTTATTCTTAGTAGAAAAATAATAGTAGCTCCATTGAAGAACCAGAAGCAGAGAGATGAAATCACTAGTAAGCACTCTGTATGACGCTATGGAGTGCAAGCTGACCATGACCAATTCTGTGCCTTTTTGCAGCCCTAAATATGGCAAGAGCTTTACAACTTGACCATCCAGATACTTGTTACTTGATTTTTGTCTCTATCTTCTGCTACAATCGTTAACCCAGCATATGTATGCTGATAAGATCACAGTCTTGTAGCAGAGCTTCATTCCAAAAACGTGAGCTTGTTCTTATTTTTGTGTCATATTCTGACACTTGTAATGTAGAGATTGGAAATCAATGAGTTGGACTATACTTGTTTAAGTGCCAGGATATTTTCCCACTTTTCAAGTGAATGTGCTGTAGCTCTGTGATAAGTAACATCAAAGCACATTTTGGTAATTTATTACTTTCCACAGTGTTTCATGTTTGCTGCTCTGCAGCTGTATTTCTTGAGCCTGTGTTACATCTAACTTTCGATACATGATGAATAGGAACATATAATTTCAGTAAACTGGTTAGTTGGTAAACAAGATGAATATTGTTCAAATAGCTTTGCTGATACTGATTTATCATTATAAATGAAGGAAATGTAAAAAACCTGGTAGAAGAGTAATAATAAGCTCAAGTCCAAAATATGAAGCTTACGTTTAAAGCTATTAATAAAAAGCTGTACCTGCTGGTTCAGATGGAGAGTACTTCGTCTGTTCTGGTGTCTGCAGGTACACTGTGGATGGTCATGCAACATGGATAAGGTGAATCTTTGAAGGAGTCTGAATTTTGTCTGAGTTAGTTCTGTTTTAAATGGTGATTCAGGAAAAGATACTTGAAGTCCCAAAACAACCCCCCCCGAAAGCATAACAATTGTCAGGCAGTAATCGCTGCCAGTATTTGAAGGATGACGTTTTTGCAAATGGAAGCATGGATGGTTTCGTTAGTACTGAGCAGCTCGTAGAGTTCCAAGGCCTTTATTCTTAATCAGGGTGCAAAAATCGAAGGGCACCTCTTCAAATAGTAATTTTTATAGTGGATATTAATAGCTATTCATGAAGAATGTAACTTGGATACAGCACAACAGCCCTCATCAACTTATTTTTAGCTAATATTGTATGTGTTTGATAAGGCATGATATTGATAATTCATCACAATAAGAAAAAGATTAAAATCCTCGTTTAATAGGATTGTTTTTCATCATATATTGAATTTTCAGAATTCAATATCATAAATCTTTGTTAGGGAGGGAGGATATTTCCTTTGCAGGTCTGCTGATCAGACTTCTGCAAAATTGCAGACATGTTAGAGAAATAGCTAAAAAAATAGAAGGATGAAATACTTGCCTTTGTAATTCTCCTGTTCTTTTCCTCCTGATGCAACCTTAAATTTGTGTTCTTATGGAAACCTGAACCTGACATAGAAAACATAGAAAACAAGAACAGAGAATTTAACCAGTGGCAACTGTTTCGTAGTATTTTGGCATAAAAAGTTCATATAATAGTTCTCAACTTGCCTGGTTGTTATTAACAGTGTCACAAAACAATGTGTCATTAATCTTTGAATTCTTTCCCTGTTTCCATTTTTAGGTAATAAGGTGACAATGTTTTCTGGTTTTTGTGATTCAGTTCTCTTCCAAAGAATGGGAAGAAAAATTACTTCCCTTTCAACAGCAGTAGGGCAGGTTGCTGTTGTGTAATTGGACTCAGCTTGCTTAGGTTTCCAGTGGATACCCGCGGAACTAGACTTCGGTGTGCAGAGTCTGGTTTTACAAGTGTGAAGTTGCAAGAAGAGGGATTTTTCAAAAGCACCGATGTAAGATTGTTTATTCCCAAGGACTTCAATCAGCCATTCTCTAGCTAGTGGTCAAAATGTTTTACACATTCTTTAATGATCTCTTACAATTTGAATATTGAAGGATGCTGGGTTTGCTTTCATCAAAGGTTTTGGATGAACTGGAATGCTCTGCTTCTAGATTTGAAGATGGAACCCTGTGTTACAGCCTTCTGACTGTACAACAGATACAGCCGGAGTCTTGTACTTGTGTCGCTCTCATGTGTTACAAGCATAAGAACAAAAGTAGCAAAGACTTTTGAGGGCTACTTGTTCATGGTTTCGTTTGTAACAGATTTAAGAAATACTACATCTAAGAACGTCCAACTGTTTACAGAAATGGGAAGTTACTGTTTCCATTATTTGTATACACATTTGCACACACCTTTTTACCTCCTAAATATGAAGCACTTCTTTAACAGCAGCAGCGAGCTTCATAGTGTTTTCCACCAGTCACTTTAGTGTTATTGTAAAAGCTGCTTTCCCCTTGCACCTATAAAAGTCACAATTTGCTGCAAGCTCAGTGGACCTATTTGTAATGTTATTTTAGGATTTGTCTTTATCATGAGCCCAATGGGCAGATTTACTCTAGAAAACGAGACTATAGGTTGAATGGGAATAGGCTTTTTGGTTTGACTCATTTTTTGAGTTTGCTACAGGGACAAAAGTTTTTGCTGTTGCATGTATTTCTCCTTGATACTGGCTTTCACAATCAGTTGTGCTGTTCTGTTTTGTTTTTTAAAGTAATTAAGTTATTAGCAAATCAACAAAGTAGCATTTTTAAGAAGAAAAGGAATTACAGTAATCAACAAACAACTTAATCCTGTGTGACTTTGATATTAAGAGCTATTTATAAAAAAAATATTCATGGTGAATGCCCTTTGAGGTGACTGAAAAATGCAGATCTACAAAATGCTCAGTCCTGGATAACTTACGCTGGCCTGCATTTCAGAGTCAACAACTTTGATAAAGAAATTAAAAATAAACTGAGCGCTTCTGTTATACCTGGCAAGCCAAAATTCATTTAGTGCATTAGTTTATTATAGCTTAAGCTTCACATTTAAGTCACAAGAATGTAGTCATTGTATTTGCAGATTAACTTTGTGTTTATCTGCTTTGTGATATGTGTGCATCTGTCTTTGCTAATCCTAGGAGAATGTAATCAGAGAGGGTTTTATTTCTTTTATTTCCAACATTTACATCTTTACCCCTCGGGTAACAAGTCATATGAAGCTTTTTTGTCTCAGGATCTCAAAACTATAAAGACCTATCTTTGAACCCTAGTTATAGGATGTGGTTTAATGGCAAAAAGTTCTCTATTGTAAAAGTGTAAAACAAGTGAGTTCTTTTATTGATGTTTATGAAATAGGAGGAGCTGGGGAAGAACAACTTGATTCTAGTCAAAAATCACCGTTCCATTTTAAGTATGGATTTTGCATAGTTTTGGGAACTTAAAGCTCAACTCTGAGCACTGAAAGCTGAGTGCACAGTGCATCTTGATTGTAATAATGCAGTTCTGGAACTGTGGATTCTGGAATGGGATGGGGCAGAAGGGGTTCTCATCCAGGGTTCTTTCACTGCTGCATCTGCTTTACCAGGCTAGGTACCTAGTGCCTTCACTTAAGCGTGTTCTTAAGCAGTTGTAAAAGGTATGCACGTGTCTTTGACTTCCTGTGGGTAGGATAACTGAGGCCTTGCTGTGTCATGTTATTAGTGAAACCAAGTTTGCTCTAATTTCTTCTCTGTTCTGAAATTGGTTATGTGCTCTGCCAGTGAGCTTCTTGGATCTTAACTTGCCCATAATGACTTTTTCTGGTTATCTAGACAGGCCCTTTATTCATGCCTGTTGCTGCCATGTCCCATTCTTAAATGAATTGCTATCCTCTGGGACCTCAACTGAATTCCTGAAAATGCTTAGGCTGAAATCTTTCTCCTGGGTTTGAGTGAATTATAAGAAATAATTCAAGTAGCCATTATGCACCTTAGGTAGCCTTAGCTGACTTCATATTCTCTTGCTTTCTTTCACTTGTAATACCATTATTTTTAGCAATATCTCTTCAGTAATACTTGATACAAAACATCTAGATGAAGCAAATGTGATGTATTGCCTGAGGTATTTGCCTTACTTAGGGCATCTGGCTTTGACAACCAAGTAAGGAGTCTCAACTTAGTCAAAGGAGTCTGAGAAAAGCTACTCCTTCTGTTTAATACAATTACCCACGTGTTATTTCTAGCCTTCAGTGGATCCTATAAAGGGTATTTGCACATCTACTTAAATAATGTACTTCCTTAAAGAATGGTTATTCCACTGTCTGCACTTCTATTTCTTTTCTTTTTTTTTTAATCTGTCTCTGTAAGAACATCTCCTGGTAGCCTCCACACCTCACCATTTGTCTGAAAAGCAGTATGTCTTCCTTGAAAGCAGTCCTCTTCAGAAGCCTGTTCTCTCGAGCCATATTAAGGAGCTCTGGGACAAGGTCTACAATTATCAGCCTTTCTGGGCTATGTCCCTTGTTTAACGTACTCCTTGACTCCATCTTCTACTTGACTTTCTACTTGAGCCTATTCAAATACTACTTTTCAGCTTTACTGCTTGCACCTCAGCCTTCACTTTGCTTCTGTGTTCCTGGATTTCATTTTTGTCATCGGTAAGGTATTTTTTTTCTCTGCTGTAAACTAGTTAAACCCGGGGGTCTATGAAATCAATAACCAATCAACTGTTTGTGGGAAGGGGAATTGACTTCTGTTGCATTTTTTCTGGCATCACATAAGAAAATACTTCCCTTTGTTACTGTAGGACACAGGAGCAGTGTGCCCCGCACTGAAAGGTTCAAGTGCCACCAGGCTGAGCTGGGCTTATGTCTCGGCTAGGCGGGGCATTGGCTGTCTGTGTACCAGGATGCCAGAGCAGCTGTCCTCCACTCCTGTGGCTGTTGTGCCTGCGGGCTGAGAGCAGTACTTGTTTGCAAGGGCAGGTGTCCGGCTCTGCGAGCAGACGTTCCCGCATCTGGGTGCTGTTTGTCACTATAATGAGTTGGCTCCTTACCATCTCATCTCCGAATGCCCTTAATGTGCTTGAAACCACCAGTTCCCATATTGCAGCCACGGACTGATTTATGGGCTCCTGTCTTGCTGACCACCCTGCTGAAGCTTCTTGTGTGCTGCTGAAGCATTTGGAATGTTTGATGTGGTTTTAAAGTTTTTAGCAGTCAAAATTAGTGGCCAAATTAGTCTTTTTGCGCCAATGAAGATGATCATCTGCCATCGAAATAACCTTTCTATTCCTATATTAGGTAACTTAGCCAAAAATAAAGCTCTTTTGTAACTGTCAGTATGAAGTAGTTTCTGAAAGCTATTGGAAAGAGGCTGATAGCTGCACATGAAGTTTACTTCAGTTGGTGGCAAATAGTTGTTAATAAGCAAGAAGAAAAGAGTTCAGGTAATAGTTTACTACCCCAGCTCTGCAGCAGAAGTAGCTGACAGATATTATTTGAATGCATTTCTCTTGACCTTCATTCTTAGAACCATCATCTTAGAGGAGATTTCTGTCTGACTGCCTGAGGATGCAGAGTTTTCCATTAGGGAAACTAAGAAGCCCTTCTGATGGCCTGGAGAGAAGCTGTGAAGGAGAGTGGTGTGTAGGTGCCTTCTGTCTTTGGTCAAAAACTTGCACTGGATTTGAGATAACTTAGATTTGTTCCAGCTCAATCGGGCTCGTTCAGGCCATGATGGCAGTGGTTGTTTTTATTAGGGATGCATACATAACAAAACTTGGACTCAGACACTTGTGAAATTTTATTTTATAAGTTAGTCATTGAATAATACTTTTCACTCCATCTGGTGTAGATATAAGCTGCTTCTAAATGTAGCTTAGACTCTTTTGAAGCCAAAGAAAAGTGACACCCGAATATGAATGCTTGTAACAGAATTTAAATTTCTAACAAGATTTTCACTAGTCAGTTTGCCAATTGTTTCCTTACCTGGATTTTCCCTAGTGATATTCCTGGGGGTAAGGTTGCTAGATGAAGGGCATGGTTTCGCTTAAAAAAGATTGAACACTGAGGATGGCTCTTCTGTATGGGCTTCCTCCAAACAGTGTTAGCAAAACTGCTGCAGGCAGAATGTTAGGAAGGGATGGTGCTGTAAGGGCAGGGGAGGGCAAAGCCACCCAGACAGGACCATGGTGCCAAACAGGTGGTGTTAGCTTGGGCTGCTGCGGTGTGTGTGCGGCTGGACGTGCAGGCTCTTTGCGCAGTGCATGCCCTTGGGGATGTGGTGCTGCCAGCAGGTGTGCATGAAGAGGTGTGCCTTCGTTACAGGGCTGAAACAAGGCCCTTCGAGCTCTGCTGTGGAGGTATAACAACTATGAAGGTAGATGGTGCAAAGAAGTCTTTCTTTAGGTTTGTTGATGTTTGAGCTCCCTTATTGCACAACTGAGTGATACTGAAAAGCTATGGTCTCCCAGTGCTGTGCCACCTGAGGAGGTAGCACAGGTGTATTGTTGCTCCACAATATGCAGAAGTGCTTAATCTGGAAACAGTGTCACAAAAACAGTTCAAAAAAAAGGGCCTGGAAGAGTGTCAGAGAAAAATGACTGGGACTGTTTTGTTTGAACAAACGCTTTTGCTCCATCAGTTGTTTGGGGGTTTTTTGTTTTGTTTTGGGGTTTTTTGTGTTTTTTTTTTTTTTGGGGGGGGACGGGGGACGACTTTGCTTCCCACAGAGTTCATGGATATTGAGAAACAGAATTTCCCCAAGGGATGATATTTCTATCACGACCAAAAGTACACAAAGTATTCAGCACAGGGCTTCAAATAGCTCAAATGAGAGGTGAGATGTGTTGTAGCATAGCTTCTCAATATCTGGTTTTTCAGTATTTATTTCTGGTATTTGAAATTTCAGCAAAACTAAAGTTCAGTTTTCAACCAAAAGTTCAGTTGTTTACTAGGAAAAATGTTCTTGAAGGAGAAGGGCCAGGTTTATGTATGAGAAATGCACTGTTGTGGCAAAGCTCGGCTGTTCTTCATGAGGAGGTGTACTTCACCTTGTACCAGCACAGGAATGAAGTTGCCTTTCTCCATTGCCCTATTATTTAAATACCAAAAGAAGGATAATGGGCTTTTTACCTATGCCCCATTGCAGACAACAATATGCTGCATTCCTTTACCATTTTTTTCTCGTAGACAAAGTAAACATGCTGGTGCCTAAACGATCAACTGGAAGATACTGCTTTATACTCAGTGGTGTTGCATAATGGCATAGAATAATTCAGTAAGGCCTGGAACAGATGTGAGCGCAATTAAGCCTGTACTACAGTTCTCCAGGTAATGGTTTAGACTTTGAGAATAACTAAAGCATCTTGAATCAGCTTTCCTCCAACCAGCACAGCTAAACAGGATAAAATTGAGGGAGTGATAAGTGCTACTGTTTTACATTAATACTTAGTGCATTTTCAGAGAATTGCATGGTTGAGGGTGCATGCCCTTACATGCAGAGGGGTGTGATTGTTGGAAGTAACTCTGTAGGGCAATGCAATTAAATTGCAAAGGTTGTTAGCAAGGGATTTCTGCTCAAAAGGCAGGTATCATACTTAACTAAACATGAGGGAAACTAATGTCTAAAAAAAGTAGGTCTAATTTAACTCTATGAAATGAAGATGTTTGTGGTTATGTGCTTTAGAGATATTTCTGTTCATAGTGTGCAAATTCCTTGCCAGGCTCCCGACTCATCAAATAGATGGTGGACAATAATAATTGTTTAATAAGGGATAAGTAACTAAAACGCTGCTTGGGTTAGTAATGGGTAAGAGTAGAAATAATTCAGTTTGAGTTAGGAGCCAAAGGTACACTAATGTCAGTAGGAGAAAATTCCCATTGATGAAATTCATCACTGGTAAAGCCTTCTCAAGTGTGAATTTCCGATTTTTTTTCCAAATGTACTCTAGTAAAATGAGTGACACCAAGGCCTCTTTTAGATATGAATTAGGATTTATCAAAATATCAGTGGCTGCTATGTCACTCAAAAGTGAATTTTGTAGCTTCCAGAAAATATATGGACATCTCTACAATTTGCCAGGCCAATGAAGTGTTTTGTCTGAAACTTTTCTTCCTTCCGTACCTTTCAGCAACAGGGAGGGAAGATAAACAGAAAGAGTGCTGCAAGTACTGTGCCAGTACATTCAGGTTGTGCTTGTTGCCTCCTTGTTTATCTGAGCATCTCAGCAGTGTCTGATACAGGGCAATACTGCCTAGTGACTCTGCAGCCTCTTCAGATTTCTTCTCCCAAGACTTCATTGGGTGAACAGGGTGGACTTGAAGATTTCTTTCAGGCCCATTATAAATTCATGGACTTGAAACTTCCTTCGAACTGTTCAAAATACCCTAAGACTTCAGTCTACCTGATTTCTGTAGGGCAGGCTCTCCTGTTCACTGTGGGGAGAATCCATCAAAAAGTGAGCCCAAACAATAACCTCCTTTGGAACTGAATCCAACAAAATATGGCAAACAGATCAAGGAGCTACTACTAAATCCCTCTGAGGCAGTAAAACCACGTGCTGATATCAGTCCTGGTAAGAGTTGCTTATTAAATATAAACAGTATGAACTTGATTACATTTTTTTTCTTTTCACAAAAAGATACTTTCAAGTATTTTTCCTCCTCATAAATACTAGTTTTCTTGAATAAATGGGACAGTTGAGGCAAGAGGGTTCTTATCTTTCTTTCAGAGGTTCCCACCTAGTGGCGAAGTATTACCAACAAGAGGCAGGGACATATTCCTTAAGAACATGCTTGGGAGAAGACAGATAAATGCTGCTAGCTGCAAGCTTCATTTCACTAATGAACCATGCATAGAGTCCACAAGAGTTAAATAAACGAGCAAGATAATGTTTGTCAGGACAGGAGACTTTAAACGCTACTGATTTCTCTGTGCTTTTCACAACTGGACTATACTCTTTCTCTATAATAATATTAAAATAGATTAGTTCTAATCTGGTAAAACAAATGTAATGATACTTGTTCCTAGAGATATTAAATTCTGTCACTTAAACAAAAATCAAAACCCCTTCAGCACATTCAGTCAGGAAAAGATAAAAACAATTATTAGGATAGAACAAAAACCATATCTGAAAAATCTGATATCAAATGCTGGCTCTAATTAGACTAAATAGACTAGTAAGTCTATTTGTGTTATTATCAGTTTCTGCATTATGTATGCAGTGACCAAAAAGAGTGGATCTTAGATGGACTTAGAATGGAATTGAAGTATCCTGACAGATGTGTAGCATACAAATAAGCAAATCCCACATTGTATGCAGTTTTCTTGTCTGGGATTGTGCTAATTCTGAATTGTCTGTATTAGTAAAAGCTAAAGAAGAAATGGAAGGAGACCCTTGGGGTTGAGGAAAGTAAATCTTGACACTGGAGATGAATCTGAATCCTAATTTAATTTGTCCTTCCCTCTCTGGTCATTGCTGCACTGGTGTATAGCCTACCTACTTTTCAAGTATTGTGCAAGCAGGACCAGTCTCATTTCATACTGAAATGGTCTACAGTTGTGGTTTTTTTTCGGTGGAAAGACTGCTAGAGCTGACATAACAGTCTTAAAAGACCAAAATGGAATGGTGCAGTCACAGAGCAGTAACCTAAGTGGAGAAGATCATAAGGAAATTAATTTATGAAATGTAGGAAGTATATTATTGTGATTGTGCTCAATGTGTTTTATCCTTGATTATCCTGAAAATGCCAGCATGGGGGTATGTGTGATCCACTAGAGGTGGAAGGGCACATTTTCCAATACTATGTAGGAATATGATATGACTTGATTTGTTTCATGAAGATCTCTTTGTGGGGAAGAAAATCCTCCAAACTTCTTTGAAGGACAAGTCTCTCCAATGACAAAGAATGACAAAATCACCCTTTTATAGCAGTAATAGGTATGAGTAATAGGATTCATTATTGGCAAAAGGCACGTGTCCTGGTTCCCAGCAGGGCCGGGGTTGACTCCCCCCTGTCTCTCTCGGGCACAGCCATCCCACCCCATGTGCGCCAGGCCCAGGGGCAGCAGGGAGCCGGCCGGGGAGGGGAGGGGCCACAGCCGGGAGTGGGCGTGGTGACGTCACGGCGTAGGCGTCTATATGGGCGGGCGGCGCCGGGGCGCGCTCAGCGGCGTCGGTGGCGGGCGGGGCGGTCTGGTCCGGTCGGTAAGTGCTCATGTTTGTCTCCTCCATCTGTGTTGCTGTTTCCCTGCAATACCGGCTGCTCTGGTGAACAGTTTTTATCTCAACCCACGAGTCTGCCTTTTCTTTCTCATCCTTCCCCCCGCCGCTGGGGGGCGGAGCCAAGGGACTGCCACGTGGCGCTTTTGTTGCCGCCGAGGCCAAACCGTGACAGCATGGTAGCTTAGAGTTGCTACAGATAAGTTGCATCATTTGTGCAAATTCAGTTGGGGGGCACCTGGAGAAGGTGGGCTTGTTGAAGAGAAACTGTCCTCAGTGAAACGGTAGGTATTTGCAGAAGAAGGAAGCTTTGCCATGGAAAGCTGTAAAACTGCCACAGGGCATAACCAAGGTTTGAAATGTGTTCAAACACACTGGTCATGTATTATAAATGTCTTTGTGACTCTTCCTCAGCAAGCTGACCATGGGGTTAACTGTCATCTAGTCAGGGTTTATGACCCAGTGGAAATGTGCGTGTTGGCTTACTTTGCGGTCCTGCAGCCCCAGAGGAGCTACCAAAAGCAGAAGAAAAGAATTACAGTCAGAGATCTGAAGAGAAGTAGGAGGAAAGAGATCAGCGTTCTAACTTTTGCTTTTAGTGCATTAGTCCATTAAGGGGAAAAAAAATAATCACTCCTTTAAATAATTTAAAAAATATTTTAACCTGTGAACAAAGACATTGTCATTTTTGGGTTTTTGTTCCTACTGTAGCTTTGGATCCCATAGTATTAATTTCTGTAATGCTTTGTAAACTAATCATGGCAGAGAGAACTTAAAATTTTGTGCCCTTTTCTAATCGGAAAAAAAAAAATATACTAAAAATGTGAACAACCTTATTTCTGTAAGACAATGCTACTGCTTGATTTTATGCACATCTGGGAAGCCTCTTCAGCAGACTAGAAGTTGATGTGGGAGCTATGATATATGCAGAAAATGTAGGTTCATAGGAAAGAAGAAAGGCACGTATGTGTGTGTGATTGGATGTGATAACTTGTGCTTCCCATTAAGATTGTGTGTGTGTATAACACAGTGAACCCCACACAAGTTGCTTTCTGTGTGTATGCCCTAAAGCAATGATGTTTTCTGTACCTTTCCTGTTTGGTCAGAGCTGTGTCTACAAATTTGTTTTTGCTAAAACTGAAGTTTTCAAAAACTTTCCAGTTATGCTAATATTTGCAGAATATAAAGCCCAAATTCAGTATGCCCTGTGGAGATAAACTGAAAGTAGAAACATTTCTGATAGTGAATGGGAATTGAAAACTGCCCAGTAAAGCCATCAGTGGCTGGTGTTGCTATGAATATAACAAACATCTGGTGGTGATTGCCATTAAGATCTGAAAATGAGGTGAGGTCATCTTCATTCTGGCAGAAAGCTGGAGTGTTCTACAGACTATCTCTGGTAAATAAAAGGCAAATTTCTTCTGATCCTAAAATGTTCATTTTCAAACAAGCCTAAAGGTCTTTGACAAATTATTTTACTGTATCGGAGAATGTGCCAGGAAGCTAAAGCACTTGTAGAGGAATCCCAGTACTCTGGTTTGTAGATTTGCTCTGACTTTGGAAGGAATGTCCTTTTTTGAGAGTTACCTTGAAGCTCCCCTTTACACAAGCCAGATTAAGGTAAAATGCAAATAAAGGATTTATTGTCATAATACCCAGAACACAGTTGCAAGTGTTTATATAGAAGATATAGATGAAGGAATAAAGAGGGCAGGGGAGAAATAAATCTGAAAGTTCTGTCTTTTCTGTATCTGTCTGATTTGCTTCAGCCGCTTTCCCAAGCAAACCATACCAGGAACCCTTCTGTGTGTGCCCTGTCTCAGGGAGCATTTATCAGCAAGTGACCTCTTGAATGCTCTGGGTTACTTGTCACGGTGTTGCTTTCTGTACAGTAACCCTTCAGGATGCATGTGTGAGAAATGAGAAAGGAGACTTTGAAGTAGATGCTTAGTAATAAATTACTGTTCACCATAATGGTTGTGCCCGCTTAGTTTTACCTGGTGTATCTGTGTTAATCAAGTAAGTTAATCTCTGTGGAAAAACTGCTTTGAAAATTTTAAATTTCAGATGTTTCAGAGGAGAAGAATCATGAAATCAGCTCAGTAGCTTACTGCTCCTAGATACCCAGATTACTAAAGGAGGGCACATACCATCCCCTTCCCCCCCCACACAGAAGAATTTCCTAGTTAATGAATAAAACTGTCTTTAGCTGGAAGTGGAAGACTTCTGTGGATTTTTGTTTGGTTTTAATTAAATATGTGAAACTTGTTGTTGTGAGGACGTTCGTCATGCACTGACTGAGGACCACAGCTACTGTTGTGTGAGCTCACTGCTCAGCATCCTCCTGAAGGCGAGAGCATCAGCGACAAATCATTTGGCAGCTCTGATCTCTCTTACTATGGCACTTTCCATTCATATTGCACTCTGAGGCAAGTTTTGTTTCATCTGGGAAGCGTACCGGTTAAGCTTGAGAAAGAAAACCAGGAAGTTGGTGTTGGATGCACTGAGCATTGTCCTCTTTTGCAACAATGCTCTCAGCAGGACTGAATGCAGAGCGTTTGGAGTGCAGCGCTGGCGGCAGATGTGAGATCGAGGAGTTATTGTTGTCGGGTGATTTTTTTGAGTTAATGATTGTGTAGTGCTTTGAAGAGATAAAGTGCTATATCACTGTTAAGCATTATTATTATTATTATTCAGTTCCCAAAAGATTACAGAGCAGTTAAGGTTTTTCTGGTATTTTTCCTTTGGATTTTTTTTCTAGTGGGGTTGAAGCAGAATGTGAACCAGGCTCTCTGGCTGTGACAACTTAAATGGGTGCGATTTTAAAAAAATTAGATGTGATGTTTTTAACTATCTCATTCAAACTCATTCCAAAACACTTCATCTTCTGAGTGAAATAGTTCTACTGCCTGAAAACTAATCCAAAACCAAATTAATCCAAAAAAAGATTCTGTGCTATCTGTGAAGAGCTGGATTGAGCTAATTCATTTGTTGAGTCCAATCCAGCCATACAAATGTGTATAATAGAAATTCCACTTTTCATGTCATTGCCTTCTCAAGTCTATGCAAAGCCTGTACTCTTTCATCATCTTTAATAAAATTTCAGCCAGGGCTACAAAATCTGCACCAATTTCTTAAGCCAGAAGGAAGACAAGGAGGACAATGCAATGTAGAACTAGACTGTGAATCTCAACACCTGCATGTTGTTTCTCTCAAAAACAAGATTAAGGATCAAATTATATTCTTCTACCGTTCTGCACAAAGCAGACTTTATATTATACTGCATATCTCATCAATAGCTTAAATTAAACCTTGTATTACAGCCTTCTGCCCAAGCCCCACAGCTTTTAGAGAAGGCGCCAAACACTGATAGGTTTGGGTTCTTGGTTCCCTGTCTGGAATGATTTAGCAGGAGCAATGCACGTTCCTGTATGTCCCCTCTTTCATCTGATGCGACGTAGTCAGAACAGGATTTACTGAGAAATATTGCAGAATTTAGCCAAGAGAAACAGTTGTTTTAATTACAAGGGTTAATTTTAAATGTGTTGTCATCTTTTGCTACAGAGTAGGAGGTGGGTGATGCCCAGCTTGTTCCTGTGTAGTTTGCTCTTTGGAAGGTTGAGTAAAAACAATCATGATTTTCAACATATGTAGTTAGTTTTTGAAGTTCTGCTAAAGCTTTAGTTCTTGACTGAATCCTGTCATTTTTACAGAAATTTTATATTGGTGAGAAGGAAATATTTCAATGAGGAGAAACTGCAAAGCAGAATTTTTAATTGGGTTTTTTTTTTTTTCAGTTGGAGAGTGAAAGCTTTAAATGGTGTTATTTATCACGGTGAAATTCAAAATGTTAAAAATTCACTTAAGCTGGTGTTTTTGTATGGAGCTTAAAAAAAAGGAAGCTGGGGGGGGAATTCACTAGGCATTTTTCTTCATAGAAATTAATGAAATTGTCACAATTTAAGTTTATCTTCTGCGTAGCTGTTCTTTCAAAGTGAGGTATTGTTAACATCCTACCCCCTCAAAAAAAAGGGAGATTTTGTTTTGAAAAAAAGTCTGATTCCCTCAGTGATAGTTATAACTTCTGCCTCTAACTTGATTACATCTTTATACGTGGGGAGGACAGAGCTGGACTCTTCTCAGTGGTTTCCAGTTAAAGGACAAGAGGCAACGGGCACAAACTTAATTTCAAGAAATTCCACTTAGGCGTAGGAAAGACGTCTTTTACTGCAGGGGTGATCAGGCACTGGCAGAGGCAATCGGGAGAGGTTACGGCAACTCCATTCTGGGGGATGTTCGGAATCTGCAGCACCCTGCCCTGAGCAAGCTCTTGCAACTGCTGCTGATCTGAGGCTGGGGTGGGGCTCCAGGTCCCTGTCCAGCATTAACTGTTTTGTGGTTCTGTATGTTTGAGTGTGTAGTCTGTTCTTCTGAGGATTTGTTAGTTAGTTTTTAAAATGTATGTAGCTTTTGAGGGTGGGAGGAGTTGAAATAGGGAGACTGTTGTTGTGGATCTTGCTCTATGCCTCATTTTCACCCTGTTAAATGTGTATCATAGTTAATTATGCTGTCCATCTTAATTGAAAGCAAGTCTTATAAAATGATTTTTGTTGCCCAGCGTAAAGGACACGGATGAATGAAAAGATTATTTCAGATTTAGACCTGGAATAGACGAAGATGCATTAAGCAATGCAATGGTCAGGCTTGAAGCAGTAGGAGATGAGCATATTTCATGAGACAAAATCTTCCTGGAAGATGTTGAAGTAGCTCTGTTGAAAATTATCTTACCAGAAACTAATGTGCAATTTAAATAAGATGAAATGCAGACAAAGCAGCAAGGTTCTAAACAGCTCAAACTTGCAAGTGTGTTTCAATGTATTTTATTAATTAAAAAATGTAATATGCCTTGTGAATCTCAAACTACTAAGCAGCCGAACACACTAATACTGTGCAGCACTTTTCTTTTTTTCCCCATGTCCTACTGGTTCCACCAGTGGGTACATCTGTCAGCTAGCTTCTGGCATGTGAAGAGGAGTGAATTTGTCATTGAAGATTTAAATTTGCCTCTAAATTCCAACAGTAATATAAATGTAGTCAGGTTGAACTGGATATTGTACAGTGCATCCTCTGCTGATTAATTTGTCTATTCTAATTCTATCTGGTCTGATACCTGACTTATTTAACACTGCAGTCCTGAGTTAATAGCGTCTTCAGGGAATTGGACACTGCTGATGTTAAACCATCTTACTTGGAGGAGTGAAAGGGGGTGAAGTATCTCTTTATACTTTGGGACCTTTGTAATAAGTTGCAGTAGTCCACGTTCCCACTGTTAGCCTTAATAAAGGTAGGTTTGGTATTATCAAAAGAGCAATTAACACCTGCAGATATGATCACTGCTGGCATGCGAGGAGAAGGGGAACTCAATTTTATACTGAAGCTCAGGTTAAACTTTTACATCTGAAACACCAGTACAAATGGGTTACACAGCAAAGTCATGACCTGGTATTTGTCTTTCTAGATGTGACTTAAGTAATGGTGAAAACAAAGCAATTACTATGAATAATGTTATATTACAATCAGTGGGAGTAAACATCGACTGAATGTAAGGAGAAGATGCTTCTCCCTGGGACAGTGTGAGCTGGGCTGCTTGCTCTCAAGCATGAGAAATGATACTGCAGACAACAGTTGTAAACTTGCAAAAACCAGTAATCAGTGATTGCTGTGGAAACTTGTGGGGAATACTGTATCAGATCTGGATGTGTTTTGTGCAGGACTGAGACACCACGAAATCATTGGCACGAGAGTGGCAATGGGAAAAGAAGTGTAGGAATCAGTCAGTGCACTGCAGTTCTGTTTCACTTACCGGGTCCATGCTGTAGCCAGCATCTTACTGTGGGCAGTATCTTGTGGCAGGGTTTCAGAGCAGTGGCACCTGTTTCAGAGCCCTTCTGAAGACCGGCAGGAATAAAGCAGCATTATAGCACCATGAGTCAGGCCAGGTAGCAGTAGCTCTTGGCAGAACAGAACTCAACAGGAGCTGCAGAACATGTCAAAGATGACAAATTATATGGAGCTGAGTTATCTGTCACCGAAGATCAACTGCCACTGGTTTCCAAGCCGGTCTGGTTGTGGCTAGTGGAGGTATGAAAGTTTGGCATGAGTATTGCTGTCCTGCTCACACTGAGATTTCGTCATCACCTTTGACAACGACAGTCATAAGTGAACTTCCACAGTTATGGTGGAGAAGTTTGTTTCTCTTCCCTGGTGTTAAATTTCTGCTCTCAGCAACATCTCCAAGACCTTATTAAAATAAATCCTAAAACCAACAACAAAAACACTGAAAATCACATCTAGTCTGAAGTTGTCATAAGCTAAGAGTTAAAAGCTCCTGTCATCTTTTCCTATTGAGTAGAGCTATTACAAGACAGATGTTTCCTTGTTTTAATTTTGTGAGAAAGATTGTGTAAGGTCTAATTAATATTTCTAGTGATCTTTTAGATCAAATACTTAGAAAATGTCTTCAAATTCACTTCAAAGATGCTTCAAGAAAGAGGGCTAGGTATTTACAATAGTTGATAAGTAACTTGTTGATCTAGAATAAATTCAGCTTTATTTGTAAGGTCATCTTTGCTGCTTAAATCTGAATCTATATTGTTGAGAGTCTTTTGCATGAGGATGCAGATCTGTAAGACAATTGCCCAGCTGACCCCAAAACATTCATGGCAGCCCTTTTCCCACACTGTGCTGCCTGTAAATGAGTGAAAGGAACAAGATCAGAAGAGTGACTTGAACTTAAGATGTTAAGGCATGGTAAAGAAAAAAATTACTTACTCTTTTTAGATTACTGTTTTTAATCATACAGATATTTATGATAGTCTTGCAGTAATTTTCAACTGGCTTGTACATTTTCCAAGGCTTAGATTGCCTACTCCAGTACAAAATGTCAATCCTGTTGTTCCAGTATTGTCTGACAGCCACTTTGCATTATCTTCTCTTTAGTGAGAATGAGATATCCCTGCTATGAGATGTTTCAGATATCTTGAATAGCTGAAACTATAGTTAGGAAGTCACTAACCATCTTCATTCATGTGACCCAACTTGCCAATTTGCCAAGAGATCTACTAAATCTACCTCCTGCAGTGTTTTTCTTTGAACTCGGAGCATTCACCTATGAACATTTTATATGTTCATGTCCCTGCTGCCTTCCAGGCATCCTCCATAAATGCATGCTTGTCGGAACATTGGATGTACTTTTTCCTGAGGAAGAGTAGGGGGTTCCTTCTTTCTCCCGGCTCCCCTCATCCCCTATTCCCTGTAGACTTTTCTTCTGCATCTCACTGTCAAGAAGGATTGGTGATGAGATATAGCACGGTACCTGAAGGAGATATGCTAAGTGTTAACTAGCATGAACATTCCTTGTGTGTCAATTCTGAATTTATTCTGATTCCAGCAATAAAACATTAATACATGTAAGATGATGATGGGTAAGGGGAAGACCCAGCTGTGATGATCAGCTGGATACAGACAGATATTTTTACGTGCAAATTTTTGATGGTGGTGGTATTTGTTGGCAACTAATTGCTTTTAGACAGTTGGGAAACTGATACAGCAAGTATCATTCATCTCTACCATGTAGACAGAAGCGTGTTGGAAAGATGAGAGCAATGTTTGAAACTGTTGATACTCGTCTTTGACTTCTGGCACTATTTGTGTGTGGTTTCATATTGCACTAGGGATCCCTTACATGCTGTTCCCTGTCAGCTTTATACTTTGATGCAGGAGCTGTGGTTGGGGTCATCAGCAGTAATCAACCACCGTGGGCACAGAATCTGTCACCTTCCGAGTATCCTTGGGAGTTCTGCAGTGCCCTTCTGGTTGGAGGTGAAATGTGGAACTCCTGTTTGAAGTAGTCAAAACAAACAAAATGATGGGGGTTTGAGGAAGAAAATAACATGGGTCAAGTTAAAGGGAAAATATGTTTCTTTCTTTCTTCACAGAAACAGGAGAGTCCACAATTTCAGGTCAACTTCCATATTATTTCTGGTAATAATATAATGTTAAGTCACTCCTTGCTGTGTATTTTACAGTGTTATGGGCAAAACAGATTGATTGCTGCCCACGGCCTGAGAAACTTGGATGCAGCCACAGTAGTGGATTTCTGGAGATGTGGTTTTTACTATCTTGGAATAACTTCACTAGATTTTGCACCTTGAAGCCCCTGTCTTACGTCTTTCCTGGGAGAGGAGCCTTTGAATACTCGTGAAACTTGAGTGCTGCTTTTCTTTTCTATGCTAGCCCAAGCAAAGCAATAAGATGGTATGTTGTAGCAATTGAAAACGGCATCTAAAGGAGTTTGTAGGTGTGTCGTGTGCGTATCCCAGCAGTGTGGCAGAATCAATTGGGATGGAGAAGTGAAAATGCAGACTTTTTGTAACGTGTTTCACATTTCAGGTTGGCTCCCAAAGAATGCTGTGTCTCCTCTCAAAGTGTGCTTTACCCTTTCTGTAGATAATAGCTGTACTGGGCTGAAAGAATAAAGCTGCTGATCATAGCTCTGGCATGGCATTCTTGGGTACCTCATGGATAAACTATGATAGCTTACATTGGAATTAGAAATATACCTTGTCAGGAATAGTGACCTCAGATAGGTTTCCTGATGTTTGTAAAAGGACACAGCAAATCAGGCACAGTAAATGGTTATCGATGTCTTGAAACACTTCTGTGTTCAAGTTGGCTTTGAGTAAAAGTCATGTTTAAGTCCATCAAAGATTGAGCAAAAGCGTAATTCCATAGGAACTATTGAAAAGTGGTTTATTTTCTTAATCTGTCATGAATGAAGCAAACAATTTCTACGTGCATCGCAGTGAAGCTGAACATCTTGAAGGTTCCTGAACTATGAATTTTATGAGTTACATCATAACTAGTTTCTGGCAGCAGAGTGTTTAGTTTCTTCTGGAGTTTTTGTACCTCTTGTTAAGTAACCATAAATATTCATGGGGGGGGGGGGGGACACGACAACAAAAAACCCCCAAGAAACAGTTAAAATAGATATTGTCTGTTACTTCAGAGTTCCAGATTGACAGACTAGTGCCTTTTTCTTCTGGGGTTTGTAAGGTCTTATGTCATTAAGATAAATTATATGGTAGGTGGTAATAAGGAGACTTTGTTGAAATAGCAATTACTTGCACCATTTTTTCAGTGGTGGGTGGGAGTCAAATGTTTTTCTTTTCGGTGTAGTTATGAGGCATAACAAATTGTAACAGCAGCTAAGAGGTTCTTTTCTTGCTTGCTTCTTCTAGTCCTGTAAACGTTCATGTTACTGATGCTTTATAACCAAGGAATGAGATGTTAATGGGAATAACCCTTGGCTTAGTCCTCTCTTGTGGTCAAGGTAGCTGCTGAGGTCCTAGATCTATAACAACGTGCCCTGTCTTTTCTTGATAGTTTCCTAGACTACAGGGAACAACTGCTTTTTCTGTTCAAACTGGAAGTTATATTTTTGTTCCTGATCCAAATATTGGTTTAGGTTCTGTATAAAGCAGTTAAGTCTGCTTTTTCAAAATTATTTGAAGAGAAATAGCACCAATGCTTCCGGAAAAAAATTACATCTGTTCACTTGTATTTTTCTGGTCTCAGTTGAGACAGAAAATGGTCTGAAAGCTAGGAGGAAACATCTAAGGTGGAAACTGTTCTCTCTTCCAGTGTGACAAATATTTACAGTATGCTGATTGTCCAGTCAAACCCCAAACCCCCTGGCTTCTGTGCCCTTGCTGATGTGATCCTGCAATCCTACAGTCTCTGGCATAGTCACCATCGTACAATACCAGTGTGGAGGCATGAAGAGTAAGAGGCTAAGGGCAAACACTAGCTATTGTGCTGTGTTGGTGTAGTCTCTGGTCTCTTGGGCTGTGCCAGGATCTCCTATGGACTTTGGAGTACCGGCACTATAGCCTGGCAGAGCTTCAGGTGTGTGTGGGGGGTTGTGATGGGGATTTTTTTGTCTTGGATTTTTATCTAAATAAAACAAAACATAGTTCCCACCCATGGCCAGAATGCCAAGATTCCAAAAATCCCCCAGACTTGTTCCACTGTAGAATTGATACTGACTACTTACTTTTGGGTTTTGCCTATTTCTACTCCATTTTACTTTCCCCTTCAGTTTAGACTTTCTGTTTACCTGAAATACCTTCTCAGTTTTCCATTTCACTTCTGATGATCAAAGGAGTGTTTGAACTCAATGCTGCATATTCTTGAAGAAGTCTGAGTAGGCTTTTAAGGTAGACATTTACGTGAGCTTCAGGAAAACGAAAACACCACTAGGTGAAATCAACAATTTAGAACTGCTTTAAAAAAAAGAAATAAAGCTGCTGGAGATAAATTACAAGAAATAAAACATTGGCACAATGGGGTTTCTTAATATATTCGTTTGCTGCTTATGTAGTATCACTGTGCAGATTTACTATTTGACACAGTTCTGTGGAGGGAAAAAAAATCCCCCAAACACCTCCCCAGTGAATAGAAGAGCTCACGAGAAAAACCACTATTGCTGCCTTTGCCCACTAGGTGATAGTCTTGCTCAAGTTATTAATTTTATCAAGGTCATTTATATAAAGATTAAAAATGTTGCATACTGAATCTCTTAAAGAACAGGATTCATGAAAATAAATCTTTTTCCTGAGCATCAAATTAAACTTTACTGTTTTTCTGGTTTATAAATATTTGAGTCATAACACAACCTCTTCCATTACTGCATTGGATCTATTTTACTATGATTAGTCCCCAAGAAACATACAACAGTGTGCAGTAAATGCACATATCCTACTAGTCTAGCTCAATGACACCAATGCAATTAGAGCTGTTGGATTTTGGTATATACTGAAGCGTTGATGTTTTAGGTTTCGTTTTTATCATTATGGGTTTTCATAACCGGAGAGAGGCTAAGATATTTTTCACAATGTTATTAGCTTCATATTTTTTGAGAGACTAATATTAATAAGAAAAGGCATCTTCTTATGTGCTGAAACACTGACACAAATGTTTTGATTTTGTGAAATGGGTATCTCAAATCAAGATATAAACTCAAAATATAACATTTAACACTTCAAGCATTGAGACTTCACAATATTGAAATCTTTTCTGGAGATTTTACTGAGACTTGTCAACACTTGACCAGCAACACCATATGTGGCTTCATTAAACTAAGAAGTACCCAGTATTTATAGTACTGGAAGCAAAACTAGTAACTCTGAAGTATATTGCTTAGATCCAATTATATGCTTACCTTATTTTTTATTACTATTTTCTTAAAATACTATAACACTTTCATATAATTCTTTTTTAAGCTTCTTGATTATTTTTTTCAGAGCAAGAAAGGGGTGAATACTTCTGAGTACTTTGAATTGCTTTCAGTTCAGCTTTACTCTCAATGTCTTTGCTTTGATCTGTTGACAGTCTGACATTGAAGAGTATTTCTCTACATGTCTACCTTAATTTTCATGCCAGAAGTCTCTTGTGAAGGCAAGTTTTGGAATAAGCTAATTCTTTGGAAATATTATGCGTATCACTGTAGTGTTAGGAGTGGAAGCAGGGCTCCAGAAAACATACTGTAGTCTGAAAATTCTATGAAAATGTGTCCTTTGAAAATAGACACTTCTCAGGTTTCAATTATTTGTAAATCATTTACTGAATGTCTCACACAAGTATCTTCTTAGCTTTGCCAGAACTCAACTGCCAGTTTGTAAAATCACTTTCAAGTTCATTTTTGTGAAGCTTAAGGTATGTAAAGCCCAGAAATTGGGGGGAATTTTCCAAAGTAGTCATGATCTGGAATCAATGATCTGTTAATCACATCTGCATTCCTGTTCCAGTGATTCCTTCTCCTACTAGTCTGTAGTGTGCAGGTGCTTTCTATAAGGCAACCACGTCAGCTATTAAGGTTGTTTTTATTATCAGTTTCTACTTCGAGTGCTCATTCCTGGTGCATTGCCAGTTGATGTTCAATTCTGAGAAAGCTGTCTGAAGGTAGGGCTGTATTAAATGATACCTATCCCATCCGATCCTACCCTGCCATTGTGTCCATTGCCTCATTGTCCATACTAGTTCCACTCAAGTCTAAAAGAGATTATTGCAGATTCATAGGACAGAGCTTCTGGGAGGAAGCAGCTAGAACAGGCTGTATTTAAACAGGAGACCAAATAGGGAACAAAAGTTGGTGAGAATTTTGAATTAACTGAAAGAGAGGGTCAGAGAAGCTGGCCTTCGAGAAAACACCACTATCACTTTTTCAGCTTTGAAGAATCTCATCCTGATGCCGAAGCCGTCTAACCCATCAATGTATGCAAGCTTCAGCTGACAGGATAGGATGGCAAAAACTAAGGAAGCAGGGAAAATATTGCTGTGACACTTTGAAGAGTCAGGAAAAATGAACATGTGCAGCCCAGAATGGTTAGGCACTCTGTGCTGAGCAGCTGGGAGGAAAGCTAAGTGGCACCTGCGGTTAGTGGGATGTTCACATGTACCTCCTTCCATTCAGAGTACGACTTCGAGCTCATTCAGATACAAACCTGATGACTAATCTCAAACTTGAGGGTTTTTTTTTTTGGTTTTCTTTTTTTTTTTTCTGAGTTCCTAATGCAGCTTTGTGTGGCGCGTGTCTGGCCCCTGCAGTGTGAGATATAATCATCCTCTCCCATACTCACCTCAGACCTAGCAGGCATGAGAGAATAACAGCTGTTGCTGTGTCAGTAGAACTGCTGGACCATGGCTCAGTACTGGAGTTTCTTGTACTTAAGTGGATGGAATTACATTTTCTGATGTAGGTGGATGGTTTCTTCACTAGATTTTTTATTTTGGTGTGGAAAAGGCATTTTGGTTTTAATGAGGAAAAAAAGTATTGGTAGTTGCAGAAAAAAAGTTGAACTCAGATCGGGAGATACGAAGAGGTTTGCAGTCATCCTCCATAATCCCAGTTTGTGTTGCAGTCCTCTGATAGTCTTCAGGGATAATGAATGAGCTTTTACTGTTGCCTCTAGAGAGCATGTTTCGGCATGACTTTTCATGGGCTCATGCTTCTGTCACCTGTTCTTATTCTGTTAGGCACTGGGAAGATAAGATTAGTAAATGGTGAAGAAATAGGCTGAAATCCAAGCCTGATTTACAATTAGTCTTGACTGTGGTCAGAAGTGTTCTGCATCCATGCAAATAGATACTTGTATTACTGAAAAAACTGTAGAAATGAGTGACCTGATGAAGCTCCTCAGTGGCAGCAGTAAACGGAGAAAGACAGCAGGTAGCAAGGATGGCATGGTGACACTGCTGAACTTGGTGTCATTAACTGTATCAAAAAGTAATTGTTAGAAGGCTGGCACACGATGTATAGGGAGAAACTGGAAGGACTGGGTCTCTTCTAAGAGAAGATTAAGGGAAGGATCTCATTACCATCTTCTGTTACTTAAAGGGAGCTATAGGGAAGTACCCTGGAAGTGTACAGCGAAAGGACAGAGGAGACAGGCATAAGCTGCAACTAGAGAAATTCCAATTAAATGTAAGGGGTGGGGTTGGGGTGAGGATTTCAAAGTGATGGTAGTTAACCCAGTCTGCTGGAGCAGGTTGTCAGGAAGAGGTTAGGCTGTGTCTGTTCATGGAGATCTTCAGAAATTCTGGGTATTCAGCAGCCTGGTCTGGCTCTGGGTCTAACTTTGAGGTTGGCCTTCACCAGATGATCTCTAGAGATTTTAAAATGTGAATCAGTCTGATTCTGCTGTCCTACTTGCATGGCTGTTTGGAGTGTGTGGTTGTTTTGGCCTGTGTCATTGTGCCTGGAACCGACAGCACGGGAGTTCACAGGAATCTCCACTGATTTACAATACAAGAGTAAAATTGCTTCCTGATGTCAGCAGGGCCTGAAGGGCTCAGCAGTGGTACAGCGCACATCTCCTTAGGAAAAGCTTCCCCAGGTAGTGTGATCCTGCCTGGAGAAGACTTCTTTCCTCTTCCAATATATACAGGGGGATTGCATTGCTTTTGTGAAAGAATAAAAATAAAAATCCCCAAGCGGGCATGCAAGGGACTGGGCTTTGCACTCCATGAAGCAAACAGCAGGATGGGCTCTGTTCAGCCCGAGCTCCAGCTAGCCAGGTGTACGCTGGCACAAACCCATTCTGGAGGTGCTTGGCACTTGGTAGCACCCTGCTGAAGTGGATGTGAGCGAGTGCACTGGGTGCTGCAGCTGAGGCAGCACTGCGGCAGGGCACAGCTCCACACCATGGCTTCCTGCTCCCGTGGAGCACAGCGGCGGGGGCAGCTGGCTCCAGCCAGGCACGGGTGCGCTTCTGCCCATTTCTCCTGGCACCTACCGAGTGAAAAGGATCTTAGACCACCATCCGTGTTTCGCTGGCATGTCTCCAAGGAAAAACTGAGTGTTTTCACCTTTCTGTATTGTTTTTCTGGGAATTAGTCAGTTTTGTGTGTATTTTGAAGGGAGCTGTGCAGGCAGGCTGCCTGGTTAGATGTTCAGAAGAGACACTGTGGCTTTTAGCACTACTGTGTCTGAAATCCCATTCATGTTTGTAAAGCGCATCTTATTACAATTTCAACTTTTGGAGCATGTGTATATCCACGTGTATATCACTGCTAGCTTAGATTCTAATTACAGTATATATGCAGCTATTAGAAATCTGAAGCTACTAAGGATTTCATAGTTCCTTAATTCTTTTAGTGCATTCCACCCCACTGAAGCTGCACAAAAGCTGGCGTTCCTGTCATTTTTAACTCTAACACAAACAAAAGTAATTTTCTCTGCTTCAACAGAGTAAAAAAATAATTATACTGTACTTGAATAAAATAATCTAGTAGCTAAAAGACTCTACCAGCAGTGTGTCAAAAGAAATGATGATCTTTTGTATTTTCCACACCTACCTGCATGTGTGAGGTGTCCTAAAGAGCCTGAAAGAACAAAACCCATATTTTTATAGACCATATTTCTCTTCCAAAGTAAGAGTGTTCTTTTAGGGAAAGAAATACCACACTTATCCTAATGTTGAACTCATTAATGACGGAAGTTTAGGAATGCTACTGATTTGAAGCATATATGTAATTGGTTTCTGGCTGATTTGGTGTCTTCTCCTTGAGTAATTCAAATAAGTTATTTACCTTTATAGTTGAACCATGAAAAACACTTCTGTGGATTTCACTTTCTCATGCAATCTTTTCTGGAGAGATTTTATTTGAAAACAGGTGTGAATGATATGTCAGGTAACAGCTACTTAACTATTGTACTCTTTACTGAGGTATTTTCAATATGGATTTAACTGGGGCTTTATATTCCTTAATTTATTAAGTGAAGATTCATTCAGGCTATAAAAGCTTTCTCTGAAAAAATGTTTGCAAATAATGACAATATCATAAGGCTTGTATGGTTTTGTTCTTTCTCCAGTACCAGGTACATAACAAAAAAGTTCAGTTACCAGGTAGTAAAACACAGAATGCTCCTGAACGTTACATCTCCCCTGTAGAAGCTGGAGGTTCTTCAGTGTTTGTTTGCATTTAGGAGTATGAATTGTGTTGGTAGTGTGAACTTAAAGTATCTTCTTGGAAACTGCATTTATGGGCTCAGAAAGGTTGCTGCAATGTCAGGAACCTTGTCATTTTTAATTTCACTTAATGGTTTGTGTTGTAAGTTCCTGTCCGACGCTTTCTGTGGTGATAACAAAAGGTAACTGCCATCAGAAAGTTAGAGCATACTCTGTTTTCTTCAAAGCCAACACCTTGCCTATTATGTTGTCATCCTATTTAATGTATAGTGCAGCCTGTTGCTTATTACTGTTACATATGAAAATAAAATGATTGTGAAGTGGTTAATCTGTCACTGTTTCTGTTTAGTGCAATGTATTGTGGCACTGGAACATGGAAGGACTCCACAAGAGTAGCAATGTCAGCAATTATAATAAACCTCATGGATCTTGATCTAAAATTTCTTCATCTTTATGTATGCAGGAGAAAGACATTAATGAGGGACGAGTTACTGTATTTCTCTTCTGTTTATTCTGTAATGATGACTTAAGTCAGGAAAGAGAATTAGTAGAAATAGGAATTGAAAAGCTTACCAGGTGGTTGGGAAGAGAGTTCTGTTAGTCCTGAATGTGTCCAAGTGACTTGCACAAAGGTGTGAGAAAGGTATTAGTGAGTGGAGATACAGATTAATCATAGCATTTGGGCATTAGGAATCCCCAGGTACTGAGTGAAAAATGTAACCAACATCTGTTACTCTTTTCTTAAAAAAAGAAATAAAAAATCTTCTGCTTTTAGTGTGTGGAAGAAAGTACTTTCTATTAAGCAGAGGCTTTCATGTGTGGCTTGTCACAGAACTGTCTGTCAGGAGACAGGTGTCCTGATCCAGTTAGTGCAGTCATTCAAATAAGAAAAGGCTTTGGCATGAGAAGAATTGGCTGTGACTGCAGAAGGAAATATGGACATGGAGGGCTCGTTTCTGACTTACCTTGTGGAGCAACAGAACAGCCTCAGTGTTACTGAGGGCAGCATTTGAACCCTAATATAATGCTCCATTAATGCATGTGACTGCTTCATTAAACATGTTGTCATGACAGAGAAAGTGTGCCATCCCATAATGAAAGCTGCTACCTAGTGATGGGCACAATGAAAAAAGGTCTGTTTCTGGTGACTTTGAAACAGCCTCTTGTCTGAACCTCCTTTTTAAGCAACTGCTGGGCAAAATAATATGAAAATACTGGTAGATTGATCTATGAGAGTGTGCTCGAATCACCGATGTGTCTTGCACACACTGCACAGATTTTCTAACTGCAGGTTGACAGAAAAAGGTGTCATGAGGCTTTTTTTATTGTGCAGGCACACAGCACACTATAGCCAGGAACCCAAACTCTTACCTGTACTATTGCTGAAGTAAGTGTTTTAAATTAGCCATTTGGTTTTAGAAGAGCAATATATATTCTTGTTCGATCAATTCAGGCATTGTGATTTCCACTTCTTACCCCCTACCTCCCTCGTCGTCGTTCTCTAAACCTGGACTTTCTAATGTAAAGAACTTGTATTTTATACCTTTTTAGGTCTGTAAGGTGCTAGCACGAAGTCCACCGTGCCCACAGCTGGAATCCTAGACTCTGCATAGTCCAACCGGTAAATAAGCAGGCGGAATAGCAGCTGTGCACTGGTGAAAATGTCTGTCTTAACATGAACTTGGTGAAAAAATACTGTTACAGAATAAGGCTGTTATTAAAAAAAAATATTGTTATAACTAAGAATACTTCCTGAATGAATCCATACTAATGCTACATAAACAATCTAAATAAATTCTGTTTTGACAGGAACATTTTGAGCTGCCTTTTCCTGACATAGTTTTCATTTTATGTTCTTTCAGGAGAAAACTTAGCTGATTCTCATCAGAGTACATCAAATACAGCAGCACTCCTTCTGGTAAGAATATCTGATCACTTAACTTGTATTATAAAATGTAGTTCTCTGGAATCTGACATATTCAGCTGGTTTTTATTTTCAGTAACTGTATTTAACAGTTCTGTCTTCCTTTCAGCAGTGCTTAATTCTTTTTATTCCTTTGTTCTCTGCTTTCTGAATTTATTCTGCAACTTCATGAACAATGCTGTAAATCTTTCTGCAGTCAGTATTTCAGACAGTCACAAGCAGTGTGTGGTATGTGAAATCTAGGAGTTCCAAACTCTACCTTTTTTATCCTTTTGTGCTTCTATACATTCTGTGAAGTTTTTGTCATCATTAGTGGGTGTCAAAATTGAGCATGTTGCCCTAGCAAGCCGAATAGAATAATGAGTTTGCAGTGGAAAAAGGAAATGTCCAGGAGACCCCTTACTAACTGCACTGTTTTGCCATTTAAAGACATGGAATTTCTACAGAGATTTTTCAGCAGTGTTTTGTCCTTTCTCTTTGATTAGCTTGCTATGTTCCTAGTTCATTGGCTGTTTTATCCAACTTATTTTTTTATATAAATATATTTATTTATATTTAGGATGGGTATGAAAGCATTGTCTATCTAATTATCTCTTCTTTTGCCTTCTGTGTTTTGGATAATAAACTTAATGTCCTGATGTAGAATGCCATTATTGAGTATTAAGTAACAAATACTCCTTCAGGATTATGCGAGTGTGGAAATTGTGCTGGTGCATCAGGATCTACTGTTTTACTCTGCTCTTGCTGTGTAGATCCAGGAGCTGACTGACAAAGGAATTCTGAGTGTAACTTTGAGGGGAGATTAGTAATCAATTATGCAACTGACTGAGCTCTTTTCAGATTTAAGGGTTGTACCCATTGTCATTCTGATGCTCACTGTCTCTTGGTTTTTCAATTCTAAAATGGCACTTGCGGGGAAAAGAAGTGAATATATTCTTTAATATAAGTACTAGAGATTCAACTATTTGAGTTACTTGATGTAAGAGAATAGTGTATTTGAGTGAGAGAAACAGTTGGTATACACACAAGACAGGCACAGAGCTGTCTTCGAGTATGTAGTCTTCATTCTTGCTTGAATTCCTCTTCTGTGAGGCAAATAAACGATAGCTTCTTACGTAGCACAGAACTATCCAGCAGATGTGCTTTGATTACTTTGACCAATTCTGATAATTTGTAGGGCTCTACTCTCTATATAATTGAGTTTGTGCAAAAATTCTCACATCTTCTGACTCTTAGAATTGCTTGGATGTTCTGGATGTGTGGTTATAAAAATTTCTTTTTTCATTGTTTTTGGTATATTTTTGTTTCCCTAGTGATGAGTTGTTAAAATTTAGGAAGGAAGGAAGCCTCTTCAAGTTCTTAAAAACAGCATATATATATTCTAGATCAGATTCTGAAATAGTATGCATCTCTTCCTTTGTACTGCTCGTTGTTTGTAAGTGGAGGCTGAACTTCAGTATTAGGTGGCTGTTGGGATCACAGAAGCTCAGGCAAAATAGCTCTGAACCATATGTGCAATTCTCCAGGATGGGAGCAGTTCTTAAATGCATAACCTAAAAGGGAGTTCTGCTGCCAGGGGTGGGTTATTCCCTCCTAAATACATGCCCTCATATTTCATGTAAAACATGGAAGTGCATAGGGCATACACTCATTTTAGTTTTTTTAAAAAATAAACCCAGAACAAACCAAACAAAACCTGAACAACAAAACCAAAACAAAGCAACCACCTGAAAATCATCTATCAGCACTACAATATGTCAGCAAATTGACTCTGAATTATAGGGAAGTTCAGAGGATGACAGTGCTGCTCTCACAATGCAAATATTTCCAGAAGAATAGCATGTTACTGCTGAATGGAAAGTGTTGCAATTGAAATATGTGGCAAGGACTGACAGACACAATGCTGGATGTCAAAATGCATTTTTGGATTTACGGGATCTATAGAAACGTTTGTCATGTGTTCAGAAACAGAGAAATTGAATGCTGACCCGAAGTGAGACCCAGTCATTTGAGCTCTGTAAGCTGGAGGATCTGGCTTTTTCATCTTTTGTTTGCTGCTGATAACAAAAGTTCTGTTTCATTTTAATTTGACAATCTAGGGGAAAGGATTTTTTTTTTCCCCCAGTGGATATGTGTAGTGACTGAGTTGCTGAACTTTACTTTTATGCCCACTTCTTATTACAATCAGACAATTTATTAAAAACTCACAAACCAGTTCTAGTGTTGTCATTGGTACTGCAGTGTGTGGGAGGAGCTGTCTTCTGTTGTACATGGGGGTGACCTCCTAAAGTCCTTCCAATGGGAATTCTTCCATGGTTCTGTGATGCATATCTAAGCACAATTCTGAGGGCCTCATTTTTAACTAACAGTTTGCTATCTGCCGTACTAGTCTGAGCTGTGCTCTCTGTAGTCCATAAAGGATTTAGCTCAACTCAATGCGTGGATGCACTGCAGAAGGTAACCATGGCACTTCATCCCCCCACCCTGCAAGTTAAGTAAGTGGCAATAAAAATCTCCTGTATGAAGTTAGACTCTGTGGCTGACCTGAAGTTTTGGGCAGCAATATTTACCTACTTTGAAAAACAAAAACTGAAGATCTTTGCTGTGCTTTCCAAAGAATAGTACAGTTGTGTTTGTAGTGAGGTATTAAAGATGACTGCCTGCAGTCAGTCTGTATTTACAGACCTGCTTGTAAGATATAATATATGTAAATTCCAGGGATGAGCAAACAGAAGATTCAGATGAGTGTGGAAGTACTCACTAGCCCATCTTCCTTGCTGTCACTTCTGTTTCCTTTTTTCTCTTCTTAGGATCTCTAGAGTATCCAAAATATCACCAACTTTCCTAATAGCTGAAGTGTGGAGGGTGTTTGTAGTTTTTTTACTTGAAGTAGCTTGTAGAGGAACTCTTTGCTTGTCTAGAATTAGTGAATTTGAGTGACGGTTCAGGTTGATTGCACTTAACTTAAACTTAAACCAATTATTTTTTCTCTTCCAAATGAGCTTTCCTTGCAGTTTAGTTCAACAAAATAAAGTCATCTTCTTATATGAAACAAGTAGTCAAGAAAAGTGTGTGTCTTCTACTGTCTTGAGTACACTTGTGACAGAGTTAGAATTCACTCTTGTTTCAGGAAGTGTGTGAATCTCATCCAGCAATAGATACTCATCCCTGTTATTGGTACTGCTGCACCATTGTGCATCCAGTGATCTCCTGTTAGAAACAATTAATTGCCTAAGCTTCAAGAGATAATACTACTGTGAAATATGTAAGAAGCATACAGGGGTCACTGCACTGATGTGCAGTCACCTTTGGAATAAGGAATGGCAGCTATCCAGCTGTGTGCCCTCAGATGAAATGCCATTCAGAATTTAGGGAGCCGAGAATGTAATTATTGTAACTGGCATTTGGCCATTAGATCAAATAACACTCTCTTAAAATTAATTGGGGGAATTTTTATCAGACCCAAGAGCTGGGGTCCTGTTTCTGGCCTTAAAATAAACAAAACAACTCAAAACCTTATCATCCTGGATGAAACTCACAGTTTCAGACACAAAGTCTAAACTGCGAAGTATCAGCTCCTAAGTGATTGCTACACCTCTGTGTTACTGAAGTGCTGATTTGAGGTCTCTCCAACACTGCCTAAAATCAGCTCACAATATTTGTCAGAACTCTAGCTCAAGTCACAGGATAAACTCAAATGCCTAGAATATTTCAGATATATAAGCTGATATCAGCAGGTGACACTTCATACCACCGTGATTTAAATCCCTCACAAATTGTTTGGCATCAACAGGAAAGAAAAGTGTAATTATTAATAGGATATGGAATGAGGAAGCACCTGTCAGTCCAGATGTTTGCTTAGATAGATATGTTTACCCTTCCACTACATGAAACATTTAATGATTTTGTGTTTACAGTTTTAAACTGGGTATTTTTCAAGCTTGAAATAAATAAGCTTTAAATTACAAAGACTCAAAGGGCAGGATTTAAAAAAAAAAAAAAAATTAGTACTAGTTAATCTTTGTATTTGAAAAAAACCCTAACAGTGTCTTAAAGCATCAGGATTGATGCCATTCCATTCAGCTGAAATCAGTTAATGAAGTACCATTTCCAGGGAGTCAGTTTTCTAAAAAGCCTTTATTTTTGTAGGGACAAGCTATTAGTTTTAACTTCAAGGGATGTTAAACTGCACCAGAGTTAAGATCTTAAAAAGTTCTGTACAATCCCCGTGACTTTGTCATTGGACTAGCACAGAAGTACCTTGGCAAGGGGCAGGTGCATTCCAGAGGTGGGGTATGTGATTTGCTTCTGCCCTGCTTGCATTTGCTGGAGGGTGGCCTGAAGCAGAATGTCTAACAGGAGGTGTCCTTGGTTTCAGTCCCTGTATGGAATTCTCTACTGAGAATACATGTGGGATCAACAAGAGAGTCTGGGAAATTTTCTGGTTAGAAGCCAGGCATATATTCCTCCCCTGGTGAATCTTTCCTTATTTATGTTTCCAGCAGGATACAGCAAGGCAGACCTACTTCATCTAGCCGAGTGTCTAACATGCTCGAGTAGGCTGCAGGAAGGTTCAAGCAAGGGCTTGCATCAGGTCTCCTGTGCCCTGCTGAGTGTTGCTCACTGGTCTGATTCTGAAGTGCTCCCCTCTCATTATTTGTGAGCAATTTGTTGTTTTAATAACAAAAAAAAAGGGAAGACTCCATTACGAAGGGGTTTTGATGTGTTTACAAGCAAGTGAATTGTAAGTATGATGGTTGTAAAGGTGTGGGTGAGTCCTTCTCAAACTATGGCATATTAAGTGCAAGTATTGTTTCATACTTTCTCAGTACCTTCAATCACACAGGAAAAAGAAAGATGCTTTCCTTTTAGAAAAGCTGGTGGCAGTTCCACTAGGATAAGGCCAGACAAAAAGCACAGCAGCAATGCTTGTCTGCTACTCTTTGTATGAGCCCAAAATTTTCAAGGTAACTTCACGTTTTGGTCTCATGCTTTTACCAGGGAGAACACGGTTACAAAAATAATTCTGAGTTTAGACTATACAGCCACAATGAGGTTTGCACTTTCCACCTTGTATGACCAAGAATCTTCATGTGCTAAGGTGACAGGCAGTTTCATAAATCATTGAGTGAATGCATTACAGTAGGGCTTGTATTTCTAGAATTAAATAACTTGAAAATCCTATTGTGAGTGACATAATTTTGTGTTTCTTCCTGTAAAATGTAAGATTTGTATAAATTGCAATGACTAACCTCCATAGAAATGCTTCCTAATGTAATAATTTTAAAGAAATAATTAAAACTGTGGGAAGATGGGATATTGAGTGAGGAGCATTTGCTTTAATTCTTGAGAAACAATAAGAAAATGAAGAGTTAACATCATTTATGATCGCAGTCCTGTCAGAGCTAAACAGAAGGGGGCTGCCAAAGGTGTGATAATGGCTCAGAATGGATCGCATCCTCCCTGGTGAACATGAACAGTTATCAGTCAGGTGGTGGTTGCTGTCATCTCCATTAGCCGCAGTGTTACAGAGCTGTAAGAAACACAACACAAACGTTTCCTAATCCTGCAGTATGAGGTGGCAGCAGGGCTGGGCAGTGTTGTGAGGCAGCAATGATACCAGCGTCTGACATCAGAAATAACTTGTTTCTGTAGCTGGTTCCCATATCCGTATTGGGATAGTTATGTCATAATTCCTTTTTTTTTCTTTTTCTTTTCCCCTTCCCCACATGGCTTTTACTTAGACTTAACAAAACTCAAGAGTATTTTGTTAGAAGAGAGCTTGCTCTATAGGAGTGGGATTTGGGTTGCAGGTTTGGGGTTTTGTTTGTTTGTTTTTTTAACTGTTTCCTACTTCCCTCTCCAATTCTTGTAACAATCAATTTTCTCTCCTTGTTTTACCCACGAGATAGAAATTATAATCTTACCTTAGCAACATTACAGAATAATAACATCTAGAGGGCTCCTAGAGAGCAACTCCATCTTACTGAGCTTCTTATTTCTCTTAAAACATTAATAATGCTTGTGGCCCATTCCGAAGGAAGGGCAATATGAACCGAAGTGGAACAGTAGTCCAGTTTGTGTGTGGTACAGACTTTTCCAACTAACTTTGAAGAAAAAAAAAGTACTAATTAACCTGTTTGTATAAAACCAGTCATGCTTCAGCCTGTGCCCAAAGCCATAACTGCTATTCTCAGACTCAAATATTGTGGCATTTAAAAATTCCATTGTTTGGCTTTATGCTCTCAGATCTCCAATACCTTAAATGCAAGATAGAGCCTTTGGACAGTTTTCAAACAAGAGAAAACTTGGTACATACTTCAAGTTAAAGGTATGGGAACCAATGAAGAATTTTGATCTTAATCCTCGCGTGATAGTGGAACACTGTGAAGGTCTCCCATCATTAGGGACTGCTCCATTATGAGGATACTTTTTGAAAACTAAAACTTCCTTCAGCTTCTGCATCAATTATATTACATATCCACATATGCAGTGAATTACCTTTCTGCATAAAGTAGTAGTTGAGAAAAGGAAAAAAAAGTCCTGTCAAATGTAATGCAAAAAGAAACCCCAACGATGAGTAGTTACAAGGAACACTGTTACAGATGTAGCTTCACTGTTAAACTCTGATTTATTTGGTATTTTTCTATTGAACTTAAGAAAAAAGGCATGAAAGAATGTGATGTTTCATGTGAGAGGTTGTAATTTCATGTGGGAGATAAACCTTAATTGGTTTATCAGTTTGACAGGAAAACAAATAAAATGTTGGCTTCTCAAAATGCTGAAGAAATGTTTAGAAATTCCCCTTTCCTTCAAATGAAAGGTGAGGTATGGCAGTGGAGAGGGCGTTGGTCTGGGATTATGTTTTCTAGTGCATTGCTGTGCAGGTGAAAAAGATTAGGCAGTTTGGGGGTTAGACATTACTGGTAGCAATTGTAATAATGTTCTTGTCCTCCTCATGCATATACTTTAAATTACAAGAAAAACAACTGGCAGTATTTTCTGGTATAAAATTTGAAAGGAAAGTCTTGGACAACATCTTTCAGCCGAGGTAAGAAACAAAGGCTTTTAAAGTTCTGGAAATAAATTAATCAGAAGTGATATTTTTTATTTCTTATTTCAGTTTGGCATTTAGGTACAAACAGTTCTTTTCAATGAATTTGAAGTTAAAATGTCACTTGGTTTTGGTTTGGTGGGTAAAAAACCCACAAAATGACATTTCAAAATGAAATAAAAATATAAATTTGAATCAATGTTGATATGAAAGGTCACTTTCTTTTCATAGCCGAAAATCCCTCTGGAACAGAATATTTCATAGTTAAGCAGAAATTAATCTCTTTATCAAAATGTCTTGTAAGAAAACATAAATTATTTTAAATGTATAATCATCAGCTTTGATGGAAACTATTTGGTGTGAAATACGTTGTCTGGCTGTATCAAAAGCATACCTTGCTTGAATTCTGGATCTCTGCCCTCTTGGAAATGCTTCTCAGCTCTTTGCAGTTTGAGCTTTGTTAGAATTGTGGACGCAGGGCTGCTTCCTGCAGCACTAGCTGGGCTGCTTCACCTTCCCGTGCCTGTCAGGGGATCCCACTCCTGTGAATGCCCTTCCATCTCTCCTGACTTCAACTTCTCCCTGGAGCTCAATGGAGTTGTGCAGCAGCTGATGTTCCTAGGTCCTTCCTTGTCATTTAACGGTCGAATCTGGTGCAGAGAGAGACTGGGGTCCCTCCTAATCTTAATCCTCTGAAAGTCACACCTCTTGGGTTTTGTGTGTGTGATGCTTCATCCATCAGCGAGGGAATCTACAGACAAACATTATACTCAGCTGGCAAAGAGTTCAAAGAATAGTGTGTTGCTCACTCTATTTTTTTTTTCTTGTTTCGTCTCCAAAATGAGACAGTCTGGTACCTTGCTTTGCAGTGTACTCTTGCTTGTACTGCAGAAATGTTTACCATTTTTCTCAGCTTTTACAAGCAATTACTGAAGATGCAATTTTGTGCTTAATGAGGAACTGAGCAGTGAACCTTTAAAAAGGAAAAAAAAAAAAAGGCAAAAGAAAAAGCAGCTTCCACTCTCCAAATATTAATTAATCTTTTAAGTTAAAATATTTTAACTGAAGCATCCGGTTTTAAACACCCTGGCTCAAAATAATTTCCATTTTCAGATGGTCAGATTATGCATTTCCTTTGAAGAGTCACATGCAGCATAGCATGAAGAATCAAAGGAACCCAAGCAGACTTGAAGGTTTTCATATTTGTTTGGATTCATGCGCTCGTTTTTCTACCTACAGTGTCCACCAGCTTTTCATATTGAAGTGTTATTTAGTACTAGGTGGAGACTGACGAGCTTTTCCTCTTGCACTGTGCCATGTGAAGATATTGCACTGGCATTCACTGGTTTTCCTGGGAGCTCAAGGCTGGGCTGGGACTGGGCATCTCCCTGTGCCCTGTCACAGCAGGAACCTCCTTGTAACCTCCCCTGCTGCCATTAGGATTGACTTTGATGTTAGAGCAGGTTGCTCAGGGCCCTGGTCCCTCGAGTCTTGGCTGTCTCCAAGACTGGGGGTACCTTTTGCACCTCTTCGTCTGGGGTGATGCAGATATTAACAGGTGTCCTGGTTCCCAGCAGGGACGGGGCTGACTCTCCCCTGGCTCCAGCAGGCACAGCCATCCCACCCCATGTGCGCCAGGCCCAGGGGCAGCAGGGAGCTGGCCGGAAGGGGAGGGGCTACAACCGGAAGCGGCCATGGTGACGGTGCGGCAGTGGCCTGTCTCTGCTCAGGTGGCGCCTGGGTGCAGTTTGGCAGCGGCCAGGGCGGTGCGGGCGGCGGCTGGGATCATACTGGTGTTTGTATCCTCCATCGTGCTGCTGTTTCCCTGTAATACCTGTTGTTCTGGTCAACGGTTTGTGTCCCAACCCACGAGTCTGCCTTTCCCTTCCCATCCTCTCCCCGCCGCTGGGGGGCGGCAGAGCCAACGGGCTGCCATCTGGCTCTGGTGGTGTCCAAATGGCCAAATGTCCAAATGGCCAAACCGTGACAGCAGGCAATAGAGGGGAAAGTAAGTTACAACCTCAAGTGACTGTTTCTGATAAATACAAGGGTTATTTGGGGGAAACTCTTCCAGTTCAGGTTTTTGTTAAACTAGACAATAGAAGAAGATAAATTACTGTATTTATCTACAGTTTCCAGTTGAAAATAGAGAAAAGAACTACTCCCAATGAAGTTAATAAGTTTTCCATTCCAGATTTTCTGGTATCTCTTGGAGCTTTTGAACAATCTTTAGCGTTTCTTGGTTGTCATTGAGCAGAAGCAGCAGGTACATGAAACCAGTACTTTAAGCATCAGAAGAAAAAAATAAATGTAAAAAAATTACATGGGATGATATGCTGCATTTGTATGGTGAGTTTTGCAGTGAAAACAGACGCAGAACCATGCGGGTGCTTACGGATTGGCAGCTTTGCCAGTAAACGATGTACATGCCAGATATAGGAGAAATGAACTTGACACACTTGATCTATCTTTAGCTAGAATGGTAAAGCTAATCTCAAGAAGAGAAACAAAAACTGTCAATAGGGAACACATGTTTTAACGGGGGGG